>VXBQ01016967.1:7549-29308 GCA_013400175.1 Phainopepla nitens
CAATTCCTCGGCCTGACGATGGTGCTCAGAGTGTCATGACTCGAAGCGACCACGGAAACGGTATTCGGTGGTCTGTGTACGCTGGCACTGCGGAGAGAAGCAGGCTCCAAATCCTTCTTGGGCTGCAGAGAGGAGTAGCAGCTCATTTCAAGAGATAAGCCGTAAGAAAACGCTTCTGTGGGCCGCAGCATAATAAAATCTGAATTCACTAATGCTCTTTGTTTTCCTTGAATTGTTGGCCGGTATTCTAATTTGTAACTCCTTTTTTCCAGTTCTCCCTCCTCTTACTAGAGCAACCATGTTCGAAATTAAGAAGATTTGCTGTATTGGTGCTGGCTATGTTGGTGGGCCAACCTGTAGCGTTATTGCACAAATGTGCCCCAGTATCCAAGTTACTGTTGTGGATGTCAATGAGGCCAGAATCAATGCCTGGAATTCAGACACGCTCCCAATCTACGAGGTAAATATCACTGTTGTCTCTTCTTCCAGCCAGTGTTGCCTTTGTGTGCCTGCCACTACGTGGCATTTCCCCATAGCCCGTTTCTGAAGCTTGTCAAGCCTAGCACATCAGTGATGTCCTTCAAAAAGAGCATTCTGGAACACCTGCTTGGCACTACTGCTCATTAAAACAGATTTTTGAAATAACTTAATGCAGCTGATGCAGATACGCATTAATGATTATATGAAGGACCTAATAGGGAAAAAGTAATTCTGTATATAGTGAATTGTGCTAAATCGTGCTGGCTTTTGGGACCTGATTTGATCATAACATAGTCCTGTTGCTCAGTTATAGATGCTACAGATATTGTTGCAGATACTGTGTTGCAGCGCAGTATAAATGTGTAACACTGAGCTGTAAGCTTTATTCACATTCTGAATACTGCCAAAATCTTATCTGTGCTGCCCAACTTTACTATGTGGAAAGATGGGGACAGTCATGGTTTTGTTTCAGTTGTACCGTAAATTTTCAATCTGGCCTGGGAAGACTAGGCCAAATAAATGTACCACACTGTCACTCCTTCATTACAGAATTACTTTAATTTAAAAATACATAAAGCATTTTTCTGTCTTGCTTCTCTTAACATTTGTAGTTTTCCACTCTTTTTCATCATAAAAGAATAGGTCTCTTTTTCTTTCCCTCATTCTTTCATGAAATACAGTTTTTATAGATTTGAGCTCTTTAATAGGAGTGAAAACTTCACTCATCTCACAAAGACAAGGCATCTGACTGGTACTAACAGTTGCTCTTTTGCTATAAGAAGTCTTCTTCCCTCTTAAAACCAGAGCTATACTGTGACTTAGTCAAGATGAATAGACCTCCTTTGTCATATAAATTCAAAAAGAACTGTGTAGAATGTTCAGATTAGCAGGTGAGGCATGAATAAAGTTTTTGAAAGCAAGTACTTTGCTTTCGCTTAACACTTAGACTGAATGAGCTAAAGTAGAGCTCGCCTTGGCATGTTTAAAAAAAAAACGAACCCAACCCAGACTTGTAACATCTGTTTCCTGGAATGGTGTCTTTTCCTTACAAAGAATGTGTAAAAACTGCCAAGAGTTAGTTCAGACAGTTGTAAAATTGAGTCATTGCACAGTGAGGTTTCTGTGGGTTTTTGGGTTGGATTGTTTTCTTTTCAGTGTCAGAAATTGTCTAGTGGGCTGCCTTTCTATTTACATCCCATTGTAAGACCGTAGTTGGAATATTCGATGGGTTGTAAGACACGTAATTTTGCCTATTCTGACCTTTGTTTTTCTTCTAGGTAGGTGGTATTTTATATAAAATGAGACAGTAAAAATGTCTTGCATAAGAAAGCTTCTGCTTTGTTTTCTTCTCTCCATCCAGTGAACCTTTGCCTTTCTGGCGCTTAGTTAAATATATAATGTCATGATGCGTGTCTCGTGTTTGAGATATGATTGCCACATGAAAGTGCATGACTGACTATTCAAACAAAAAGTAAAAGCTTTAATCTGTGACAACTATATCTTGGTTACAAAATTTTAAGACCATTGTAGTACAGAGGATTGCTCATTTATATATGACCTTTTGCCTCTCTTGTTTAAATAGAAGTGTTAAGAGAGGCAAAAGTGTTACAGCACCATATGTGTCTGTGGAAAAAAATTCATCGCATTATGGCTGTTGTGATTCTTCCACACCGTAGGAGTGGTGCCGTGATAAGTTTAATCTGGCCCACAGATGGGTGGTTGCTACAAGGAGTGGTCTTGAATTCGTGTGTCTCTGCTCTCTTATCTTTCACTGGGTCTGGGCTTGCTTACTTGGTGGAAGACTTTGTGGGGTGTTTTTTGTGCTGAAGCAGTTTCAGATCTGAAATTGAGGGGATCATGGAAAGAGGGAAAAGGAGAACTGGGACCACCTCTTTTGTTTGCAGCCTAGGGAATATTGTAAGACTTCTTGAATCTACTTAACATCACTCTACAGGTATTTCTTTAATTGCTTCTCGTGGTAGTAGAACTGAGCATGGGACTAACTGAAAGCTAAAATCTGGCTGTGCAGATAAGCAATTCAGTGTGGCTGAAAGTTTCAAGACAGCATTGTGAGTCTTCTGAATAAGAAAGAGCTTAACTTTTCTTACTGTGTAAATCTTCAGAAGCTTTACTTCTGCCAGACTGAAAACATGCTGCACTGACAGGGAAAAAAAAAGAAAATCTTTCTGTATCTGAAATTATCTGAAATTATTATATTCTGTTTGGCCATAGAGTTTGCTGCTCTTCTAGCTGCATTAATTTTAACTGGTTTTTTTCTGCTTCTTTTTCAGCCTGGGTTGCAAGAAGTAGTAGAATCCTGTAGAGGAAAAAACCTCTTCTTTTCCACCAGTATTGATGATGCCATTAGAGAAGCTGATCTTGTATTTATTTCTGTAAGTTTAGGAGAAAAAGATAGTTGTGTTTATCTTCTTTCTTCCTTTCTTTTTCTTTCTTTCTTACTAAATCATTATTTTGCTTTACTTTTAGGAAGTTGCATTTGTTTTATCTTATAGATTCAGTTAGCAATGTCATGTCATTGTGTCACAGGTTTCTCCTTGTCTTTCTGTGTACTGTGGGAAAAGTGTTAAGCTTGTTGTTTGTTATTCTCATAGCCAGTAGGACCTTTGACAAATGAACAGGTTCTAAATCAAAATGGTAATGTTGATGTTGGTTAGGTGTATGGAGTCAGAGCAGAATGTAGTGCAGCTCTGTTGTTGCAGTGTACTGGTGAAATCTGTGGGACCCTGATAATAATGATAAAATTCCTAGACAGATTTGCAAAATCTTGTGCTAGAAAGAGGATTCAGTGAAAGATGAACCTTTTGTAAATGAGAGTTTGTTACTAATGCAGACTCCAAAAGAACTGATTGCCATTTGCCTTGGTAGGCCACAGTTAAGTTTTTTGTTAAAGTCCTTTTCTTTTGGAGATCTCATCTTTCTTAGGGCACTGTACTATGGAGCTCCCTTTCTGCCAGTATTTTTCTTTATTCATTAAATCTAAGATGAATGCTATGTGGCTGGATGACAGCCACTAGTACAGCCCATATATTGCCACCTGTCCTTGGTTCAAAACAAGCTGTTGTGTTTTACACATAGTTGCTATTTCTTCTTTCCATTTGTAATGAAAAGGACTCTCTGTGTTAATGTAAGTGACGTGTTTGCCCTCATGTTGCCTTTTGTGTGTACATCAGTATACTAATTTTCATCAGCCTTAGATTTAAGTTTCATTGCAATGTGAGTTTAACTATAGTTGCCTCACTGGCCATGAGAGTCTTACAGGAGTCTTTGCAGTCCTAGTGTGGGACAGGTAACAAAAAGTGGCTGGCCATAATCATAAAGAAATTAATGGTGTTTCCAGACTAAGGACTGTTTCACCAAAGCCTTCAGAGCTGCTATGAATTGCTCTTGTTTAAATCCTATTTGAATAGAGACCAGTGAGCTTTCTGTAAAAAACAGAATGGGTAATTGAGACAGCTAATACCTCTTCATCTGATGTGGTAACCAGAATAATTCTGGGGTAGAACCATTTTCCTTCCTCTGAGAAGGAAAATGTCTGTCAGTCTTAACAATTTCACCTTGCCTTTTAGCACAAGAGGTACCGACCAGTAACATTTCTTCTCCTTTGACGTATGTGTAATTAGGTCAATACACCAACAAAGACCTATGGAATGGGAAAAGGCCGAGCAGCTGATCTGAAATACATTGAAGCTTGTGCTAGAAGAATTGCACAGAATTCAAATGGCTATAAAATTGTCACTGAGAAAAGCACAGTTCCAGTGCGTGCTGCAGAGAGCATTCGTCGAATATTTGATGCTAATACTAAGCCTAACTTGGATTTGCAGGTAAACATAATCTTTGAGTTGTGTATTGAGTTGTGTGGCTGTTGATTTTCACTTTTACTTGTTGTTCTTTTTTTTCCTGTGCTTGTAGGTGCTGTCTAACCCCGAGTTCCTTGCTGAAGGAACAGCCATCAAGGACCTGAAGAACCCAGACAGAGTGCTTATTGGTGGAGATGACTCTCCAGAGGGACAGAAAGCTGTCCGTGCTCTGTGTGCTGTTTATGAGCACTGGGTGCCCAAAGAAAAAATCATCACGACCAATACCTGGTCATCAGAACTTTCTAAACTGGTAAATGTTGCTCCCTGCTGTGGTCTGCAATGAGCAAGGGGTGTGGAGACAAAGCTCAGAAGCAGAATTTTTTTGACACTGAATGATGCAGCTAGGAAAGAAAGGTGATGTTGGGAGGACCCAATGCATGTATGTCAAAGGATATTGATCTTTTCCAGTTGTCAGCTGACCTAGTTAACAGATAATTCAAACTTTCTGTGAAGTCCTTTTATCACTTTTATTGCTGTTAGTACAAAGAGCAAACCTCCAGTGCTGCAGAAACTGATTACTGTAATAAAACAGTTCAAACTCTGCAAGTTAAGCATTATCTTATTTGCTTAAATCCCAATTAGCTGGCATCTATATATTTAATATATTAAACTCATTAAGTTTGCCCTCTTGTATGTCCATGGAATTGCATAGATAGTAAAGTAATCCTTTCAGTAGAAACTCCCTTCAGTCTGGACATTTTGGTTTCTGGGAAAATTAAGTTCTTTACTCTGCTTTCTATTTGCAGGCAGCTAATGCTTTCCTTGCCCAAAGAATCAGCAGCATTAACTCAATCAGTGCTCTGTGTGAAGCTACAGGAGCAGATGTTGAAGAAGTAGCAAGAGCTATTGGAACAGACCAAAGAATTGGAAATAAATTTCTCAAAGCTAGTGTTGGTAAATGAAAAATTCCTCCTTTCTTTTTCCCCACTGGGTTTCTGTTTAATAGTGGAATAGTAGTGTTTTGAAATAAGTGATCTGATTCTCTTAAAATTTTCTACAGCATTAGAAGTGCTTAATGTATGAAAATATTATTGTAGAATACTAGTATAAATCCATTTTTCTGGTAAAGTACGTAGAACTGAGGTTGCTCCAGACCCAACATCTGAAACTGGAGAGTTCAGAGTGCATAGTTTACCCTACCTATGACACAGGAAAGAAAAGCTGTGACTTAATTTTTTTGAAGCATCACTGACGACAGTGCACTCTAAGATGTCTTCCCAATTGCAACTGCTGCAGTTTTGTTTGGGAGTTGCTGCCAGTGGCCTGAGGGAGAGAATACCTCTAGTTCAGAATGTGTGATGACAGCTTCTAATTTGTAGGATGAATTCATAGGATTGTAAGGTTGGAAAAGACCTCAAAGACTGAGTCCAACCTTTGACCAATGACCACCTTGTCAACTAGGCCATGGCACTAAATGCCGTATACAGTCATTTCTGGATTAGATTTATGAGAGGGTAAAATGTGATGAAGTGGTGATCGGTGCATCAAGCTTTAGAACTTCAGAACAAGACTAAAGCCTCTCTGTATGGTTTCATGCTAGAAAGTGTGACTTTAAAATAACCTGATTGTATATAACCTATCCTAGTTTCTATGCAAGAGTGAAAAATAGATAGCAAATTCATTACCAAAAATTGCTGCTAGGTTGTTATAATTCCTTTTACATTGTGTTGTTTCTGAGACTCTGCTTGCTGAGCAAAGTTCTAGGTTCAAGGATCCCTCTGTCTCAGTTCTCCCTTGGTCAGCTGTGGTGATTTTTGGTTCTTGGCAATAATTAGATATCCATTTGGGGGTGCAAGAGAAAGGAACCTAATCCTAACACACTTGTTTTGAGAAATATTTGTCTAAAGCTTGAGGTGTGGGGGAGAACAGGCCCAGGAGCTTGTCTGCCTACTTTTAATAATAGCCCGTAGTTGCTTTTTCTCATACAGGTTCAGGTTTCTGTGTTAAAACTTCATTTGATTTCAGTGGAACCTGAAGCATAATTAAGCCTTCTGTAATTGACAAAGTAAGTTAGGTCCAGGAGTCGGGTTTTAAGAGATTAAGGTTTTTCAATTGCCAGCAGTGAAATACTGGGAAAAATAATAATGCTGACTTTATCAGTGATTGCCAAAAACTACTTGGTTCCACAGATTGGCTTGGATCCGTACCTTAGTCTCCTGTAAAATAACTGCTTTCTCTTTCAGGGTTTGGAGGAAGCTGTTTTCAGAAGGATGTCTTGAATTTAGTGTACCTCTGTGAGGCACTGAACTTACCTGAGGTAGCTCGCTATTGGCAACAGGTACAAGTTGCTCACCAATTTTTTCAGAGGGTGGTGTTTCTTTAACTCAGCTTTCAGGTGTTGAGCTTTTAAACATTGTCCACACAAACTTTGTTTCAGCTCCAAGGAGCAGGTACCTTAGTGCTGATCACCTTTATATTTCAGGGCCCTCAGCCTAACTGGCATTTATTTGATACTTGTGGGTGCTTAGGCTTTTTTGGGGTGAATTAAGTTACTTGGATCAAATGGATTGTGAAGCTGTCTAGCAGCAGTAGAAAATGTGAAGTACTAGCATGTGTGTCCTGTCTTTCTTTTGCAGTTGGGTATCTGTCCACTTTAAATTCAGAACTTGTGATCTTTTCCTCTGGGTCTACTTTTACAGTTCTGAAAGAACTAAATAGATCTTGCTAGTTTTAAAAATAAACATGGTTGCTGCTGTTCCCTGGTTTAATGTTAGGAATGGTTGGGAAGACATGGATGCTCTCAGGCCTGACTCCAATGCAGCAATGATACGCAGTCTGTATTAGCAAGCATTTCCCTATTAACCAGGGAAAGCACCTCACCTTTCTTCCTAGTCCTGACTGAGAAGCTTTGAGATGTGTGGTGTGGTCAAAAAACCCCTTTTGTTTATTGTCCTCATTTGTCTGTGGTGGTCGACTATAAGGCTGCCTAGAAGATGCCCCCAGAATACCAAGTACATGGTTTGCCTACCTTATTAGCAGCTTTGCTCTTTTTTGTCTTCGTTTTGGTTAGCCATTTTTCCCTTCATTCTTCTCCATCTCAGGAAGCATTGGAACACTTGCATGCAATAATCAAATAACAAAAGTAAAAGTGAGGCATTTAAGTGTGGTTGAATTACTCAGGTTTTGTGTATTGATGTCTGTTAGTGTGGTTTAAAGAGGCTAAAAATATTCTCACAGTTGTTACACATGGCATGTAAAAAAGTATGGGTCTGGCAATAGGATGTCCATGTGACAGCAAGTACCCTAACACTGTAACTGTGTTCTAGGCAGAGACATGGAAAGCAGTAAGTTTGTTTTTTTTTTTAAAGCAATCTGAAAAAAATCCTAGCCTTAAACTAGATGATGCATGTTAAGATGTGTATGTGTGCATCCGTATTCACTCATTAAATAGGATTTATCTCAGAATTTGATAAACTAACTAAATTTATCTTCAGATTCGTTATGATACTGAGTAAAAATGCTTGCTAAAAGCTTTTTCTTTTAAGCCTCTATTAAATTTGTGTGGGTAGTTTAGCTTGATTGTTAACAGAATCTGTTTATAGTTTAAAATGGCTCCCTTCTGTACCATCATGGCTTGTATAATTTCAGGTAATAGACATGAATGATTATCAGAGAAGAAGATTTGCTTCCCGCATTATTGACAGCTTGTTTAATACTGTCACTGACAAGAAGATTGCTATTTTAGGGTTTGCTTTTAAAAAGGATACTGGGGACACAAGGTAAGCAAGCAAGCTCAGTTCACCAGCATAGATTCCCTACAGCTGTCACCAGCCACCCAGCTAATGCCCAGCACTGAATTGAATTAATAGCTGGATACAGGACCCTTTTTTTCTTGTAACTGAATTGGTTTGTAACAAGGATTCGTCTTTCTTAAATGGGTGACAACTGATTCTTGACCTCTACAACAGACCTGAGTCACGCAGAAGTTGCAGATAATTTTAGTCCTTATTAACTTGCACAAGCGAAGATAGAACCAGCTGCAAAAGTGTTTGCATTCTTGTCTGTGGAGACTGGAAGGAGTCTGTCAAAATCTAAGTTGCTTTGTGAAATCAAAGTTTCTGCTTGATTTCCTGAAGTGGTTAATTCTGTTCTCCTGTAAAGGTCAAACTTGATACAACTCTTCAACTGCAGTTAGTGAGGAAAGCTTATAAACTCCAGGCCATTATAATTTTGGTCACTAGGAGTCACCAGACTTACTATCTTTCTTGGATGATTCAGCAAATGAGATACAATTCTATTGATATTATTCTCCTTGGTATCCATCAAGATTACAGGTTTCCTGCTGGCATGGTTGCCACTAAGATATTTAATGTAAAAATGATATAGAAACTCTGGCATCGCATATCATGAGACTTGAAAACTTTCATTACTTGGAACATGCCACCTGGTTCTTTAACTGATCGATTCTCTTCCATAGAGAGTCATCCAGTATCTACATTAGCAAGTATTTAATGGATGAAGGAGCAAAGCTGCATATCTATGACCCTAAAGTACCTAAGGAACAAATCATCCTAGATCTCTCACATCTGGGTGTCTCAGAAGATAACCAAGGTAAGAATTCTCGTAGAAAGTTTATTCCCCTCTTCCCACCCTATTCTCAATATTCAGAGGTCTGTTTAAATGTTATAAATTCATTTTCAGCATGACATCATTGTGCCGTTGGTTGCACTTACTAGAAAATTGTTATAGCTCAGAGGATTACTCTCGTTCTTCTTCCTTTCCCTGTAGCTTTTGTAGATAAATGCTAATTCTCAACTATTGTATGTTTTTCTTTCAATAAACACTCTTTTGAACAGATGCCTAGAATTTTATCTCTGAATAATTAAAAGGAAGAGAAAGAAGAATGTCCAGAAGACTAGTTCTGACAGTTTCTTTGTTCCCCAAGTTCTGTCTCAGTTCTTTCTTTATATGTCTAAAATAGAAATACAGAAGTGATTCTGGAATGCAATATTGAGCATTCTCTCTTCCCTCAAATCACTTCCAAATTACTTTTTTCCCTTACATTCAAGAAAACTTTAAAACAATCACCTATGATTACAGAGGTAGGGGATATTTGGGGCTTCTGTTTTCTTTCTGTTTTCCTTTCTGGAGAGAGGGGGAATGGAGCTGATGGATGGGGAGAATAGTTGAGGCTTCTAGAGGTGAAGAGAATGGAGCAAATTGAGCTGTAATGGAGAATGAAGGGTGTGTACATTATTAGACATGTCCTTGAATTAGAGGGAAAGGGGATGCTTTCTCTTGGTAGCTGCTCAGGCCCTGGGGAGCCAGGTGTGTCTCTTCTCTGGTGTGAACTGCGTGTTAAATAGAAAGTGATATGCGGCTATTGTACAGACAAGGACCTTTGTGAGAGTTGGCATTTGAGCACTCTGTAGTGCCTTCAAATTCTAGAGATGTGCTTGACTGTTTGCATCAAATTTGAATGCTTGACTTCAAACATGTAAGTGCTCTGACTACTCAGGTGACAGGCACAACCTGCTTTCATTTAAATAAGTAAAATCAAAATATTAATTATCTTGGTAGAAAATATCTCTGGGTGAGTGACTTGAAACTACTTGTTTGTGTAGGGCAAGGAAGGAGACTCATTTGCCAGAAACGTGCCAGATTGATGCTAAAGACAGCAGAATAAAACTGTTTTCCTTCTGTTACAGTATCTCGGTTGGTCACTATCAGTAAAGATCCCTATGAAGCCTGTGATGGAGCTCATGCCCTTGTAATTTGCACTGAATGGGACATGTTTAAGGTAAATGTTATCTTTAATTTAAACTAAAGAAAAACAGAGAGTGTTGTGCTATTTATTTATTTTATCTGCTTTAATTTATTACTCTTTACAGGAGTTGGATTATGAACGTATTCATAAGAAAATGCTCAAGCCTGCATTTATCTTTGATGGTAGGAGAGTTCTAGATGATCTTCACAATGAACTGCAAGTCATTGGCTTCCAGGTAATCATCTGGGTGATGCTTCTTATGTTTTTTTCCTTCTGCTCTCTTCCCTATTGCTCTCCTTCAGTGATTGAGTAGCAAGGGGAAAAAAAAACCTAGAGGTGAGGATTTAAATGTAAACCTGTCTGTTCTTAAGTGTTCTTTAGTACTGTCTTCCTTCACTGGCTTACTACTTTCACAGACTGATGTGCTTTGAAGTTGAGGCTATGCCATCAAAATTCCACAGTATAAGCCTGCCTTGGAATCATTCAGGTTAGAAAAAACATCTGACATCATAGAGGTGCAACCGTAACTAATATCTGAATGCTGCTCTGCCCTTCTTTGCAGCAGGGACAGTTAGGAGAGAAATGTGAAAAACTGCTAAATCTCATGCCTAAATTTATTCCAGGCATGATATTTGACTCCAAAACCAGCCCCTTCACTGTTTCTTCCAGACCTGCAGTCTTTGCTGCTACCACCCAGCAGAAGGGGCTAAGTTTGTATGTTTCAACCTATGCTGTATCCCCTACTTGGAATCTTATTTTAATATTGCAAAAAGAAAAAAAAAGCTTTTGAAATTGACAGTAACAGGATAGCAAAACACACTTCCTGCAGAAAGCAAATGTAAGCTGTAAATACCATTTTTGCTCCACATAAAAGTCTCCTGGAGACAGGAGACTTAAACACTAGATGTAATAAATGGTAATAAATGTTTATCAGGCAGTGAGATCTTCACTTGGATAGACTATTAAGGGAAGTTTTGGACTCTTTTCCCTGAGGTTTGTGTAACAAAGCTGGCTGATATTGGAGGTGAAAGCAGTGAATGCAAAGATGTATCTGAAGATAGTCAGTGAAATGCTCAAGTATTACATGAGAGGCTGGAGGAGATGACTGATTCGTGTTTGATTAAGATCAGCTAGAAGATCCAAACAATGGTGTTTGTTTATACCAGAGAGAGGACCCAGAAGCTCAACTTTTTAGCTAAGTGGTTTTTTTAAGCTAGTAGCAAATTCTATATCAAATTCTAATCGGTTTGATATTTCTCCTAAGAATTTCTCTTCTAAAGTCTTCTGTGGCTTAAAGACTTTATAGAACAGAGATTGTACTTCTGTGTTTCTTCTATGAAATTCCAGTCAAATTTTTAACCAATTTGTGAGTTTGCCATCCAGAATGCAATTAGTCATCCAGATTTTTTATCCAGAATATCATTGCAAAGGCATTTAACAATTGACCTATATCTTCTGCATAAAATAATTAAAAGATTTTGTCTTAAATGGACAATGACAAAATTTAGGTTTTTAAGCCCTAGTCTTTTAACTTCCCTTGTTAAAAGCTGTTGCATTAGACAGCCTGATCCTAATAGCAATTCCATTGTACACAATCCAAACCTATGAATTTGAGGAGCTTTAATTTTTTTTCTCAAACTGGAGTTTAAATAACTTATAACACACCTAACATTTCATTTATAACCTGTTTCCACAGTTAAAGCTTAATTCAGGAAGTATGAATGGGAAGTTCTGTGATTCTAGGCAGAGTAACTTCTGATTTGAGAAAAAAGTCTGCTCAGGTCTCAAGCAGGGAGAGCAGAGCAAGCCTTGATTGAAGGGCTTGAAACACTTTCAGCAAAGATGGAATTTGACTAGTACTAAAATCACCAAATCCCAGAATAATCTGGTGGAAGCATCTCAGCCAGACACCATAAAAACAAAATCTGCAAGCCAGATCAGATGCATGTTTCAGTTATTTTTCATTCCCTGTACTCCTGAGTACGTGCTTACTCTCATAACGGCTATAGGATTTCTCTCGGGTTTTTTTCCCTGTTTAAGCTACAGGTTTGTACACTGTTTGTGAAGCAGCTTGTATAAATCCATTTAACCAGGCAGTTGAGGCTGTTAAAGGACAAATATGGTACATACAGCTCTCTTGACTGTTTAAACAAGGCTCTTCAGTGTTAACTCAGATGTTTGCCTAGAATATTTTCATCAAAATTTTGTTAAAATAAAATAGTTGAAGTATTTTGTCTTTTGGAGCTTTGCATTTGACCTGCATTACTTAAGAGGAAAGCTACAGTTCTGCTTATTTACTTTCTGAACTGTTTTACCTAGTTGATGTTTTGTCTTCTACAAGCTCTGTCCTTAGTGATCATACTAGTCTGACCTACAAATTACGGGAATTGGCCTTGCTCTTTAAATTTTGCCATACCTGGCTCATGTGTGTTGGCTTTGTTACAGGCTTTCACTTGTTGTCTTGGCTGCCTTTAGCCTTTCAGAGTTGTGTTCAAAAACAGCCTGCTGCATTATGGAGGGAAAAAGCTTTTGCTGTGCTAATTTAGTATACACTTTTAGGAAAAGGAGTTTGAACCCCCATTTTATGAATACCCAGAAACATTTTATGTTGTTTGTATTCATAGTCTTACGGATGGTGAGGCAGATGAATGTTCAAATTGTCAAGATGCAGCTTTACGTAGGCAAAGCAGGCACCTGTAAAAGTCTGGTTGGTTGTTTTGGTTTTTAAACAAACTCTTTGCAACTTCAGGCACAGAAACTGTCCTTGGGCACACTGTGCTTTGTGGCTTGTTTTATTCTAATGTTCATAAAATGTGTTCATTGTAGATTCCTCATAGGTTGACGTGATTGTTAGCTTGCCACACTACCTTGTTAAATGTGTTTTCTTTTTCAGATTGAAACAATTGGGAAGAAGGTGTCAGCCAAAAGAATTCCTTTTGCTTCTTCATGTGAAATTCCTAAATTCAGCCTGCAGGATCCACCTGTCAAAAAGCCTAGAGTATAATGTTTAATAGATACTGAAGGAATTCTGTGGATCTTCTTAGTGATTATTATCACTGTAAGCCTATGCTTTTTAAAAGGAAATATATTTTTCATAAACTAAATCAGTTTTACACTAGAAATAGTACCTGGTACATGTGAACTCAGTCTATTTTCAAATCTCTATTTTTATAGCAATTTTTTTGGTTACTGAAGATGGTACAAACCTGTTTTTAATAATGAATCAACTTTTAAGTGAAAAAATTACCTTCAAACTGCAGATTTCTGCTTCTAGAAATGTTCCTAAACAGCACTTTATATATTTCAAATGATATGAAAACAACAGAAGCAGAGTATCTCTTTACCTTAGTCCAGTTATAGACTGACTGTGATCTATAGAACTGGAACTTTGGTCTCACCAATTTTTTTTTTTTTTTGGGAGGTGATTCTTTGCCCAGTTAAATGCGTACTCTAACTGGCATTGAAGTAAAAAGATCATTTCTAAGTAAATTGGTAGGGTTTAGGTCCAGCCTTAAGGTAGAACTGACTTCAGCAGTAATGCCCCAGTCCTGGTTGGGATCCATTGGCATTGATGCAGTCTCAACTGCATCTCTTGGGAGACCAGATAGTTCTGCAGGCATCAGTCCTGTAATTAATGCCTGTGGACAGCAGTTACAAACTGATCCACTGGCAGATCTTCAGTTTTCATTCTTTGGTTGTCTTGCCTACATTCCATATGCAGCCACACATTTTTGATTTAATCAGATTCATGGGGCAAATATTCCCTAAGTTTCAGCAATACAACCTGGGTTCAGCAGAGAAGCATTCTACTTGTTTGTACATTTGCATTTAAGGAGAATTACCTTAATTTGGTATCAGCCCAAGTAGAAAACAAATACTGGCTTCAATGTTACCTGATAGTTATCTTTTTCCTTCATTACATGCTCCATCTGAAAGCAGTCTTTTTAATGAATCTGCAAAAAATTAATCTCTGCTGTGAAGAAATTATTAAAAATAAATTCAGCCCCATAAATCAGCTTCCTACCTCATTTGACTAGCAGAAATGAATACTTACAATGTTATCTTGATATTTTTGCCTTTACTATTACTTTGTTTCTACTTGTTTTTATGATTCCCAATTGGCCAGTGCTATTAAAATCTTTGAGATGACAGTGTTTGTCAGTGTTTGGCTTGTTGCATGGGGTTGTGGAATGGAGGGGAAGATAGAGAAGGATGACCATGAACAGGTTTCAGACTAGAAGGTGTAGACATTTGTTGAATAATAGAGTGTTGGGATAGTAGAGAATTATCCTGCAACTGGTCGAAAAATACCTTCTGAATTATTCAACTGGTGTGCCTTCAAGCATGGTGTATCAGTAGTTAAACAGGAGGCAAGATCAGTGTCTTGGTAATGAGTGCTGTTACTGTAACTGCTTACCCACAGAAATGTAGATACAATTTAAGCTTTAGGACAGTTACTTGAAGATTTAAGGAACTTGTATAACAATTTGGATAAACAATACAAGACACTGTTATCTGACTGAAATATCTGTGTCCTTAAACCAGATACTTCCAGATTCTTCATGACTTCCACATAAGGATTTACTCTGCAGCAATCATCTGGCACTTTGGGCAAATATGCCTGAGGCTTTTTGTCCTACTGTAAGATTTTTAGCACATCAAATGCCACTCAAAGTGAGTGGGAATTATGGGGGCTTAAAATCAAACTGTCGTCTTTCAACATGCCATTTCAACCTCTCTGTTGACTAGTGCTGCTTTCATGTAACAATGCTGGGATGCAGCAGGGGTTGTAATGCAGCCCTTTGTAAGCATTGTGATCCAAGAGGCAGATCACCCTGGTTTTGGAGGTGAGTGTCCTCTTGGCTACCTGAGGCCCTGTAGCACTCTGGTCACTGCTCCTTTGGGATTAACAAGTTCACTTGAAGAATCTCTTGTCCTTGACTGTTCAGGTTAGCACAGTACTCTTCAGGGCCTATCTTAACCAGGAGGGTGAGTAGAGGTGTCAGAAAATCAGGACGCCTTTTTATTACTACCTGTAATAGTAGTGCTTGTGTATGGGACCTGTCTTCATCAGTTTGAAGCAGATGATGAACTGTTAC
This sequence comes from Phainopepla nitens, assembly GCA_013400175.1. Taxonomy (NCBI): domain Eukaryota; kingdom Metazoa; phylum Chordata; class Aves; order Passeriformes; family Bombycillidae; genus Phainopepla; species Phainopepla nitens. The sequence goes on from VXBQ01016967.1 coordinate 22,714, forward strand.
TCTTGTGTGAAGTATTGTTCCTTTTAGGAATGTGCAGGTGTTCCTGAGATTCCAGTGGCTTTTTACAAGCCATCCCAAAGAGATAGAAAAACTAAGTGTTGTTAAACCTGTTGCTACCCTGTTTCTGCAGAATTAGTCAAAGCCTGAATTATGGATTGTGGGTTAGTCATATAAATATTAAAGAATGGCCAAATTCATTACAGTGAGATCACTCTCACTTCCCTCTCTTAGCAAAGGGGGAGCAGAAGATTCTTTTTCAAGAGCAATAATAGGTAAAACTAGTACTGGCATTTCTCTTGCTTTCTTAGAGTCAACTTAGTTTCTTGGTAGCTGCATTCTTTTAGTGGGAGAACTGGGATTGAGGGATGAATCCAATGGGGCATTCCTTCAGGATACAGAAATACATACCTTGCATATATGCCAGAGTACCTTACCACAGGCCAAAAGGAAGAGCCATCATCTTCGAGTACAGTTATCTGGGCAATAAGAACTGGAGATGACCTGTGTTCCTTTTATGAAGGCTGGAGTAGTGCACGTAAGAGATGGGGTTTGATGCTATTGAGTCTTAGTGCATGGATGTTACAGCGTCATTCTGGATAAGAATTGTGTAACGTGACCAACAGACTCCTGTGCTCTGAAATTCTTTTTACTGGGTTCTTAAAATGCAATCCCATGGTAACACTGCTTTACACTGCAAGAATGGGAATACAACAGCTGAAGAAAATCAGGATTTAATACAAGTCTAGAAGTAGTATGATACAGAATGCATAAATTGGGTCTTAACCAAGATGTACACAGACAAATTTTAAGTGCCAGGCAAGATGTAATGTCTTTGTTCTGACTATGTGTGTTCATGTTTTTGTGCAGCTAAAACTAGTCTGGTTCTAGGAATACAATAGCCAAGAATAATCCTAGTGAACAGAGCACACATTTTTGACCAGGACTAGTTATTATAGGAGCAGTTAGGGGTGAGATTTTTGTACTGGCCAAAATATTTACACTTCTCATTTGAGGTTCTTGTAGTGCTATAATCTTGTTCAACAGCTAAACTTGAAATTTAATTGTTAAACAATGCAGGGAGGCATAATGGAGATCTGATTTAGGAATGCTGGAATCAAGCTAAAATTTCTGCTCCGAGTTGAACACCTGCAAAAAGTTACCACATGTTGTAATAAAGAATCATAAATACTTCACACTTTTTTAATGGAGGGGACACCAATATTAATTATTCATCAAGTTGGAAAAAATTTATAACTGTTTTTAAATTGAAAAAGCCAGTGTGCAGTTCACCTAAGGACTTGAAATTACTGGAAGATGCAATAATTCTCTATGAATAACATTTAATTATGTTTCAGACAGTGTAGTAGATTGATGTGATAATGCCAAAAAGACTATTCATTATTTAAAGTGTTCGTGTCAACTCTGAATCTTATTCCTAAAACTCAGTTTGATGTTTTCCTGGTTGCAAGGATGATTAATGTTTCTTAAAATATTTTATAGCTGCTTTGTGAAAACAAACTGACAGAATGATGTGATTGACATACAAAATGAAAATGTCACCAAACTGGAAACTTCAACTAAAGAGAGTCATGAAACCTGTGCTGAATTACAAAAAGGATGTTTGTGAGAGTTTGGTGCTTTAACACATAGTTAAGGAAAAACTGAATGGGCAAGAGGGGAGGTCAGATGCCTGTACAAGCAGGAATTTGTAACTAGGAAAAGAACTTCAGGGCTTGTCCCCAGATATTGTTTAAAAAAAAAAAGGCAAAGACCACCTCCCTTCAATCTATGAAGTCAAAATATAACTTTCACTGAATCCACAACAAAACATGCAGCTAGAAAAGCTTGCATAGCTTCTGACACTTAGTACCAGACAGTTGGCAGACGGTTGTGTAAGAGCATGAGATCATCTTCTGAACCACCCAGCAGCAACTCACAAGGTCATTTTAACATGACGCAATATTGGCCTGTGCTTCAGGAAGCATTAGCTTTCTGACTGTAAAGAAGTCATTGTGCAATGTTCTCTTGTTCCATTTGATAATGGCTCTGTGGCTCAAAGTTCCTCTTTTCTTTTTGGTGTTGATATGCTGAAAGAGCGAGCAGTAACTTGGCAGAAGCTAAAGTCATATTCTGTTCAATCTACTCTGTAGGCAAGTCAAAACCATTCTTTACAGTAGCACCTCTACTAAAGGATGGCAGCTGTTAAATGTGTGGTTGTCCTGGAGTTGACGTTGCAACCCTCTCTGTCTGCCGCAGTGGAGGGAGTGTTGAATTTCCTAGCAGTAGTTCCCTGCTCTAGTACTCAAGTGTACTCTAGCTGAAGTAGGGCATTTTTGGCTCAAAATATACGTGGTCTTTCCGTGACTAGCAATCAGACCTTTGAATTTAATTTTTAAAATTTATTAATAATATTGTTTATTAAAAAAAAAGCAGCCTTGCCTGTCTCTCTGCCCTTACAAAGTATAGCTATTCTTTTGTTTATCACTTCTTCCCCTTTGTTCATCATGGCTCACATTTCTCTTCCCCATAGAGAATTAGTACATTCCTTCTTGGTTAAAGTTTTGTCTTGATAATGCTTTAATACTGCTGTACTTCATTTTGTAAAGTGTCAGCTGCTGTGCATCACTGGCCTCAGTGGTGTAATATTATGTTCATACAAGTTTCTCCTATATATTATTTTGCTAGGTAGCTGCTTCCTTCTGTCATCTTGTTGAGTTGGTGGGTGTGCAGGGTCCACTCTCCTACAGACTGCAGTAGTTTAGAAAAGTACTAGAGCCAGTCATAGAATTACCTGCAAGAGGAGTGTTTGGGACTAGACAGCAAAGTCCTGGGATGTTTCCCAAATAACTTCACAGAGATACAGGTGAAGTTTGTTCAGAGATGGTATTTAATGTCCATAGCTGAGCATTAGGGAGAGACAATTATTGGTATTACTGATGAAAAGAGAGGCAAGTAGGGCTCTTAATGTACCATATGCCATGTTTTTATTTCTGCTGGAGCTTAGTGTGATAGGCAGTGGATTTCATGTTTCACCCACAATGTGGTTCACTTCTCTGCATTCAGATTTAGCAGCCAGACCAAGCCTCAAGGGGCAGGTAACCAGACCCATCAGACACAACCACTGGGGTTTTAAGTTTCCTTTAATGACAAGACAATAGCCATGCAATAGGAGCACAGTCCAGAATAACAGCAGTTCTGCATACTCAATACTAAAGAAGCATCTGTGCAGCTCAGAGGGGTTTGTTACACTCATGTACATAAATTACAAGTAGCTCCGTTTATGCTCCTACACCAACTCTCATTTTCCAAATTTGTTTTTTTAATTAATGGTATCTACACAAGGTTAAGTGTCTTGCCAGAAAGGACATTTTGTTTTCTTTAGCTTGCTACTTTGTATACAGCAAGGCTCACACTTGGAGACACATGCAGGCTCTGGAAAAGCTTTAGCTATCAGAATGGTACAGCTCCTTTTCTCTGATGCAGGTAAGAGATACCATCTTTTGAAGGAGTATCACTATACTTTGTCTGGCGTGGTTCAAGAAAGCCCTAATCTGGTGCATTATCATGTACAGAGTCTTTCTTTAGAACTCCTAGAGTTCCCAGAGCCCCTGCAAGCTTATGTTACATAACAGTAAGATCCACCAAAGTATCAGTAGCTCTCAAATTATTATCAGCACCTTCACAGGTATGAACTGCAGCAATGCTGCCTGTCATAGCAGACCTATACATCTGCCCAATCTTTGTTCCCAGCTTACGTTTATTTCTTCCACCTTAGTTTCATCACTCTTTTAAAATTGGTTCTATCTTCTGTCTTTTTGATGAACACTAGAAGTACTCTGTTGTAGCCTTGCCAGGAGAAATGAGGTAAAATAATGTGTTTTGATGAGAAAAAATTGTTCTGGAAAGATAGTAAGTTTTTCATATAGCCACCATCTGTTCTTCTGCATTTCTGGAACTGAGTATAATTATGCATTGAAAAAAGGATTCTTAAAACTGGCTGCTTTAAATAGGTCCACTCTCATTTTCAGATGGCTTTTGTCTTTCTTTTTTCTACTAAGTTCTTCAAGAAGAATTCACCTAATTAAAAGGAAAAAATTAAACACCAAAATTATAAGTAGGTATTTCAATAAAATAAGGCAAAATAATACATTCTTATTTAACCTGAGTGTTCTATTCTGTAATTGTTTTCACAAGTTAATTTATAGGAATTTAATCCTATATAACAGTATTTCCAATATGTACAGCAGGGATCTAAAAAACCCTCAAAACTATAACCCAACACACAACTCCTCCATCCCAAAATCCTGATTTTCCTCCTGTCCAGTTTAATTAAATAGCTCTGTTGCTTTGTGCATTAAAACAGGCAAAAGTGAATTGATTTAATTAAAATTTAATTCCTTTTTCATGAAGTATCAGCAAGTTATAGTGAAAACTGCTATAAATCTTGTTTGAGCTGGCATTAAAACAGACTGAGCAGCACAGTATCCCAGATGAGGCTTCTCTGCTCCTTCCTTAGGAAAAAGCAGGATGTTGTACCTACACAACAGTTCCATTAATACCAGCTGCTACTTCATACCCAATGCTTTGTCAGAAAAAGCACTGCCATAAGTGTCTCTAATTATTTTTAAAGCACTGTAAATAAATTCTGCCTAAAGCAACAAAATTGCGTCACAAAAAACCAAGGACCTTGTTGAACCCAGAAGCGGCCAAGAGACAGAACGTGAAGGAAAACTTGAAAATTTGGTACCATTTATCCTGCCTCATACATTAAGTATAGTACAGAATAGGTTTAGAAAAAAATCAGGTTAAGCAGCACTGCAATTGTACAAATACTAATTACTGTCATACTGCTGTATTTGGATGACCTATAAGATATAGTGTAAATATTTTTAAAATACAGATAATATGAGGTGTCCTTGAGCTAAGGTAAGCTTTGTTGCACATTACTTCACCATTTTACTTTTGTAAAATAAAATGTTACATGCTAAATAATCCAATGCCTTCCAGTAATTTACCTGCTTTATAGGAAGAACGCACTAAAGGCCCGCTAGCAGTGTAATGAAATCCAAGATCATTTCCTACTTTTTCCCAGTACTTAAACTTCTCAGGAGTTATGTACTCCTCGACCTGGGGGAAAATAATTAATTTTGCTCAGGTATTAATGCAAAGGAAATTGCTATACCTAGCATACAGTGAAATGAAATACTTATAGTATTATATAACAATAGTTATATTGCAAGTTCGAAGTTTTTCACGCCAAAGCTTTCATCAGTGAAGTCACAAACTGCATTTTTGCTCTGCTTTCTACCAAAAAAAAGTATTTAATTTGTTTTACATATTTAGCTGAAAAGTTCAGAATTTAATTTCTAGTTGTTGCTTTATCATTTTCTTAATTCTGTTTTTGAATGGTCCCTTCGAGCGAACCTTTTTTTCTGTCCAAGTTAGTGAAAAACCACAACAGTCCTACAAATCTCTTCACTAACAGTTAATTCAGTGAAACACAGGAACAGGACAGAGAGTAATTTCTGGACAGATTACAGAAGCAGAAAATGGTAGATTTCCCAGCTGAAGTGGCACCATTAAGGGAGAGCCTGTAAGATAGTGAAGGGGTGCTGGCTTGAACAATTATGTTTGAGACATACACTGAAGCTCTTGTTTTCCAGAATCATGCCTCAGCTCCAGATGTCTCCCTGGCTAACAGCAGAAACTAGCACTGGGAAGTCTGCAGAAGATGGACGAGATTAGATGGCTGAGGTCATGTTTAGTGAAGAGCCCCTAACAGATAATTGTTGTCTGGCTCAACAAGGAAGGAAACTTTTCCCAACTTCTGCAGTTAGAGTAAGGATGACTGTACAAGGTACAGACCATAACTCTGCCTGTAAATCTAAAGGCACTCTTACCTTTAGGTGACGTTTTGTTGGTTGCATATACTGTCCTAGGGTCAAACAATCTACATCTGCTTCCCTTAATACTGTAACAACAAAATTCCTTGTTAGTGGCAGAAGGATCATGAGGGAAATCATGGATTTACCTGTCAAATTGAATCTGTAAGCTATAGGAAGCCAAAATATTTCAGAAATTCAGTCTTTTTATAGCAAACTTTCATTTTTCAATGGAACTTGGAAAACATTTCCTGCACCAGCAAACTGATTTGCATGTAGAGGCAAAGATGCTTACAATTGTTTTCCAACACAGTAAAACTCATACCTGTGAATTCTGGCATCTATTTCAGCATCAACTTACATTTCATTGTGTAATATATTTGTTCATCCGTCTCGCCTAGCCCCAGCATAATGGAGGTTTTGGAAATGACGCCGGGCTGGACCTCTTTGGCGTATTTCAGCACACGGACGGACTGCTCAAAGTTGGCCCGGGGGTCGCGGACCTTCCTTCGCACGTTTCCAGCACAAGGGGGAAAGGCACGTGGAAGGGCACACAGAGGTTAGAGACGCCAGGCCAGGCGCGTTCCCCCAATTTCTGCCCAGCGGCAGAGCTGAGGTGTTTTGGCCGCGCAGTTGGACGACGGCGGCGGGACGGGCCCGGCTCAGGCGCCCCGCCAGGCGGCGCCGACCCAGGGCCTCGCCGCCCGCGCCCC
>VXBQ01016967.1:35221-45345 GCA_013400175.1 Phainopepla nitens
CGGGTGTCGCGCGGATGGAGCGGGCGGGGTCTCCGCGGGCTCGGGGCCGAGGGAGCCTGCAGCGCTTGTCGGTGTCTCCCGCAGGATGAAGACCATCCTCAGCAACCAGACCGTGGACATTCCCGAGCAAGGTCAGTGCGCGGCGCGCGCGGGAGGCGCCCGGCGGGGCCGCCGCCGCAGCCCGTAACGCGTGTCCGGCTTCGCTTCGCAGTGGGGGTTTCGCTGAAGGGCCGGACGGTCATTGTGAAGGGGCCCCGAGGAACTTTGCGGAGGGATTTTAACCACATCAACGTGGAGCTGTCCCTCCTGGGAAAGAAGCACAAGAAGGTGAGTGCTGCGGAGGCTGTTTTGCTGCCCGGAGACACAGGGAAGCTTTACAATTGGCTTTAAAACTTTTTGGTGGCGTAGGAAAGTGGTCGAAAAAGTTGAACTGCGGGTGTGTTGTTTGTTGAGTTTTGCTTATTGCTGTGTTTCTGGGAGGGGTTGCTGTGATGAAGGCATGGGGCCTCCTCGGGCAGTGTGGGAGCGAATATGTTGGTTGCATTCTTCTGTAGTGATAGTTACAGGGAAAGGGGCTGATTATTATATGCTGTTCTACAAACTGGTTATTTTAGAGGGTGAAAATCAGTTTATTCGATTTCTAGAAACTGCAATTTACATTAGGAGAGCAGATGCTTTGTAAATGTATGCGTGATTTTTCGTATTTTCTCAAAAAGTATAAGAAAATATTAGGAGCGACATCTCAGCTACTGTTTCACAAGGACTGAATATTTCATTGAAACAGTGGATCCACGCACAGTGTTTCATTTGAGTTGATTATGCGTGGGAAGCAGACTTTAAAACAATATGCTTAAGAATTGCCAATACCTCTTTTAGCTTAAGATTCTGTATTTATGTGCCTCAGCTCTTTTGAAGATTTGTTAGTGGAAGACCTGAAGGAAACAAACGTTTCTCGCATATCTGAGGGTTAGGATTTAAAAGACAGAAGCCAGACGGGCCTTCATGAGTCTGTCAGAGAAACAGAACAGTTCTGTGTCTGTCTGGCGGGCTTTAAGTAGCTTATCTGAAAGTTTTGCTCCTCGTTTGTCACCAAATTATTTTGCTGCTTGTTTTGAAGTGTAGCTGAAAGCTTTGTTAATGCGTTTCTTGACCCAGCTGCGTGTTGACAAGTGGTGGGGTAACAGAAAGGAGCTGGCGACAGTCCGCACCATTTGCAGCCATGTACAGAACATGATCAAGGGGGTCACGCTGGTGAGTTGTGTTTGGAACCGGGGTAACTGCTACCCTTGGCGTTACTCGCAGTAAGAGCCTTTTACTTTATGGCGAGTGTTTCTAAGCATCCGAGATGCAGCTTCTTTCTCCTTTTGCTTTTTGTCTTGCCGTTGCTGCGGAGCAGGTTCAGGAAAGCAGGAATGTCTCTTGGACTCAGTGCCCTGCCCTTTTTCAGAATACGCTGTTGACACGCTTGGGCTTTAGTTTCTCCTGTAAGCTCTGTGCATGTGTTGTGCCTTTGGGGTGTGTTGTGCTTTCACTGTGCAGTTGTGTCCTGTACCCAGGGCTTTCGCTACAAGATGAGGTCGGTGTATGCTCACTTCCCCATCAATGTGGTGATCCAGGACAACGGCTCGCTTGTGGAGATCCGCAACTTCCTGGGAGAGAAGTACATCCGCAGGGTGCGCATGAGGCCAGGTGAGCATCCTGGGGACGTACTCTGCTGGTTTTAACGAGGCCTTCCAAGCTGTTTTCTTCAGGCTCTGCCTCTGAGAATGGGATAGGATGAATAATTGTTGGAGCAGCATGTGCTTGTCTGAATGTATGTAATCTTCTTGCGATACTGTTGCCACTGTTTAGATTTATTGTTAATAATGCCTCTGTAATTTATCTTTACTAGCAAGAGCTAGCTTTATTAGCTAAGAGCTAGCTATTAACCAGTCTGGAGTTAGTGTAATACAAAGAGTCCAGGATATACTTTATTTTCTGGGAGATCTTAACAGTGTTTATAGTTGGTAACCTGCTGGTGTTTAGTGTTAGATTTGTGTTTCTGTTTTAAAACATTATACGTGGACTAGTTTCATACCAAATAGTTCATAGTTTTGGTCTTTAAGGTGTTCTAGTTTGAATTTGGCGATTATCTAGGAGAATGCACAATAAACTTAGAAATTACCATCTTATTAGTTGTTTTTACATCTTGCACACTTGGAGTTTCAGTAAAATGTCTAACAGAAAAGCAGGCACTTGATGGAGCTTGTTAAACTTCTGAAAGGAGGCAACAAAACATGTCATAAACAGAGTTACACAAAGACTGTAGGAAATACTTCTCTTATCCATTTGTTTTGTTCTGATTTCACCTCTGGTGCGTGTATGGGTAAGGACATTCAGTATGACTATAGAGGAATGCATCAGGGTTTTCCAAAACACTGGTAGATAACAGTGCAGAATTACAGGGGTTTTGATTTACTATGGATTTGATTATTGTATTTGATTTTTTTTTTAAGTCAGCATTTACTGTTAGTAAAGGGCTGGCTTAAACTCTAATATCTGTTGATTAAAGAGATAAAACTGTAAACATTTCTGTTACTCTTCTTACAAATTTGTTTCCTGTTAAGAGTCTTGAATGCTGTCATGTTTAGTCCTTGTGAGTATTTGCAGCACTGCTAGTGTAAACACAGTACATGACATGGCAGGGGGCAGGTGGTTTTCAGTGGCTTTTGATTGGGGTGACTCTGGTTTTGTCTTAATGAGCACAAGCCTGTGGGAAATGGCACCACCTGGCTGACACAGCCATGCTGGCAGAAGCAATGGCTTGTACACAGGGTTGGTGATTGGTGCTCTAAGGTAATAATGGGTAAGCAGGAGTATCACTTCAGTAGCTTTCACTCCAGAGCATGACTTGTACATTTTGAAACTGTGTGAGGGAGCACAGGCCTGGGAATGGATTTGAGGGACTCTCTTTAACGAAGTCATAGAAGCTAACTATTGTCTTGAATGCTAGTGTCTAGATATGTAAATTGGGACAGGACATTAATATTATTTCATTAATACCCTTAACAGCTTCAAAAGTGTGGATTATGTGTTTGCCTTTCCAAAGGTGTTACCTGTGCAGTATCGCAAGCCCAGAAAGATGAACTGATCCTTGAAGGGAATGACATTGAGCTGGTCTCCAATTCAGGTTTGTGAAAGTAGATGTGTGGAAAATTCTGAAGATGTCAGCTTAGCAAACTCTTTACCTCAAACCCTGAGGTAAACAACAGCCCAGATTTTTTTTGCTCTAATCACTGTAATTGCTTTTCATAGTTCCTTGCTCTGTTTCTAGGCTTAAAGATGTTCTTACAAGTCTGCAGAACCTTCATTGGCACCACACTTTTCAGCTTTTCAGTTATACATGTGTGCTATAATGAAGTGCCATTGCCCCGAGTTGCCAAGACGAGCTCAGTGAAATGCATCCTATTTTCGTTAGGCCTTACAGGATTTAAATTTGGTGATTCCTGTCTATAGATGACAGTCCTGTTTGGTAGTTGAAATACGGGAGCATAAAAAAAGACTACAAGTTGGCTTGGACCCTTTGGCTTTGTGCTAATGGTCTCACTTTGTCTGCAGCCGCCTTGATCCAGCAAGCCACCACAGTCAAAAACAAGGATATCAGGAAATTCTTGGATGGTATCTATGTCTCTGAGAAAGGAACAGTGCAGCAGGCAGATGAGTAAAACTCATAGGTTGGTATTATCTTAATACACATTCTACATCTTCTCTGTAGAGACGGGGACTTGACAAGGTTTATCTGCTTCAACACACGGCCATGGTTAAACAGGTTCACAACAGGGATAAAATTGTATTTGTAAAAGGTGTCATAAGGTGCATCCTAAAACTTGAATTTTGCTAGGTCTTTCAAGAGCAGTTTTCCATCTTTCATCAACTTGGCATTTTCTGCTGTATGGAGAAAACCTGTCTCTCCAGTGCTGTACTCTGCACTGTGAAGGCAAGCTGCAGTGCTGGCTGAGAATTTGAAATCAGCTGACCTGGTTTGACAGACTGGTTTACAGTTATTTACAGAGAATGACTTCAGACTAATGTTTCTCCTGGTTGTACACTACTCTCACTAAAACAGTGGACAGCACCCAATTTATATATAAAGGACTTCTGAGCAGTTAGTATGTAAATGCTGGTAAACAGGTCAGTTTAAGAAGGACAGCTGTTTACCTTGTCTGTTGGCATTTGTTACTGGAGTACAAGGATTTGGGGACAATTCAGGAATTTTAACTGCTAAAGGCATTTCAGCTGTGTGTGGTTCCGTACATAGTACAAAACACCTATGCAGGATGAGACAGTCTGACTTGCAAATAGATTCTATGTTGTGTGCCTTCAGAACTTAAACTTGAGGCAGGATGTTGATGAAGTGAGCTTCATAAACCTATTTTTTAAACCATTTTCCAGATGCCAAACATTTGTAAACCTCAGAAAAAGTAACTTTTAGTGCTGTTCCAAATGCCTTGAGAGATGGAACAACTTACTACATTTGTTGAACAGTTGAGCTGTTGTGTTTGAAGGCATCTTTAAGTAACCTTGTCTGTGTAAAATCAAATTAATTTCTGTCTTGCATTAAAATCATCAGATAAATTAACACCAAATGATTATAAACTTTCAGTGTCACATTTGCACTGCTAAAACCTTTCTAAAAGCTCTTAATGTTTTATTTACAGTTGTCTGGATCCTGATGGAAACTACCATGAGACTTTACACCAGCAATGCCAGCTGGTACAAAACCAGAAATATGAGAGGTTTAATAAAACAAACCGTATTTCATATCTTGGGTTTTTGGGTTTTTTTTTAAGAGCTAAATGGTGATTGTACGAACCTGATGACTTTTGCAAAAGTAGATTACTCACTGGGTTCACACTACCAATGTGTTTTTAAACCATCAGACTTCGTTCAGACTGAGTGAATGTGCTCAGAGACTGGTAGGGCAAAGTGTAGGCCATGCCACTGTGATCCTTCTGTAACAAAGTCATGAAGTGGCATTTTTGACTCATAGCATTAAGAAATAGTAAAAGCATTGTTCTCACAGAGGCGAGAGCAGCAATGTCCTTTCACACCTTTTCTCAAGTCTCAGACTTGTGATGAGAGAATCTGAAGTAGATGAAAAACAAAACTGAAAAAAGTAGAACTAGATTTGTAAGACCATTTAAACTAAATACATATATAGAAGCAGTAGTCAGAATATGATGCTTTATTTTTATTGCTCAATTAAGAAAACAAAGGACTTGACCTCAGAGCTTAATCAGAGTGTAATTCTGAGTTTCACCAGCAGTGATTTTTGTTCTCTGGGGATACAGCTTTGTTTTTGTCACTGCTAATCTTGCCATGTAGCAACATCTAACTGGGAGGTTCTGCTATTTCTATGCAGTAGTAAAATCCACATTGCTCCATTCCATTTGGAAAAAATACATAAAATACTGTGATAGTGCAGAGGCATACTTGACAACAAGTTGCTAAAGCATCCCACGCATGTTAAGAAATTCCAAAAATTGCCCAAAGATCCACTTGTGTAATGACAAGTGCAATTTCCATTCATCACTCTATTGAGAGGGCTAATAGTTAATATTTATTTAGATGTTCTCTACTAGTAAAAATTTCTGTGGCTGCCCATTTTGGAGATGAAAAATAGATTGTATATGGTTACGTCTCCAGTTACATTTGCTTAAAACTACTTCACCCAATCTGTAAGGGATGTCTCTTGGTCATTAATGGAGTTAACTTGGTTTTGTTCTTTTAGGGGTACTTTCAGAAGCTGGCCCAGCACATTTCATTCCTGGTGTTGTACTTAGTTGAAGGTTTGTGGGGTTTAATAACACTTTCTAAACCCTAACAGTTGCAGGTTCATGTTCAACAACACTCATAACATGAATACACATATCAAGACACATTTATTCATACAAAAGTGCATATCAGTTCTCAAAAGTTGCTCTTTGGAAGTAAAGCTGTTTTAAAGGTTATTCCAAGGCACAGGATAGTAATGATTTTTTTTTTTTAATACATGAAGTTGTCTTCTAGGTACAGTAGGTGGATAAAAGTATTTTCACCAGAAATGCCATGGCTCTTCTTCCTGTGAATGTGATTACTTTGTTTTTGAATGAAATGCTTGGTGTATGTGACTGGAGTGACTCAGTGCTTTTCACAGTTGTCTGAATGGCATCATCCACTGTACAGTGCAGTGATGGATCTCACTGAAAGTGGGCTTGTGCCCCCTTTTAAAATGAGACACAGATGCACTTGATGCTTTTTGCCTTCAAATGTTTCCTTCTTTTTCTTTTGTGAGAAAAAATAATAGCTAAAAGCAAAATGAGGGTAGAGAAAAGGCAGCAGGCAAAGAATATTAATGGCTTCTTCTGAGAAATAAACAAGCAGAAGCTACACTGCTTTTTATGGCTAGAGGTGCCACAGACTGAGTAGTCAGCAGGAAAGCCATTGTTGCTTATCAGGCTATTGTAAAATTTTATTGAAGGCTTTCCTTTTGAATCTGAAGTGAAGAATCCAAATCTGGGCTTAGATTTTTCTTCAGTCATCTTAAACGCATAGTAGCCTTTAATCTTGACTTTGTCAATGTAGTAGGCTGAAAAGGAAAATGAACCAAAACAAAGTGTTAATAAAAACTTATATTTCAAGTAAAACTTGCAGACTTTTTGGGAAGGAGTTCAGATTTCAAACTGTTATCAATTTTAAAAGTGTACTTAAATCAGAAAATACTTATTGCTTCTAATTACGTAGGAGCAGTGCCTCACAGTTTTTAAAAAATCCTTATGATTTGGGAATTTTTGGACCTACGCCATGAAACTGGATTTGAACAGGGTTGGAGCGAGGAGTTTGTTTTCCTGAGAGAAGCCTGATGCTGATCTTAACTGAAGCCAGCTGCAGTGACTTGGGAGCAGCTGCCCATTGGTGCCATGAGAGCAGCTTTCCAAGAATTCCTGCCTGCTCCAAACTTAGCTGCTCATCCCTGCAGCATGCATGGCTCTGTGTTACACCACTGCACCCAAGTGCTGGGTGAAAATACTTACAAATAGCAGACCTTGAAGTCATGTGCAAGCAGTGAGCGTAGTTGAGAATGTGACCCAGATTAAGAACATGTAAACTGGGGGGTCTTTTTGTGGGTACTGTAACGTGTCATGCTATCTGAAAATTAAAATAGGAATACTAAAATGAAGGGCCCTTTAAACAACTTTTTCATTTAATAACTTACTTCCTTTTAATAATGTATTGTTCTCTTGCTTGCAGTATGAAATTAACATGGAAAATAAATAACCAAATGCTCATTAGTCCTGTAGTAACTGAGAAAGCTACACATTGGAGAGAGAACACTGTTTCTTGGTGTCTGAAAGTAATCTGAAGCCATGCTTAGTTAGCTGTGAGTAAGATTTGACTCATTTTTTATTAACTCCTAGAGAGGAGAAACCAGGATACCTAGATTTTGTTTGATGTCAGTTGCCTGAGAAGAGCTTTTGAACCCCACCATGTCCTGATCAGGATCTCTAATGCTCACTAGTAGGGATAGTGAGGGCAGGGATGTATTGCACATCTCATTTTGCCTGTATGGCTCAGGTGCCAAGGCCTTGCTGGTAGCCTGTGTCTCACTGCTTAAGCGATTGGTTAGAGGTGAGGGGTGAGGTCCCTGCAACATTTCTCATTATGTAAGGTGTTGCTGAAGATCATAGCCTTGAATGTTCTTTCCTTTACCTCCATAACTCTTACTAGTTTTTCTCTAAAGTGAAGAAGTAGATTTCCACATGTGCGCAGGAGAAAACAAGTAATGGAACAAGAACTAGAGTTGGATTCTCCCTTCAACAGCAGCTGGTGCTGCTGGTGCCCTGCTGTATTTCTTCTGTATGTCCTTCCAGGTCTCCGTGGACTTTCTTGCACTTTCCTGTTCAATGACTAGTTCAGGAGGCTTTTGCCTTTCCTTGGAGAGTAGAAATTTTAATTGCCTCTTGGGAGTTGTTGGGCTGAAGTGCCATCTCCTAATAACTTCTGACTAATGACTGCTGTATGTGCATGCCCAGAGAGCTTCTCACATGGTTTAAACTGCGTTTTGTGCAAGGTACTTGATGCCATTCCTTTGTGTCATAGCTGCCCTGAGTGTGACTGCAGAGTCAGGCTCCTCAGGGGGCTCAGTGCTGCTGCCTCCTGCATCTCAGCCAGGATGGCTCACTCTGTCCAGGGCAAGCTTAGCCTTGCCTGGCTCTGAGCCATGGAAAGGGCTCTGGGGAACTTCAGTCTGTCTTGTACTCACCTTTTAAAACCTCTTGAACGTATTTGCCCAAGTAATAATTGCGAAGTTCATCATTGTCTAAGGACGGGTCATCTATTCCATTTGCTGTGATGTAAATGTCAATGTCACCGTAAGTTTTTTTGATCCAACTGAGAACTTTGCGCATTCCCCAAGGCACCACTGCCAAACGAGAAGGAGAGCTGAGGCAGGTGATATCCTGCAGAAATTGAATGTCACGATCAGATTCATACTGGCTTCCATTCTGAGGTTCGTGAATCACAAATCTGGTAGTAAAATGATTCAGTGCATAAAAGTCAGCTGCGCCTTTGAGGAGCTGCTTTTCCTCACTTGTGAAAGATGGCAACGAAGTGTATGAGAGACCTTTCCTGTTTTTAAAGGTGATGTATTCTCTCATAGTAGCTGGATAGTCCCCAGTCTTAAATATGGGATTGGCAAACCAACCTATTTCAAACTGAAGAAACCTGATGGCAGCTTTTGAATGAGATTCAGAGAAGGGGTTGGCAGGCTCAGCCCAGTCCGAATGCAGGGACAGGGACACTTTGCCATACTGAGAGGACCGGTACTGCTCATCGTATATTCTCCAGGCCATGGCGTGTGCTATTAATAAATTGTGTGCTGCCCGATAGGTGTCATTGCTGCTCCTGTTGTAGACATTGCTTAGCTGGTTAGGCTCATTTATTGTAATCCAAAGTTTAACCAAATCGCCCAGTTCCCTAAAACATAAAGCTGCGTAGTCTTGAAAAGCGTAGGCGGTGGATTGGTTCAGCCATCCTCCTGTCTGCACCAAAGGACCCGGCAGGCCAAGGTAGGTGTGAGTTGGATAATACAAGGTGACCATGGATTGAATGTTGAGTTTCAGGACTTCACTAATCACACATCTGTAATACCTAAGAACTTGCCTGTTGACCACTGACAAATCTCCATTGGGTAAAATTAGTGACCAGTCAAGGGCAAATCTGTAATGGGTGACTTCCATTTTTTCCAGTAGATCCAGTTGCTTTTTAATACTGACAAAATCTGTGCACTGTGCTGGTCGGGTTTTTAGCTTTACCCCTTCAACTCTGTGCAGAAGCCCATCTCCTGTGACATTCCAGAGGTACAAGCTGGAATCACAGAACTGTGGTGAGGAAGCTGCCGATTCTGCCTGTGAAAGCAAAAATATGTTACAATGCGTTTTAATTAAATGAACGTAATACCTGCTTGTACTATTGTAGCATTTCTGCCCGTATTTGGCTGTCAGTGCTGGATGTCAGAAGGCTCTCCTTAGATGCTTCAGGGGGAAGAGGATAACCAACTCACCTATATGGGCTTTGTGCTAGTGGTCATCTTATCATTCTGTTCCTTTCCCTATGAATAACGTTGCGCTTTTTTGTTTTTGGTTACACAAGGGCATTTATCCTGCCACCAGCCTATGTGACGTGATTTCACACAGAGAGCTCTCCTTGATCGAGTTCCCTGATCGAGTTCCCTGGTTATGCACACAGCAGTTCTCAGGCAGCTTCCAGGAGAGCAGGTGGTGAGAACAAGCACCAGGGGCTATGAGGCAGGCACAGATTATTTTGGCACTGCTGTTGTGATCAACCTTGTGAAACTGAGGCACAGTAATATGACACAAAGAGCTTGTAGCATTTAGTTATATCTTTTGTATCTTGTACTAGTTGAAAAGGTTCTGAATAGCACATTTTTTTTTAATATTCCAATTTTTAGATGCTTTTTGTCGGTTTCAAAGTACAATATAGTGGAGTTTAAAATTAGATTGCTTTTTTTTAAAAGAAAATGTACTTTTTTGTGCTGCATATTAAGAAGATATATAGAAGCTTAACTTCCCCCCCCCCCCCCCCCA
>VXBQ01016967.1:45365-63461 GCA_013400175.1 Phainopepla nitens
TCCCCCCCCCCCCCCGTGGTTTTCAGTGAATAGGTTAAATTATGGATTTTATTGTTGTTTTTTGAGGCTGATATTTGTTGTGGGATTGTCTGTGTGCGATGACAAGAAGGGTATCCCAATGCTGGCCATGCATACAGTTAGCTTATTTACTAAGTTTAAAGAAGAAATAGAAGAAAAATAAAGTACAAATAGGTGTTGTAGGAACCTGTTTGGACAAAAGGTCTTATGATCTGTTTTCTAAGGTGAGCTCAGATGGTAAAATCTCAAGGTTGGTTATCTCTACCTGTGGTATGTGTCTTTTTAAAGAATGGCTTCTTACCCACTTGTCTAAGTGGCACTTAGAGCCAGACCTCATCCAGGAGTGTGGTTGTGCTGTAGACAAGACCTGGAGCCTGCTGCCACTGGTGTGATCACCTTGTCCCTGCCCTTTGTCACTCCATCAGGCCATCAGAAGCATCCCTATGGCCACACTGCAAACTGGATTTGGAAACCCCTGGTTGAAAAATAACCCAGTAACAATTGGTTGGATCAACTTCCTAGTCTGAAATTTCCTCATCTGATCTGCCACGTGGAGATGCAAGCAGAGGGAGGGCCGTGCCTGGAAGGACTCCTGGAGCAGGGTCTGCTGCTGTAGCAGTAGCCAGCACTCTGTGACCAGCTCACCTGAAAACCTGGAAACACATGGAATTGAACCAATGCAATTATGGTTTAACTTCTGCTGGCAGTGTGCATTGAAGTTCTTGTATGCAAGTGCGGTATACAGTCATTTGTTCACAAAGTTGAAGTTGCTGATCACTCTGTTTCCAGTGATCCTCTCTTAGTATTTTATGCTTACCTTGAGAACAGACTCGGTGATACCCCAGGAGAAGTCACAGGAGAACTGAGCTTGCAAGTTTGGGGTAGAATCCTTTGGGAAGAAGCCATTTTCTCGTATAATTTGTTTATAATAAAGTGCAGATGACTTGGGAATCCTTTCCTTTTTTTTGCTTTTGAAATCTACATAAAATAACCCACGCCTGATGTTGTAAGCATGTTGCCATTCGAAGCCATCAAGGAGGGACCAGGCTGTGTAACCAAACACATCTATGTTGTCGTATTTAATAGCTGCATAAGAGAAGGTAATATCCATGAGTCTTGTATTTAGTACTCTAACATATATAAGGAATATTTATGAGAAAGGACTATTTACTTTGAATATCTTGAGTGTCTTCTCAACACTTGTAGGGTTATTGACGCACTGTAATTCATTGCAAAACTGACATAAATATCTTAGTCTTTGTTTACTAAAAAAAAGGTGTCACTAATTCCTTAATACATTAAATTGCTGTAGGATGCTTTTTTTCTGCTCTGAGCAAACAAGAAATATTATACCACATCCAGGTTGTTGAAGTTGCATTTGACAATTTGCCAGTAAAATAATACCAGTAAAATTAGAGAATCATGAGTAAAAATAAAGGGAGCAACAGTTGATCTGGTTTGTGACTTTGTCATTAAGCTAAAACTCACTACCTTTATTTGAAATATATCTGCAAGCTCAAACATTTTGGAATGTCTACTCAGCTTGTAAATTAAAAAATTTATTTTGTTGGTATGGGACTGTTTATGACTTTAGAGAATCAGGGTTGACCAACCCAGAGACTGATTTAGTTACAGAATGGGTGCAGTGCATGCTGATTTCTTCAGGCAATCTTAATGTCCCTCTTGCAAAGGAGTCTAGATATGATCTTTTACATATAATATAAGAGAAAGATGACAACGCAGATTCTCAGATGTGGAACCTGATTCTTCAGGAAGGGCAGCAGAACCTGCAAAGCAGCTTCTCAGCAGATACCAGCAAACCACAATGTTTTTTACCCGTGTAGGCTCGTGCCAGCTGGCAGCCTGGAAGAAAAAGTCCAAACTCCATGGTCAGTCATGTTCACCGCCTGTCGCCAGCTTTAAGCTAAGAAATAACATGGGATAACTCCTCACATTAACCTTATAAGGGTTGGAATACCCAAGGCAAAGCAGTGACTAAGTAGGTTGCTGACAGGTGGACAAGCCATATTTTACCTGTAGTGCACCACAGCAGTAAGCCATGGAATAAAGATGAAGTTTTCTGGTTTATTCTTTCTCAATATCATTTAGCTGCATTTTTTCAGAACATTTCATTTTGCATCATGCTGTATTTCCACTGAACTTCCTTGTCCTAATCACACTAGGCTGCAACTTGAGCAGAAAGCAGTTTTGCACAGGGCATGTATTGATACAGGGGAGTTCCACAGTATCCAGCAGCATAGCCATAGTCCAGCTGGATGTTTTCCTAGTTGCCAGATGAAAACAGAAAGCCCAAAAGCTTAAAATCTGGGTATGTGAGAAGCTGACATACAAGGCCAGAATATTGGAAAGGAGATGAGGAAATGTAATGAAGCAATACAAGGCCATGTATTTTCAAAGAAAGCAACTTCTAAATTAGGAAAACCACAGGAGAAAGTACAAAAATGTCTGAAAATACCCACTGCAAAATGCAGAGCCAGAGAATGATGTAGAGGATAAAGAGAGAAGCTAGAATAACCTTGCAAGTAAAGATGAGTACTCGATGTCCACAATGAGCAAGGCTGAACAAATGGGAGCAGATGTCTAGGGACAGAGGAAGTGACAACTGAGAATATTTTTGTTTCTAGAAGCATATTGAACACGTGGGAGTAAGTTTAATTGTCACAGCAAAACATGCTGTGGTACTTGAGATGGTGCATGCTGAGATTTTGAGGCTATTTAAGTGGGTAGTGGGAAAAGTACTATTTTATGTATACTTTATGGTAAAGAAAATTAAAAGTTAGGCAGGTGATAGGTAGAGATCTGGTGGATCAGAGTGAGTATGTTTGTAGCATTGTCTGCAGGGACAGTGAAAGGAGAGGGCAGAAACAGGTCAGGATCCTGAGTGTTAGAGTGAGGATGAGAAAAGCCTCCTGAAAAACAAGGGAAAGGTTTGAGGCAGAAACAAGTGGCTGAAGGTAGGAAAGGTCAGGAGTTCACTAAGCTCCCTGTGTCACCAGAGGTGACATTCACAGATCTCAAGGCTTTTCTGTACCTACTAAGGGTGGAGTCTTGGAGTCCTGCAGGAGTAACAGGTTCAGTTACGGAAACCCTAACCTTAACCTGCCCGAATGCAAGGCAAATGTTGGACTTTAGCTTTCTGGGACAGGGGCTATGAGTTTTTTCTGTTTGTACAACACCTAGCACCAGTAGCACATCCTGATCCATGACTGTACTCATGCAGTATAAATAATTAATGATTAACTCTGTTGCCATTACCTCATTAAAAAAAAATTAAAATATTACAGAGCTAAATATCAAATTACTGAAAGTGCTCTCTGAAAAATCCAGCAAGTAATTTCTGTACAAACCTTGTAAAACCTTATTAATGAAGTTTTTCATCATGTAGATGGCTGTGGTGTCATCTGTTTTCACATGGCTGTCAGTGAACCAGCCATTCTCTGCAATCAAGATTCGAGGACTGTTGTATTCCAGGTTAATCCAGTTCAGTACTTCCCTCAAATTGAGTGACAAATTTTGTCCCATTTTTGGTAGAGTGTTTGGAGGTTTAAAGTTACTAGGACCAAAGGAAAATGCAAAGAAATCAGCTGTTCCCTTTACATAGTTTTTTTCGTCTTCGGTGAAGTGTGGCAAAAACAACAATTCATTTTTGAGTTCTTCTGGATAATCCCCATCCCCATGGATAGGTTTAGCAAACCATCCAAGTACTCTCTCCATAGACTTCTGACATTTAGACATGTCCAACTCAGCTTCCAATTTGTTAGGTTCAATCCAGTGGGATCCCAACACTATGGATATCATCCCCTTCTGATTGGGTTCAAAGTCTTCTTTGTAGGTGTGCCAGACTTTTGCATGAGCCTGATGAGAGAAAAATAGCATTAAATTGTAGCTCTAATAAAGTCTCTCTCTGTGTATTGGCAGCTAGAGAGGTAGCTAGCTCCATCTGAGTCACTCCAGGCTTATCTGGAAGTATCAGTTAAGGCACATGAATTACCCTGCACATGGTAATCACAATTTAATGGGCAATTGCTGTTGCCCTGCAAGGTTCCTTGGGATGAGGGCAATGCTCAGTAACTCGTGTGCTGTTCCTATGACACGTTAG
This sequence comes from Phainopepla nitens, assembly GCA_013400175.1. NCBI lineage: Eukaryota > Metazoa > Chordata > Aves > Passeriformes > Bombycillidae > Phainopepla > Phainopepla nitens. The sequence goes on from VXBQ01016967.1 coordinate 49,504, forward strand.
GGCTATGGCTTTTGCCTTTTATGATATGTCTGGATTTCAGGAGAGATCCCAGCAGGGATGCGAATAGCTGTTATATGGACACTTTGGAGCAGTTCTAACAGTGGGATTTGAACTCTGTGATCAAGCCAGTCCCATCTGAATCTTTCTCTGTCAAATGGTGATTCCTGATATGGTTAAAATTCCAAACCATCTTTACAATTATTCCATCAATTATGCATCTCATATGATATTTCATTTGTCAGTGGTCACTCTGTGCTACTAACTGCTCTGTGCTTCAGGGGTTACCTGGACTTGCTCTGATCAAACCACATCCACCCCATCCCTCTTCTTGGGATTTAGTTGTTTTATTTTGGCCTAGTCATATGAGCAAGTGTTCAAGTTTTGATACTTGCACAATCCCAAAATGTAAAAACTTGGCCAAAGGACCCAGCTATGAAGTCTGAACCCAAAAGTCAGCTTTCACAGTTCTGAGTGAGAATTTTGATCAGGATTTTAGTTAATTTCTTCTTTGAAATGGCCACTGCACTATAGCACATCTTAATACCACTTTTCTGATTATCATCATGTTTTAGAAAGCACAAATCACAATTAGCTTCAAATGTCACATTATTAATTACTTAAATAGGGGCATACAGCACACAACTTACACAAAACCAGAAATACATGGGAGACTGAGGAACCACTAGCATTGTCAAAGTCCTATAAGGAAACAGGACAGGTAGGTCAGAGAAGAGTGACTCTGGACTGCAGTGTCAATCACATCAGGTGATCTGACACAGGGGAGGGGAGCTGACCTCTCCCAGCTGAAGAGCTGTCAAATAACTCAGGGTTTACCTTATGTCTGTAGTGTGGCTTTACACTCTTAAGCTGGAAAGAAAATAATAGTTTGCACCCAGAAAAAAACATTAGGAGCATTGTGAAACACTGAGTCCTGAGTGAGATTGCCATCATTACTAAGCCAAACAGCATCGCTTATCTTTGGCAATAATTTCAGTTCATTTATCTAGAAACACACAGCCTTGACAGTTTAAAAAAACTCCAAAAGGCCTGATGTCAGGTAGGTATTTGTTTAAGCTGGGGAGTACCAAAGAACTACAGTTTGTGAAATTTTGTGTATCAGTTGTTTATGGTTTCTAAGGTCATGCTTGTAACATTTGTTCAAGGTCTGTCTTTGAAAATACTGATAAAGTGACACTAACCTTTGAAATGCAGGTTCTGTAGCTGAAGAGGGAAGCCAGCAAAAATGGACTCATGAGGCAAGTTGCAAGATAAAGTATTATAAAATAGATTTCTTAGTAGCCTCATCAGAAAATTTAAGTGGTCAGCCCCATCTCCTCAGTTGCCCTCACTATCCTCTCCTGAAAGTCCCTCCAGCCTGGGGTGACTGCTGGGGCCACGCTTACTCTGTGCTCTGTCTCTAGTGTTTTGTCACCTGGTTTACACACTTTTTCTCCAGACACAGCCCATGAATACCAGTGTTGAATGAGAGGCATATGGCTGCATTTGCTTAACAAGAAACCCCCCAGTGCATTCAGCTCTCTAATGCACAGTGCCAAGTACCACAACAACAGCACCAGGTAAATCACAGCAAACACACTTTCTTAGGTGAAGTGGAGAAAGATGGCTTTGCCAAAAAAACCAACTAATTAGAATACAATATTGACATGTAAAAGCCGATCAGGGATAACTCGTATTCATACACATCTTCAGGAGGTGATTAGAAAAAAATAAAGTTACTGTTAAAAATAATGTGTACAGTAAAGAATACAGCCACAGCTATAATTCTAGAGAAGCAGACCTCAAGTATAAATTAGTACATGTAACATGAGTCAAGATAAGATCCTCATATACAAATTTGTATGTATTGCTGACGATTTAATTCTGAGGATTAACTCTTACTGGAAAAAACTTGTCACTTTCTTTAGTAAGGGTATTACAGACATAGTAGACACAATATAATTTCCTTGCCTATAATTCTGTTTTGAGCTGTTAATTATCTGTAAAGGAGCTTAACATTCTCAGATAGAAGGTGTTTGTTAAATGCAAACTATTGTTGATGGAATCAGCTGATTTATATGTTTTTTAAGATAAGATATGAAACAAACATCAATTTAAAAGCCGGATCATACGTCAAATTGGGTATTTTCAGTAAATCTTGAGTAATCTTTTTTCAGTTAGAGTTTAATCCCTAATCTTTCACTTTCCTTGTAAGAGCAAGGACAAATGTCAAGGCTAAATACACAGTTAAAGTAGGATCAATATTGGGTATTTATTCTAGATACATATGACTCATTCATTTCAGCATATTTTCCTGGTATTAATGTAGAAAATATTCCCTAGTCTCGAAAGTCACAGAGAGTGCTATATCAATTAGTACTAACCCTGTAAAAAGGCTAAAAAAGTCAACTTAATACACTGAAGACAACAGTATTGTTCTCTCTTTTTGAAATATTCTCATATGCCTTCAAATTCTGATCCTGTAATTTAACATATGCATAAGAAAAGAGCTTTCAATAGAGCAATACTTTCAAATTCTTATAGTCAAGCAATTTTTCTTTGAACAGCAGTGAGTATACAAAACAATATCAGGGGTATATGGAGTTATTTTAATGTGCTGGAAATCAAGAACATTTAGGAAAACTAGGATTGAAAAAATGCTAAAAAATTTATCTGGGCTTTTTGTTTACTTGTTTGGTGTTTAAACCATGAAGAACTAGAATATAGAGTCTGATGATGATGATGTTACACTTCAGAAGAAGGGCAGAGGTGTGTGGCTTATTTGGAGAGTGTATTTCTGTTCAAGGCCTTTTTGGTCTGTGGTAAAGATGCCCCATAGAGCTAAAATAGAGCTAAACCCTTTCTTTTGCAAATAAAGTAATAAAATAACTCAATCTCGGTCCTTGTGAATCATTGCCTACATCTTGGGATGTAGGCAACTACACTTCTTGAGAGGGTGCTATGAAGAACTGAGGCTTTATTATCCAATTTGTTTTGTATGTTAACTGTCCTGCATTTGGATTGTTTTTTTCCCTAATGATTACCAAGAAATCTAAAAAAGCTAACCTGAAAATAACAAATCATCAAAAAACTACAAATCAGTGCTGAATTTTACATCATCACTGATGGCTACTACTATTTGAAAAATCTGCCAGCAAAGATATTTACAAGCATAGATGATTCTGGTGTCCACCCTAGAGCCATACTTGATGGAGACAGGTTTCCCTTCTCCTGTAAGAAATACAGGTGCTGATGTAGTTTCATCTTTCTGCATCCTGAGGAAAGGAGTCTCCTTTGGGGGAAGGGAAGGAAGTGTCCAATAGGACATAGCGGTAATAATTATTTCCCATTCATGAGGCAGAAATTTGTTTTTAAGGAGAATGAATTACAGGACTTTCCTGAGGCACACTTATCCACAGAGCCCAAAGTCAGCAGTGTCCACGAAGAGAACCTGGCATAGTGAGATCTATCAAAGAGCCAGGAGTAATGCAGCTGGGCACAGAAAAGAACCTGATCTGCAATGGACCTATAACCAGGCTTGAAAGTGAATTTATTACTTTTTCCAAGTATATGATGAAGACATTTTTTAGGGAGACCTCATTATGACATTTTTCTCCTGGGATTTTCTGCCAGATGGAAAGGAGTGTGAATAATCTTTAACAGGAAATAAAATGCAAAAAAAGAAAAAAAAGAGCCCCTTTCTGCCTACTAGCAAAGACAGAACTTTGTGGATGGCACTGATACAGAGAAGGAAAAGAAGACAGGCTGGTCTGCCCTGGTGATATTTACAAACTTCAATCTAAATATGAAAGAACATAATTACATAGAGAGAAAATGGTAATAATATATCAGGTATACATCTCACACAGGTCCAGCCACAACGATTCATCTGCTTTGTATTTTCTTGCTTCTTGTCAGATTTATTTACGGATAAATCAAAGAAATCCATTGAATTTTTCTGTGTGCCATTTTTTTCTTGTCTGCTTCAGTATGATGCCTCAGGAGCAAGCTCATAGTTTTTTTTATTTTCTTTGGTGTGTCTTTCAAATGTTGCATAGCAAGTTACCTGTTATCATTAATTGTTTTCTGATGTTGCCTTTGTGAAGTGCAGTCTCCTTTAATGAAGAACAGAAATACACTTTTGATGGCCACTCTCCATCTGGTATAAGATTCCACATGCTCCTTTTATTACTCATAATGACCAAACAATTGAAGAGAGATTTATCTAAGAGAATGCCTTAGCAATTTATAATTAATAAGCATCAAAGTTCAGATTCCCTCTTAATTTCTGTAGAGGTAGTATCGAGTCTTTTGAAATGGTCAGTAGCAATGATTACCCTCTATGTATGAAGGGAATACATAGCAACATGCGAATACGTTTTTAAAATTGAAATTTTTTTAAACTGAAATTTGAAATCCTTCTTCTGGATTATTTTCCCAGTGTGGATCTCCTAAGCACCCTGCTTAGCAGCCTTTGATTCTGCAATCACTACCTGTCTCTATAGATCTTGAACAGCAAACCCCCTGTAAGAGGCAGGGCTGTCTCTTAAGTAGATGTGTCTGGGACATTCCCGTAAGAGGATGCAAGGCTTGGAGGGAAGCACAGGTAGGAGGTGATTCAGCATCAGCAATGCCTTGTGCCAGCCAACACGAAGAGCTCTGGGGCTGGATGAAGACAGACCAACCCTACTTTTGTTGGAAAGTCTTAATAAGATCATTTTCTGCCTAGTTACCTACATGAATTCATTCATGGAAGCAGACAACTTTTTAATCAGTTCTAAAATGCATCTCATCATGGAGATGATCCTTGAGGTCCTCTTCCAACCTGGTACTCTGTGAACTTTTCCATATGCCAGTCAATTATTTGGGTTTTAAGACTTTGTGTTGCTTTTGAAAGCAATAAAATTGATAGTTTAAAACTAAGAGAAATTTCTTCAGCCCTTTTCTAGGGACCCAAAGATCTCCAGCAACTTTCAAACTGCTCTTACAATAAAATAATCCAAAGTCCAAAAAAGCAGAGGTTTATGGTTTGTTATATTGTTTTTGTGATTCTATTAAACTTAGCTTCCCATTATGATTGATATATCACATAAAAACACTCCTTTATATAAACAGTGATTAGTTCTGATAACACCATGACTGCAAAAATACACAAGGAAATTAAACTGAAAATAGGATTCATGCAACAGCTTCATTTAATTTCTTCAGAGATACTACAAAGAGGCTTGAGAGCGATTTTCAGCAAATTGCTGTGTAACAATGTGGTGGCCAGATTAGCTTCTTTTCAGCATTACAGACCTGTTTTTCCGGCTGTGTATATTTAATGGATGGACCTGGTTTGTGCACTGGGTAGCACTGAGTACTGTGTCTGTCAACAGCCTGTCCAAAAATGAAGCCTTGACATGGACAAGAATGTGGTTCTTCCTAAAGCTGATGACATAAATGGCAATCTTTTCAAGAGCTTTAGCAGGCTTTGCCTCACAGTGCCAAAACCTGACATTTTAGTTGATCTTTTATTTTTGAGATAATGTTTTTGGTTTGCAGTGGGAAATTAGAAGGTAGGCATAATACAATGTCTGAGAAACAGACCAGTATATACCGGTCAGGAAATAAAAACCATGTGAAATCTTTTTAAAGAGAGAATCTTATAACTTTTCTTGATTCTTAAAGGAGAGATATTTCACAACACATGAATCCTGACTGTGCATCAATACATTCTATTAATACTGTATTGTTAACAATGCAAAATGAACCGAACATTTAAACTCGCACAAAAACCTTTGAGAAAGATTCTGGCTAGTTGGCTTGGAATATATAGTACCAGCTGTGACTTCTGTGGAATGGCTGGATGGCATTACAGTTTATTAAGAGAAATAAATAATTGTATCTAAAGATGAGTTGAATCATATCAACTGGTACCTCGAGAGTTTCCATTCCATCTCTAACCCCAACAAGAAAGCTCCAGTTCCTCAAATACTTACAAATTTGTGAAACACTTACTCAAATCCTACAAATTTGAGATTTTTCATTGATCTCAAATCTAAAATCTTCAGAATTTTTACACTGGTACAGGAGGGAACTGCTAATACTTTAGGTAACATCCATGGGGTTGTAAGAAGGGTACCACAGGAAAATAATTTCTGCCCAAGGATAATAAAACAGTAAAGGATTGTGTGCTGCTGAATGTCTCCTCAACTCTTTCATCCAAGTGATTGATTTTATAGTCTAGAACAAGAAGCAACTATAAAATCAAGTCTGAGAGACAAATAATATTGACCAAGAAAATTAGGTCAGTAATTTGTGTATCAGACCCAGCTGTACTTGGCTTCCCGGAAAATCCAACTGATTCTTCAGCAGAGGATATCACTCCCTGTGTGTGGTGTGCTGTTTACAGAAAGTGCAGAGACTGCCTCGTTGGTACTCCACATTTGATTGTGACACTCAGAAATAAAGGCAAGAAATACTGCAAACTTATAGGTATCTTTTACATGCATTATAAAAAATAGCACTTGAAAATAAAAATAATGATTTGGCATCAGTTTTCTTTGAAATGCTTCACAAATCTTTATAGTTAAACCATTCTGCTAAGTCTGAAATCAGTTAGTGACTCAGGTTGCTTGATAACTTTTCTATGTGTAAAACTGCAGTATTACTTTTTTGAAAAATGATGTTCTGAAGGTTCAAGGCCAGAAGCAAATACAGGAATTTGTCAGTTGCAGAGTATTTTAACTATTTTGGCAGATGATTTTTTCCCACATGCATACTTCTTTCTGTAGGATAAGCCCATTCCGATTTATTTGTTAATTACATGTATAATGGATGGCAAGTTGTAGAAAAATTCTCTTTGTGACAGTTAAGAATAGTCGCAGTAGAGAGAATTATACTGGCTGCAGAGATGGGATAGTGACCTGCTCTGTAAAATACTTGGAGCACAGCAGATGCAGAAAATACTGTACATCATGGAAATAATTTGAAACTCTCAAGGACTGAGGAGGACATCTGTGTTTTTCTGAACCCAAGAAGTGGCAACCTTATTAGTTTAGAAGTAAGCATTTTGCAACATGATCTTACTAAGCTAGAACAAATCATACTTACATACACATCTCTATGGCCAGTAAAATTGATTCAATATGCAAATACAAATGAATTTCCTTTTAAACTAATAGAATAGTCATTTCAGTATGGCCGAATTTGTTTAACTAAATGTCAAAGAACAAAGAATGCTCTTTAATAGTTAGAATTTGTATGTAAGGCTAATTTAAATAAAATAATAAACAAGCACTTTAAAACAAATCATTTCTAAGTCAGCTGTTGTGACAAACAATAAGATCAAACTGAGGATTAACAGAAAGATTGCCTGCTAAAGGCTATTTCTGGGTGCTTTCACAGTAGGTGATTTTTTTTTAAACACTGATCACAGGACCGATTCCTCTTATTATTTCTCACAGCAGTGCAAGATCAATTTGTAATATCTTATTATACTGTACCTTGATCAAATTGTGTCCTACTGAGTAGACAGTTCTTATTTTCCCTCTCTCTCCTGGAGCATGAATACCTGTGCCATAGCCATGCCAAGCAATTAAATATGGATTGTGGATTGTAATCCAATACTTCACACGATCCCCAAAGGTCTGGAAGCAAAATGTGGCATAGTCATTGAAGATATCAACCATCGATTCATTTTTCCAGCCCCCGTATTTTTCGTGCAGCATCAAGGGCAGGTCCCAGTGGTAGAGCGTAACCATGGGTTCAATATTCCTGTATAGTAGAGAGTCAATAAGGGTGTTGTAATACTGAAGTCCTTTTTCATTGGGAGCTGCTACCATTCCAGTGGGGAAAAGCCTTGACCATGAAATTGAGAACTGGTAATAAGTAACTCCCAAAAAATCCAGAGCAGACAAATCTTTGTCCAACAAGATATAACTGTCACTGCCTGTGCTGTCAGCATGCCTGAACTCCGAGTGGGTGAAGTGGTCCCAGATGGAGGAGCCTTTCCCGTCTTTCTTCCAGCTGCCTTCCACCTGGAAAGCTGCTGTCCCTACACCCCAGAGAAACTCTTTGGGGAAAGTGTCATATAAAAACATCTGTGTTTCACTCACAGGGCTGAAGTGGGAGTCCTTTTTCCACACAGATCTTCCCTCTCCAGCAAACCCAGTAACTATCCTCATGAAAACTAATGTCCAAAAAGCAACAATCTTCTCCAGTCGTTGGCCACGCATTATTCCAGTTTATAGTACCAGTGTTAAAAATCAGATTTCTTGTACTGATGCCGAAAAAATTCCGTCCTTTTGCTGGAGTCCATGCTGTGCAGACTGTCTTCATCTGCCACAAGCTGCTGGAGTGTCTTATCAAAGCTTCACTTGTGATTGTAAAAGCCCTGTCAATGATTAGCCTGAACTGTGAGATGTAGAACGGGTCAAAGAATGGTGTAGTTTATAGGGAGGTGGCCTCTGTATGACCACTGAGACACCTACCTGGCTTCTTACTGCAGGCTGCCTGAACAACAGAAATGCTAGGAACTAATTTATCGTCATTTAAAGGTCAGTTATTCAAGCGGGATAATATAGGTGACAGAGGGTCTAAGAAGCTATCACTATTCTAAGAAGCTATCCTTTATTTCTTGTGGAGCTGTATTTTGAGGAAACATTAATACAATTCACAATACATAATCACCAATTTAAAGGAGATTTATCCTATCTGTGTAATTGGATGGCTGGAAGGGCAGTGCAAGATTCCTCAGTCCTACCCTGCTCAAACAACCTACTTCTGCTGAAAAACTCTTCCTGGACTTGTGGGTAATTTTGTTGTGAACAAGAGATATACAATCATCCAACTAACTATATAAAAACACCAAGCAAGTCAATATTTCTTTCAAACACATGCAACCATTTTTCTATCCTATATAAAACTCTCCTGTACAGCACTACACACAGCAGCAGTACAAAATCAACAGGGGACGGTTCCAGTTCTTACACAATTTTCCTGGATTTCTTCAAATAAACATAATTAGCAAAATGCTATTTCTATATTGATTAATTTAACAATTCATATACGCAGCTGGAGCATCAGTACAGCAAATGTTTATAGAGCAATTTTGCAGTATAATTTAATCTTTCAACATGTTTAGCAACAGCATGTATGTTGAGATACAGTCAGTTTGCTCAATATAGTAAGACTGATGCCTGCCATTTTTGTTTTTTCTTGAGGTACAGTAATAGAAATTCTGTCCATACAGTAATAGAAACTGTGTGACCACAACTGCAGAAGAGCCTTGAGGAACAACATAGAAGTATGAAGTAACTTTGCATGCGAGAAAGATACACACTGAAATCTGAACATGGGAACAATTTATCACCAGAGCAGAGCTCTCTGCTCAGATGAATTAGCCCTGCTGCCATGCAGGACATGAAAGTCCAGATTCACTGCTGGGCTACTGCTGCTTTACTGCTCCTGCTCTCTGTGAGAGCATGCTCGCAGCACTGCAGAGTGCCACTGACATATACCTTTAATTAATCAGTAAAGCTGATTAATTAATACAAATGGAAGCCAATTTACTTTTAGGATAAACAACACAATGTCCATGTTTGCCAGCATCTCTCTGCAGAGCCTTTACAAGAAACATTTTCACCACAGATGAAGACAAAAGCTCTCACAGACATCTTCTGCACACCACGTCTTTGGTGGTGGGGTAGCCATACATCTAACATGAGCCTCTCCTCTTACCTGAAGTAATTGATCCACATTTCTCAGCCAAGATTCTACCACTCACAGGAAGCTTGGCAACAAAAGGAGCAGAAAAGGACTGTACAAAAGTGGCTTACAGTACATACTGACATGTTCCTTTTTTGTTCTACAGAACAGCATTTAAAATGCTGTTTGATAGTTATTGCATCAACATTATCTTTCTATTTTGAGATTTAAAAGCACTGATTTTATGTATCCTACTTCATGAAAGAAAACCCAAATACAAGTTGTTATCAATATCCCTACACTTCTAAAGCAGCTAGTCACCATCATTACCAGATGCTTGAGCTCCAAGTACCCACAGCAGCTTTGTAACCCCATGGGCAATCTCTGGGCAAGGGAAAGGCAATAGGCTTCTCCCCACTAAATCCATCAGAGTAAGTAGCACTGGCATATGGATGCAGACAGTGTGCTGCACCTGCCTGAGATGTGTAAGGTGCAGCAGAGACTGGTGCTCTCAGATGCTTGGTCTGCATAAGGTTATGAACTGTACTTCTTTCCTTATTATTGACACAACTGGGAGCATGCTATAATCATGGCTCGAAAGTGTTTCAAGGTTTCAAGCCTCTGTGAATCCAGTTTCTTACTGCTTAGTCATATTTACCTGTTTGGGCTGTAATTCAACTTCATGAAGTTAAAGAGGAAGCAGTTTAACTGATGAGAATCATATAGTGACTTGAATTTGTAAGGAGGATTTCATTACCTGAGCAAAGACTTAGGGAAAGGAAATACTGTGATTGTTGTTAATTTGGAAAGCAATCAGCACAGAAGACTGAGATGTGATCAGGGGGCTGTTGGGAAGTGAGGGTGTGAAATGAGAAGAGAATTAATGATTCCACTGGCTCAAGTTGATGCCTGTGAGAGGCTGATCTGGAACAGAGGCCAGACAATGTTAAAGGAATAAAGTAGGTATTTATTAAAAGGACTTCAAAGGATACACCTTGGGCAGCACAGGAGCCCAGCCATGACTACACCCAAGATGGACCCAAGATGGGTGGGTGCAAGATGGACGGCGTGTCACAAGTTCTCACACTTTTATAAGTTTTGGTCCATTTACATATTGGGATTAATTGTCCAAGTACAGCTTCAGGTTATGAAGTCCTATCCTCCCAGATTGCTCTCCTCAGTTCACCGGTGTTTACACCTTTTGGCCTGAGGCTGCAACGGTGTCCTTGGTTCTTGGGCTGGAAAAGGTTTGTTTTGTCTAATTAAACTGTGAAGAAAACTTGCTACCACTTTTATATGAAGTTCAGAGTTACACTAAGGCAGTAAAGAATCTGAAAAATATGAAAGCTAAAACTTAAGGCATCAAAGTGGCAGAGTCAGGACAGGCTCCAACCCTGATGCTGTATGAAGACATCATACAGTATGAGGCTGCACAGTGGGATTTCCTGCCTCTGTCCACGCACCGATTCAATCTGGTTTCAGAAAGAATCAAGACTGGGAGAAGCTGAAATCTCCAGGGCACTTGCTGATACAGATTCAGTAGTTAGGAAGCCTAATGATTATTCAGTTCAATTCTTACTTATCAGTTTTCCTTTCCTTCTTTGCCTTTGCCAAGGCATGTGATTCAAATGAAGAAAACTATTTTTACTTGACTCTTGAATAGGTACTCTCCTTGCTTTGGGGTTTGGCTTGAAAATCTGGGGTTTGATCTACAGAAATGCTAAACACAGTAGTTAAAAGGACAGAGTTTTGAATGTTAAATTGAGTATCTGAGTTGACATATGAATTCTGCCTAGATGTGTAAATGAAGAAAAAGACATAAAGACAAAGTTCACTCAGAAGAAGTGTTAGGTGCTCAAAGAAGCAACTTATGTAATTGTCCCCAACAGTGTCATGCAAATCCCTTATCTTCACCTTATACAGCAAAAACTGTTTGAGATGGGATCAAGTCTTTTCTAAAGAAATGTAATTGTGACAAATACTATAGAAAGCCTAATGTAAATAGAAACTACACCACAGCTTTATGAAGAATTTTTGGAATTTTTCATCTGTAACAAAATGTTAATTTCTGCTTCTACAATGCCAGAAAAAATTTATATACTGGAGAGTCTAGTAAGAAAAATATTCCTTATGGGATTCTTCCAAAATAGAGACTACAATCTAGTAAATGAGTATTTTAATAATATGAATATTTTAATAATTCCATTATTACTACAAAAAATCAGCATTTAACCTGAAATTTCACTTAAAAAGTTGGTTTCAATTCCAAGAGTATAAACATAGCAATAAACAAAAAATGTGAAAATAAAATAAACATGATATTAACAAAAAGCAAACAGACTATTTTTTATTTATCAATATAAGAAAATGTTGTTTTCTTACTAAAAATCTCTTCTCTCAATAAGCAAGACAAAGCATTCACTAATAATATTAACAGTAGGACTGGGCTTATTACATAGGGGGAAAAAACTCAAGTTCAAGGTTTAATGTTTCACTTTTTAAATGTATTTTGGGAAAAAAAACCCCAACATAAAAAGCCAAATAGTCTGTGAGTTTCAGAAAGGTAGAAAACAATATTAATTTTGTAAAAATTATTTGTCATAGTTGTAAATAGAGTGGTGAAATCAACTGTACTATAGCTACTTTTTAAAAAGCAGTAATTTTAGTTTGATAATAGGCCTTTAAAATACAACCCACAATCAATTATAGATTCAGAAGGGATTTTCCCTTGATTTTATCTTGCAAAGCATATCATTATAAAATGAGTACTCGGTTTTCTTTCCTGTGGTGGAGCAAGGTTTTTCCCACTTCCACTGGTTCCATTGGCATGTACACAGGAACAGAGGTATCCTTGTGTTTCCCCACCATAGCCAGGAGTGAATTGTAGGCATTTCAGGTGTTCAGTCTGATGTCTCCATAAAGGGTTAAACTCTTGCCTTCCAAGAAACATGAAGATGTCACAAACTCACAAACAGATACTCCTCTGCTGGACCTTACTAGAGGTAGATTTATCAACTACAAACAGAGATAACCACCTGCAATAACTCTTTTAGCATTATTTGAACAGTTTGGCTCTTACAAATATCAGCCATTTTAACTGCTCTTTAGTTCTGGTATCAGGAATACGCACAGCTTTCAGAGTTACATAACGAGAATTAAATATGTAAATAAAAACTTATCACTGGAGATGTTTTTCTAAAGCAGTATCAGTTTTGTTTGCATAGCCATTATGTTGAGTGCATATGGAATAACTTGCAAAACAGGCCAAAAAGCACAGCCTGTGCTGTGAGTCTGTGTTTACTTGCTCACTGTATTCCTTATGCAGAAAGCCAAATTCACAAGCTACGCTAATACTGAAAATACACGGGCCCACTTCATCATGTGTGCTCATAAAAAACTAGCAGCAGTTTCTGTACAAACAGGATTCTTAAATTACTTAAAGTCAAATTTCAATAATTAAACAGGAATGGTATCATTAACAGCTATCTGGAATGAGACCATGCCACCAAGAAGACAGTGAACACAGAGGAAGCACAAGTGACAGCATTAGGGATTGCAGTATGAGACAAGCACAAATTGAGCTTGTAAGCTGGTACCCTCTGGTTGTGGTGGGGTTTTTTTGGGTTTTTTTTTGATGTAGGGTTTCCTAAATCACCGGCAATATTTGTAACGTCATAAATGCAGTTTGTCTTCCCCATTCTTCTCCAAGTCCAACAATTCGAAATTCAGTAGGTTGACAGGATCTAAACATCAAACAATATTTGAGAGTGGAGTCGTTTTTATTTGGCTTGACCAAGCTTATTCCCTTCCGTTCAGATGTGTGTTAAGTGGAAAAAAAATATAGACGATTTCATTAGAAATTAGTTAAGAAAATTAAGTAGTCAGTAGCAGAAGACACAGCGTTAATTAATTCCCCGGTTTCTCTTGGACTCCTAAACTCCGAGCTCTCCCTAGCCTTGGCGCATGGGAGAAAACGCCATTGGAGGAACCAGAGCCCGACAGCCAGGAAGGAGACGACTATCACACGGTTCTGACCAGGAAATGCCTTTCAGCACTGCGCTGACCGGCCTGGCTGCCCGCCTGCAAAGGCGCTGCATTTGCCTGAGTGCCCTATGAGGGGATGGAAGTCATGGAGGCCTGGCACTGCTGTCCTGTCCGTTGTCACGCACCAGTGCAGCCTGCCGCCTCTGCCCGAGCACAAGCGGCTCCACCTTGAGCTGCTGCTGCTGCTGCTGCTGCAGCTGCAGCAGCGCTCCCGTTGCCGCCGGGGC
>VXBQ01016967.1:72511-135099 GCA_013400175.1 Phainopepla nitens
TTTTTTTTTTTTTTTTTACTGTTATAGAACTGGAAACTTATATCAAGAATATTCTGTTTGGACTCACTCAGAAGTCAGAACCTCATTCTCAAGGGCTCTGTCCATGGCAGTGTTTGAAAGAGCCTTTTGGCATCATGAAGGCAGTAGAAGTTTGGTAGTTAATTGCCTCAGCCTATTTTTTAATTTAATTTGAAACTTTCTTCCTCTTGTTGCTTGTATTTCTTTTCAGCTGATCTATGTATCTATGTGGGATACAACTTTCTCCAAAAATGTTTGGGGAAGTTAACCTTTTGGTTTGTAGACTGACCTGGATTATTGCATTGTTTTTTTTTTTTTTTTTTTGGCTTTTTGACAAAATAATGNGAACAAAATGTTTTTAAAAGGCAGAAGAAAAAGGCAGAAAAGGCAAAAGAACAAAGCTTTGTTTTTATTGATAGTTTTATCTTTGGCCATCATTAAACTAAATATTTATTTAGATTAAATGTAAGTTACTCTGCACAGTAACAAGGGGAAAAAAAGAGTCTTTTTTTGTTGATAGTACAGTCTTGGGGAATTAGGAAAAATCCAAATGTTCATTGTACTTGTTAAAATAGTACTTGCACTGTTTAATGAAATATGGGAGCTTGAGCTTTGTAGATCACCTGTTAGTGTGGTTTGTTGAACCTCATCTGGTTTCATCACAGGTGGTTATTTAGCAAGAATTTTGACCTCTCTTGAAGTGAATACTTAATCTTTCATATACATTGTGTAGAGGTAATCATGTATACATAACAATTGCCTTTATTGCTTAAATATTTTTAAAAATAGAAAAGCCTTATTGTAGTGGTAGGCTAAATTATTTATAAAGGTAGTTCCTTTACTGTAAGTTCCTTTAGAGCTTAGAAGACAGGACAAAAAGAATAGCTTGTGAAGGTCCTTGCTGAATATAGACTTTTAACGTAGAGAATATTTGGGATGGAGAAACAAACAGACCACAAAACAAACCCAAACAGCCTCAGACAAAAGATTAAGTGCTAATACTGATGGGCAAAAAAAATAGTCTCCACATCCAAGCACAGATTCAAATGAGCGGCATGTTGTCAGTGAATAAGCATGTTTTTCACTGAAATATTTCATGAGGAAATAAAATATTGTCACTGGCACTTCCTGGGCAATACTCATGTTCTACTTGCTTATGGAAAATGCTATACTTTAATGAAAATATGAGGAGGAGATAAATACATATACTGTGTACCATATACAGACTCTGTGTACCAACTTTCCTCTAAAGTGTTTCATGAAAGGTCTGTTGAGAAGATCTTGAACCTAAAAGGAGTTTTGAAATGCATTTGAGGAATGAGAGTGGCTTCTGGCAGAAATCCTGTGGAGAAGCAGGGATGGGTGTTGTAGAGGAGAATGTAAAAATTATTGAGGAGTGAGCCTGTTTAAAATTGATTTGGTTAAGTTTGGGAATACCAGCAGTACAGCATAAGGGTCATGTAATGCTATATGTGCTGTTGTACTCAAAATCTTTGAACTCTAAGAGTTGAAGGGAGTGTTGTATGAACGTAATGAATGTATGATAGTAGTTAACTCCCTGAATAGGGGAGTAAGTGTAAACCAGAGGTGTGGATGAAGTAAAACATGATCTTATTCTTATAGAAGTGTTCTTTTTCTAATAAATTATTCGTTTATCAGAAGACATTAGAATTACTTATCAGCCTGTATTTCTAACATGGCAGGACATGAAATTAATTTTAGTTTAGTCTCTGTAGCAGCTCTTCAAGCTGTAGCTGTCTTAGCTTAAGATGTTGTTGCTTTCATCTCCCTGTTCCTATTCTCCATGCTGGAGACCTTTTTTCAGATCTCCTTATTGCGCTGCCAGAGTAACTGTTCTTAATGTGGTTAATCTGCTGGATTAGTTCAAAATGTGAAAAGAGGATTTATGTTTGGATTTTTTTTTCCTATGCTGATTGATTTTGTTTGAAAACAGAGCACTGTGTCCTGAGAGGCTCAGTAACCTGAGCTGCCTGAGCTGCAGCTGGATAAAATTAGCACATTTATCCTTGCCTGGATTGCTTGAAGTTACTTTTTTTCCTCTTTTGTAATTATTCACGTGGCATTACTGAATATTCCTGTCACACAGGTAACTTCAGGCAATTAAACCAGAACGTGACATTTCATTGCATGGTGGGATTCAGATCTGCTTCTGTGAACTACTATTGTAGAGAAGTAACCTGTTCAAGTGAATGAAAGTTTCAATAATAATAAGCTGGAGTGAGTTAATGGACTGATCCCTTCTAATTGCTTGCTGAGGTCATATACACAGCTGTTTCTATGCCAAAAGCAAGCATTTCATTTGGAATGAGTTGCTATAATTGATGGGTTTGCAGATGAAGATAATTTACTTTGGTTTAAATATATTCACCCTTATCACGTATTTTAATTGTCCCAAAACTAAGCATACAGACTTGACTAACAATTTTATTTGGTATGTATTGGACCAAGGTTATCAAAGGCTATGTAGTTTGACACTCAAGTGTCTAACTCGGGGTAGTTAACTGCATTTCAGTCTTGTATCCCTAAGCCTTTTTATCTCAAAATGAAAAATAAAGCCGAGGCAACTTTCTAAGGCTACATTTTGTAACTGAAAAATAAAAAAAAAATCCCAAACCAAAATAAATTTATTTCAGGGGTGTAAAGGTTAAATGATTCAGGTAAGCTTTATATTTTCAAAGCAGCACAGAACCTTGACATGTCAATATAGGCCAAGTGCTAACAATTGTGGTTTAAAGTGCATGTTTGTAGTACATCTGAAATCAGTTAGCTTTTTGAGAAATGGCATGAAAAATCTAAAATGACATAATATCTAAATTTTTAAATGTAGGTTGCAACTACTAGCTTTTTTAAATGAGGAGAAAGAAAAAATACACTTCGCTAATCGCACATAACATCTGTTCTTTGGAAGGAGCTAGAGGGGTTGAGTTGGAATAGACTTGCTGGCTTTTTTGAGAAGTGGTTATCTTAAAGGTAATCTTCTTAAAGAGTTACTTTGGGCACAAGATGAGTATAAAACTCAATCCTGCCAAGTGTTGTGAGTGTTGAGTACTGACCCATGCATAGATAAAGTAAATAAATTCAATACTAGGACTGTAGACAAACTTTATTTTCTGCATCCTCAGTTTAGCTTAGACAGCAATGCCTATTGCTGGAGATAGCAGGTTTTGTAGGACAGGAATTGTTTTTAAGTACTTATGCAGAAGAGGTGTCATTAAAACTGAGAAATGTCCAGAATATTACCATTTTTTGTAAGTAATGTAAAATTAATGATTTTAGGATGTAGTCCTTTAGCTCCGTACAGAAATCCTTATGTAGTAGTCTACAAATTTCATTCAACATACATCATAATAAATACAAGTTATTTATAATCTGTGGATTCCCTGCCTGTATTTGGAGTTGGTTTTATGATATCATAGTAAGAGGCTGTCCCTGCCTCAAATATTTTGTATCCTAAATAGAATAGGAACCAGGGAATTATATTCTCTAGTGATGAGCAACTCAACAGTAGAGAAATAATTAATTAATAAAGTACATTGTTATGAAGGCCCTCTGAGGATCTGTCCTATGCTGCTTGTTGCCTCTGTCCCTGCCTGCAATACATTGCTCCCTTTTTAGATTGGCTGAGGTAATTCCTGCACCCAAGCCTTTTAAAAGGATCTGAATTTATGTTTAAAACAGCCTAGATAATTTTCATCAGGCTCAGTTAGGGAACAACTGCAGATGTTGTTCAGTAATCAACAGGTGAAACCCTTTTGAGAAAGGGTGAGGCTAGGAAAGAGGAAGAGGAATAACAAACAGTTACAAGTGACCTGCTGGCATTGGTTTATTAACATAACTGTGTTACTGCTGGAAGGGTATATAAAATGAAAACCAGCTTTGCTTTAACGTCATGGAATAGCTATTAAAACCCCCAGGATGACAGTTGTTTGTTGCTAGGGAAGTTTGTCCTCCTGCATTGCCTGGCAAAATAGATCCCTTCATGTGTTTGCAAACAAAATAATTAAAAGCAATCTCCTGATTGTCACTGCCTGTGTGTTCTACTGATCACATGATTAGCTTTCCCTTTGTCACATGTACTTGATTTCCAGAAGCCTCAACTAGAATATATGCTCTTTACTTGTGCTTGTAGTTCTGAGCTGATTCTGGAAAAAATAAAAAAGTGTATGTTCAGGATATTTTTTCATTGTGTAGCACACAAAAATGGATCAATGTAAACAGGAAATACTGTTCTTGGAATAGTCATGTTCTGCTATTTCACAACAGAAAAGTCATCTAGTTGATGAATGAAACTGATTTCTATTTCTCAGTGAAGTCTATCCCCCATGTAAGGCTTTCTCAAGGTTTGCCCAGCAATTGCTATAAGAATGCAATTAATCTGCAATTTTCTCAAGTTAAAACCCAAATTTTCACTTGGATTTTCCACAAATTATTGGCTTGCTTGTATGAATAAGAACACATCTTTTTCATTTTACAGGTCATGTGTTGAGAAACATTGACCTGGTTAGTGCAGCAGCAACAGTATGACTCTCTTGGCATTTTCAGAGTTGTAAATAAAGTTGCCTTCATGATTGTAAGGAGACTGGAAGTGTGCAGCTGATTAACTTTGCTGTTCACTTCTGTGGCAGTAGGTGTGTGGCAGCAGTTTGTTTTGAGGAAAAGTGTTGAGGTTGTGCTGAAAAAGTTGGTGTTTATGTATAATTGAAATAAGGGGAGGTCATGGAAATCAGGTGAATTTGTGATTCGTTTATGAATTTCCTGTACCTGGGATGGAACTGTAGCCTGTCAGTCCCCTAAAGCCTCTTTTGAAACCCATTTAATAGAATCAGGCTTTACTTAATTTGCAAAATTAGGTTTTGCTTCCTAATGACGACTTCTGTGTTCTCATTCCCCCTTTTCTGTATTTACATTTATCAATGACAATTCCGAAGTGAGTCTCTTGTCTGTCTTCAGCCTCTGCTTGCAGTCAATAAATGCTTCTAATCCTGTAATTTCTTGGAACAACATAATTAAGGCCAAGTTCTAACTATTGATATTATGTAGTACTGGGTTCATAAGTGACTTGAGTCCATATATTTTTAAATTAAAATCTAATTGTATTTACTCAACTTCTTTCTACGTAATAGAAAGCAATATCCTGTTGGGTTTTGTTGCTGTTTTTGGTTATAAGTGAATAATGAAAAAAATCAGTATTGTATACAGATCTTCTGATAACAATAATGATAAGTAAAAATTCTTTTTTAGCATCGAGCAGTCTCCTTAATTTAAGAAAAGCTGGGAGCAGGGGGGCAGAATAGGATTTGTATACTCTTAAGACAAATAAATGTAATTACATCTACATTAACTGCTGATTTACAGTAACAGTATATTTTACTCCTGCAAATGTTTTTTTTGTTAAACTGAAAAATTTGAAAGAACCAAAAATATTCTTGAAATTGTTTGAGATAAGCAATCTCCTATTCAGAGTTGAAACTATCATAAATTAGGAGTCTACAGCATCTAGTGTCCAAATCTCCCTGATATGTCATAGTTTGTTAAATTGAGCTAAATTGCAGTAGGACATTTACTGCTGCATCGCAAAAAGAAACTGTGTTGAGAATAGTAGCGCTTTTAGCTTTGTGTGAAACTTGCTACTGTCAGCTGAGGGCCTGGGATTGAATTTTCTCATCCATATATTGCTTTGTGAATTGAGTTGGCGGAAGTGCCACTTTCTCTTGGATAAGTTTTTATCTTTAGGCATTCTCGATTTAACTGCTGAAACAAATTCACCCCCTTACAGATGCATCTTTGTGTTAGTTTTTTCCCCCTGTCTGAACTTTCTTTCCCAGCAATAGGTAGAATCCTGCTTGGATTAATAAGAGATAACAGACGTATAACATCTTCTAAACTTAGGGACATGATAAGAAAACAAATTTTTGTATGAAAAGAAATATGAAGACTTAAATTAGAGGTTGCTGGAAAATGAATGTGTATTTGTGATAATATTGTCAGTTTAAGTTCTGTTAAAAACCAGATGTTTAGAACAATCTGTGTTTATGATACGTTGAGGTGAGTGTCTAGAATATCTCTATTTTGAGAAAAAAACCTAGACTTCAGTTAGAGGCATGCAAATAAAACTGCCTCTGTTTCTGTTCCTCTCAAGTCTTTCCATGGCTTTTTTTGTGTGTGTAATGTTAATTTTGGGGATTTTCTCTCAGTTTATTTGCTCACTTTGAGTTTGTAGAAGAATTCACAAAGATGATGCTTTTATCACTAGTCAGAAGTTTGTCCAGTGATGTTTGTCTCCTTTGCTGTTGTATTAATCTAATCACGTGGCAGTGATATATGTGGGGTTTTGTATGTCTCAGTGAGAGGGCTTCATTTGTATAGCTGTCAGTAAGACTTCACAACATGACATAAAACTCTTTGAAGTCCTTGGTGTTAATTTTTTGTTGATTGATTGACTGGATGAAGAGTTTGAGTTGAGAATTAATAAATGGCCATCAAACTCTCTTTAATTGCTGGGCAAACCATGTCCTGGTTATTAGAGAAGAGTTTGAAAAGGAGAGATTAAAATTTTGTTCTTTGGGCTAATTCTTAGTAAGACCGTGTATGCTACTTTTCCTCCTCCTTTCAAACTGAAAAATACATTTAGTCTTGCTGACCTTGTCTGATTTCTGTGCTCTGTGTGAAGCTGTTGCATTTCTTTGGGTTGGTTTTGACTGTACTGGAAGGAGTGTGTGTTTAAGTGCAGAGATGTAGAGAGCTCATAGAATCTCTAAAATAGAAAAAGTGAAAAAATGGCATTGAAATGTTTTTTGCTAAAACATTCATAAACTATGAGCAATACTTTAAAAATAACTAGGAAGATTACCTAAGAATGCTTTTTTTTTTTCAGTAAAGAAAATGTTCTGATATTTTTCCTTGGTTTGTAATGTAAGATGGAGACATTCTTAAGAATACATGTCTACAAAGCCTGTATTAGATGCTTTGTTGATGAATACTATAAAGTAATAAAATAAATGTGCCTTTGTAGTTCACACAAAATGTGAAAGAAGAGTTATGTTGTTGAATTTGACATTCATTAATTGAGTTCGAATTTCATTGATCTAGATCTTCTGTTTATTGTTTTTCCTATTTAAGAAGGGAAGGCTTTCCCTGTGAACTTGTCTAATTGAGAGGTAATGTATGAGCACAAGTAACAAATGTTGTGTTATTTCAGTGCTGAATGTTCAGGCTCGAGTTGTGCTATTAAAGTTGTTAAATACTATGTGTTGTGCAACTCAGTCTTTCTTTCAAAAAACTTCTGAAAACCTGTAGCATTTTTTTAGGATGTGAGTTGATGTGATGTGCCAACATGGTTCTTTTGGCAGTTAGAACTTGAGTTCTGTGTACCAGAAGCAATGGAATTCTCTTTGTGTTTAGATGAAGATGATGACTTTGCCAGTAAAAGAATTTCCCTGAAACCAAAGGAGAATGGGACGTCAGTGATTGGTTGTCCAGGAACAAAGACTGTGAAAAAAGAAGAGGTAAAACCACAAGCTAAAAGCAAACCCCTCTCTCCAGTGAAGCAGACTCCCACCTCTGCACTTGATTTCTTTGGGACAAGGAGTGTCCAACGCTCAGAAAAGAAGCTGGTAGCAAGTAGAAGGAAAGAGGTGAGTACTGATGATGTTCCTTCAAGCTGCCTGTGGTGTCTGATGGCAGCTCAAAATGAGTTTCACTGCAAGGAAGTACTTAACTGCTACTCCTACCTCTTGTTGCTTATGTAGAAGTTGAGCTCTGGTGATCCATGTGTGCAAGTCACATCCTCAAATAAAAGTTTGGAGTAGCGTTTCCGTGTTTAATAAGACAGCACAAAGTTGAAGGTAGTACTTTCATATTGCTCCTTCACAAGTGACTTTTCTTGAAATCCGTTCTGAGGTTAGTGAGTGGAAGGGATAGTTTATATTTGAGGGTGGAGGGCAGGCAGGAGAGTGAAAAGGTTGTTTTTCCAAGCTTTATGGCACTCATAATCATGGAATAACAAAGCACCAAGTAAAGTATGGAGGAACTTAAAAATTCCCGGTGTAGTTGTTGATGTATTTTTCAAGTGGGCCAGCTATGATAGCTTCAGAGATGTTCAGCACTGTTTGAAGAGTTGAGATATTTATATTTATGGCATGGTCTTGTTTTGAATAATAAAATCCCTTGAAAATAGCCTTGTTTAATAGTGTTTAGGTTAGAGAGCTAGAAATTAATGTTGCATGTCTCATTCACAGTCTTTTTCTAGAAGCATACAGAAGTAATCTAGACATACTAAATTATTATAATTGACACAGTAATGGGGTAACTGAATGGTTGATCTTTTTTTCTTTGATATAGCCTTCACAGAGCAGGGACAGCACACTAGATGATGAGGCCATTGCTAGGCAACTGCAGCTTGAAGAAGATTCAGAGGTAAAAGCTCTACAGATTTTATGCTCTATATTAAGACCAGTTTGTTTAATTTTTTTTCCTTAAGGAAGTAAGATGGACTTTCCAAGTATGCTATAACTAAGTGTAATAAAATTCATCAATATGTGCAAGCCTGGTCACACAGTTCTTTTTATAGGCATTATTTCAGTTATGTAAATAGAATGTGTCACTTAATCTATTTTCTCTCTATCCAGACTTTCTCTGTCTGCACATCTCAGCAGATGTGCTTCTAGTAATCCTGCCTTTCACACTAAATTCACTTTCTACTTCCTCGTGTTTTGGTAGAATTTTGATAGTGATATGTGTTTTTTCATTCTCTGGAGTGAAAAATTAAAAGTTACTGCCATCCATGATCTCTTTTACTTGTCTTCTGAATTTTCTTATAGCTGAGAAAAATGTGAATGATCCTTACATGTCTTAAATCTTCCTATTTCAATCAGTACTAATATGAGGGGAAGGTACACTTACACATATTTACTTGCTTTTTGGAAAACTTGATTTCCCACATATATTTGAATAATGTTGAGTATTGTTTGAAATAAGTAGATTGTACAGACAGATCTGCACCTCTGAAGGTAAGGATGAGAGTAAATGAATCCACCTTTACCCTACTAGAAAGTTAAACAACCTGTCAGGAAAAATAAGGTGATGTCTTTCATTTGAACTGGTCTTACCTATAAGAGTCAGAGTTTCTGTGCATCAAAGTACTTTATATCAGGTGTATCTCTGCCTCAGTTTGCTTTGCTTTTGGTGGTCACTGCCCTTTCCCCTTCTCAGTATAAACAGGGAAGGTAGATTTCACTGTTATGAACACATACAAACAATGCCTGTGGCTTACTGGTTTTATGAAATCAGCTGTTGGGATCTTAGAGCATGACATGCTGGGTTTCAGTTATGAAAGTAATTTTGTGGTTCTCTTGTTGAAACAATGGTCAGTATTTATTGGCAATAATGAACACTATTCATGAATAGAAAAGGTTTTCCCCAAGGCACCGTATTGGACAGGAAAGGTAACTGAAGGATCAATTATCACTGGAGATATCAGGTTTATGTTGTTAAGTGAAATAAAAATGAAACCAAACTGATTTTGGTGAGTCTTTTTACAACTAATAAATAACTTTCACAGATGTCATGCACTGTTTGTTCTTAGTGGTTCATCTATCAATTGTATGAGTATGAATAATAGAAAGTTCAAGTATATTTGCTTCCCTAAAGTAAATAGAACTGACACTAAGAGCAGGGCTAAGGGCAGTAGTTAAATTCTCCAAAATGGGCAGATTTTTTTTTTATATATATATGTGAATAAAACATTCGTTCTGGAGATGACATAATTTTTGACAGGCATTGTTACTACTTATCTTTGAGACTGCTTTTGATAAAGCCAACAAGTTACATTGTGTTGCAGACTGTTTGTTATGAGGTGCTGCCTTCAAAGTTTGGTTATTTAAAAGGGTACACAACAATAAAAAATATGAACAAAAAACTCCTTTGAAAACAGCTTATACAGGCATAGTAATGTTTCTAATGTGACAAATCCATTTTTCTAACTAGATTTAACTAGTCTTGCTTGGTGAGGGAAACAAGTAATTCTTCAGTGCCATTTATAGAAATTTATTTGCCTCTGGTAGGACACCCTTTTTCTAGCTATGTGCTTGCTTAGAGTTTTTAAAAAATATGCTAGAGTTGGAACTTGTTTAACATTAACCTAAATTTTTTTTTTTTTCTTTCAGCTGGAGAGACAACTGCATGAAGATGAAGAGTTTGCTAGAACTCTGGCCATGTTGGATGAAACACCACAGAAGAAAAAGGTTGAATTCTTTTTAAACTTAAGCTTTTAGGAATTGCATTGCTGGGAGTGTTCTTACTTAGACACCTTTGCTTTGAGACTTCCATACAAATGCATTAAAAGCAGCCAGAAAGTGTTTTCATGGAAATAGCATACTCAATTTTTATACTTCCCTCCTGGCTTTTCCTTGCTCAGTTAAGGGTCCTGCCTGATCAGACAGTGTGTGCTGGATGCCTCTGTTGGGATGGTACTTTAAGTTCTAGTCACAATTAAGAGAAGTGTGTTGCTGTGTCCCTGTGGTAGCTTGGGGGACACACCTCTGACTTTGGCATTGTGTGTTTATTTAGGCTCGGAAAGATACAGAAGGAGAGCAAGCAGTACTGAGCATCAACAGCAGCACTAATACAGGATATAAGCAGTCAGAAAGAGGTAGGACACAGAAACTGAAAAGCATTGCACAAATTTATAATATTAATGAGATATATTTTTATATACGAGCTCTTCTCCCTCTGCCTCCTTTCAAGTGAAAGCAACAGACTCAGCTGCTGCAGCCAAGAATTACTCTGCAAAGGCACAAACTAAATCTGAACAGTTGAAAGGTTCTAGTTTATCCCCACAGTCATCTGATGGTAAAAAAAAAGAGATTGCTGAAAAGGAAAGACATGCTCAAAATTCACTATCGAGAGAAAAAGCGGCTTCAGGGATGGAAGAGAAGACAACACCAAAGAAGGAGAAAGTCTCTCCCAAGAAGACTGAGGTAGGAGCTATCAAAATTAATTTAGATGTCTTGGTGGAGTTTGCAGGAGAATACTTTTCGTTTGTTTTAGATGTCATTGTTGTAACTGGGTACTTTGAATCTCCTGGGCAGCTTTTAAGGATTTGAATTTTGTTAAGACTGTAAGTTCCTTCCTTAGAGCAGTTGTAAAACTATGTGGACAAAATTATCTGACAAAGTATAAATTAAACAGATAGAGGACCTGAGGTTGTCTAATGCCCATTAAGGTGTGCAGGTACACTGCAAAATCAGTTCTGTGCTTTCTCTTGTTTAACTTTGCTGGAAAACACAGAATGCAAGAATTCTGATGCTTACTTAATGAGTGAAAACTTACTGGTGTGAGTGTGGTGACATTGAAGATCTGTTCTGTGGTTAGAACGATAAGTGGCATTTTTAGGGATTTATGTTTCTCTCCCTACTCTCCTGTTTTGTCTTACAATTGATATGCTATGTAGGAATAGAGTTTAGGTTTTTTTTATCTACTTCAGTTACTGTATTTGGTAAACACTGGCAGTTGTTGGCAACATTAAAATGCACTTTTTAATCATACAATATAAAGTACCCCATTTTGACAATTAAGTAACAATTGTAATTAAAAGGGAGAGCCTGCAGCTCCTTTTGAGGTGCATTTTTAACAGTTGTTTACTGATTAAAAAGCTTAAGTGTCTCTTAAAGTCCACTTCGTAGTATTTCTATTTTTATGTAAGTGTAGATCACAAATTCAATAGGATGTGAATTTAAAGTGGCAGTTAATGAGTTAAGTGAGATGTACATGTGCAATAGATGGATCTACAGAAACCTGACAATAAGCAATGGGTACATATTTTTTTAAACTGTCACATTTTTGAAATATTTTTAAAAGGAACAAGAAAAAAACACGTCAACACAAGCACCAAAATCACAGCAAGCTTCAGTATTGCATGTTAATAGATTAAAAATAAGCGTTAGAACTTGCTTTTCCTTTGGTGCATGAAAATGTCTTAAACTGTGAAATTTGGGTTTATTTTGCTGTTTTTATATAGTAATATGTGTATTAATTTTTTTTCCCTCTTCTGACACAGTCTATAAGTCCTGAGGACTCTGAAAAGAAGCGAAACAATTACCAAGCTTACCGGAACTTCCTTAATCGTGAGGGTCCAAAAGCACTGGGTTCCAAAGAGATACCTCAGGTAAGTTTGGTTACGGGATTCTATATATGAAGTGGAGTGTTTAGTAAACCTACTCCTGTAAGTGATTTAATAAGTATCAACTTAACTGTTTAAAGTCTGGTATTTTTTCTTGCCAGTAGGAAGAATGCATTAGAAAAACCTAAATTGTAAGGCAAAGCAGTGACTAAATGTAAGGAAGCGTACTAAAGAATTTGTAATCAGAACTTGGTTTAGGAAGTCATGATGATCAAAAATAGTTACTGGTCTTAAAGTTTAAGATTGCTGTCTCTCATTTGACAGACATGCCATGCTTGAAGCACAGAGTGCTACAAGTATGGTCAGGTAAACAATGTGGGAAGTTTTGTTGATTGCTATTCCCATTTGAACTTTTGGAAATATTGCCTAGCTAGGTATGATAATCTTATTTGTAAAGTTTCATAGGGTACTTGACTTGGTAGAGGGTTAAAATAGCTGAGGGTAGAATTGTACCAGTAATGGCATTTTCTACAATGCTCTGGTTCTCAGGGAGCTGAAAACTGCTTGGAAGGCCTGACATTTGTAATTACGGGTGTTCTGGAGTGTATTGAGAGAGATGAGGCCAAGTCTTTGATTGAACGTTATGGAGGAAAAGTAACTGGCAATGTCAGCAAGAAGACAAATTACCTGGTGATGGGGCGAGACTGTGGCCAGGCCAAATGTGAGAAGGTGAGTGTGTTCCTGTGCCTGACACAGGCAGAGTGAAACTGGATTGTTCCTCTCCTAACTGGTAATTTCCAGTAACCCTGTCAACAGGAAGCAGTACTAAGAATAAAGTGTATTTTTAAAATGAAAAGTTGCCAAGTGGTTTACGGCTTTGTTTTGCTTTTCCTTCTGTGCATGCATACATACATACATATATAAACTCTTGTTGTTGTTGCGTTCCTAGTCATAATTTTTTACTGGAAAACACTGAAATAAATTATTGAAATCCTAATGTAACTTGACTTCGCATTTAATTCTTTCTTTTGCTTTAGGCATCAACTTTAGGTACAAAAGTTATTAATGAGGATGGTCTGTTTGATCTTATTCGAACTATGCCAGGCAAAAAGTCCAAATATGAGCTGGCAGCTGAAACAGAGGTATGTTTATAATAAACTTTAAGAATTAGGTTGTTTTTTTTTTTTTTTGCTTTGGTTTACTTTTACTTGAAAGGAGCTTGTCTTCTCTTCCAGTAATAGTAACAGATCAGTATGACCTTCTAAGTTAAAAGTGAAAGCTTTTTGTTTGTGCTTAAGGCAAATGACTCCACTTGGGAGCTAAAGATCATTTTCCCACTCTGACATTATTCTGCATTTTAGGTATCTGACAGAGCAGGTAATTGCATATCCTTAGATGGTATTGGGTTGAAACAAGGAGTATTCATTAATTCTTTGGAACAAGTAAATGTGACTGATACCATGTTGTACTCAGACAGGCCCAGGAATATGTAAACTGTGTGTATACATAACATAGCTTGTCTTTGTGATACTTGAACTAAGACTATTAAAGGTAACTTTTTCAGGCAATACCCAAAAAGAGGTAACAAGTTTTTGTGTGCACATTTAAATTTAGGTTGTAGTGGCTGATAGAATGTAATTAAAATCTCTGTTAGCTCTAACATGTGGTGCATTCAGTACAGACTTGACTTGTTTATGCAAAGATACCGTTAGTGTCCCAGGGAGAAGCAACTCTAAGCTTATTAGCTGATCACTTTCGCTCTCTTTGAATTGTTTTGGGTCAAACAACTTCTGCAAGTGTTGTTTTGCAAGAGCTTCAAGGATGTGTGACCCATTTGTTCCAACCTGACAGTGATCAGTTTAGCGTTGTAGGATCCCTGCTTATCTGTAGCAGATAAGGGGACTGCTTTTAGAATGACCAGAACACTTCCTGCCCTTTTTTTGTGGGCTGTACTACAGAGCCTGGTGACATTGTTTTCAGCCGTGCTTTATTTCTCAGAGTATTTCTGTATCTGCTCTTGAAGTTTTTTTAATCAATACATAAGCTTTGTCACTTTCGAAGTACTGCTGTAGTTGTTTAAATAAATATGCAGTTTATTTACTGTATTTTTCCTTTAATTTCTTTTTAATTTTTTTTATTTTCCTAAGGCAAAGAAAGTGGAGTCAAAGCTCAAAAAGACACCACAGAAAGCTGAAGCTGGAAAAAGGAATTTTAGCCCCTGCAAAAGGGAAGCTAATAATAAAAAATACAAGTCTACTCCTGAGAAAGGGGATACCATCAGATCTGTCAAGAAAGAAACCACTGCTGTTCGAAAACTTACGGACTTTAAATGTCAGACTGTAGAGGAGAAAGAAGCCTCAAAAGCTAAGGGGAGCTTGGTTTCTGAGGTTAATGAAGATGGCACAGAGAGATTGCTATGGGTAGATAAATATAAGCCTGTATCTCTTAAGGCAGTTATTGGACAGCAGGGTGAACAGAGCTGTGCCAATAAACTGCTCCGATGGCTCAGAAATTGGCACAAGAATACCTTGGAAGATGGACAAGGTGACTGGCCTGGTTAATTTTCTTTGTGTTCCTTCATGCTAATCATGCTCCTTGGTTCCCTGGACCAGTGAGGGCAGAGCAACTCTAGAAATTGGGAATAAGGCTGCAATTGGATGTGGTTGTAGCAGCAGTTGAGCCTGAGTGCTTTTTGGCGAAGCAAAGCAGTTGTTCATTTTTTACCCACCTCAAAAAAGAGCAGAAAAATGTGTCTCAAGATTTTTTCCCCAAGTCTTAGGTTTCATTTTTACAAAAAACCCCAAAGTACCCTCACTGTGATGTATCTAAAAATGGCCTTGTATTGAGCCTATTGATTTCTTCTTCAGCAAGAGGAAATAGGTTAGGCACTGCCAACAGTGAAGATACAGGATAAGAGCAGGTCTAAAGGGCTGCTGTCATGTGTAGGGATGAATTGTTAAGGTCCTGGCTCTGTCAAGAAATGTATGTGTCAAGTTGAGAGTTCATCATCCTATAGACAGACGGGTTTTCTGTGTTCAATAGGGTTGAAGTACTAGTTCAGCCATAGTGGGTAATGGGGTTTTTGTGTGTGGTGTGTTTGGGGTTTGGCTTAATTTGTTTGTGGTGGTGTGTGGGTTTGGTGGTGTTTTTGGTTTTTTATGTGTATGATATGGTTGTGAGGAAATTGCTGAAATGGTTGTATTACATTAAATCAAAATCTCTGCAAGTCATAAACTGTAAGCTGGTTTAAGCTGCTTTCCCCCAAGTGGTTAGGATGCAGCTGTGTATGCATCTTTGGATGTTCTTATCGGGCCTTAAATAAGGAAAAATTCCAATGATGCTTGGATCTTTAGGAGTATGCAGTTTGTTTTATAATTACATACCTAGGTAAAACCTGAAATCTTTTTTTCGTTTGTTTTTTAGCAAAACACAGTAAAACTGGAAGCAAAGATGATGGGACAGGCTTTAAAGCAGCATTACTTTCTGGTCCACCTGGAGTTGGTAAAACTACCACAGCTGCTTTGGTTTGTAAGGTGAGTTCATAGTAATGGTTGTTCCCAGCACTTTTTTGTTACATATTAATTCTGTATCTGGATACAGCTACAGTGTGCAGGTGAGTATGCTCTGAATGACCAGGGTCTGTTCTCATCCAGATTGCACCCGCTCAGAACAAGGTTAGAGGTGAAAATATTTGACTGTTTAGATGCTTTTATCAGGTCTGAGGTGAGAAGGTACCAGTGGGTGTCTGCATTTCTTTCTGTTACATTGAGAGAAAGCATATCACAGTATGTTGAACAATTGGAAATGCTTTTTTCAAATTGCCGGCATTCAGCACTAGTTCTGCAAGTCGGAGAATATTTGCATGTAATTTAGCAGGAGTCACATTCTGGCAAGCTT
The DNA here is from genome assembly GCA_013400175.1 of Phainopepla nitens. NCBI lineage: Eukaryota > Metazoa > Chordata > Aves > Passeriformes > Bombycillidae > Phainopepla > Phainopepla nitens. The sequence goes on from VXBQ01016967.1 coordinate 88,566, forward strand.
TTTAAAAGCCTAAGGTCATGGTTTTTATATATCTAACAGAGAGATCTTTCCCAGATTTATTCTAAATTGAAAGGCTACTTTAGGATGAGACAAGTTGGCAGAGCTACATGCCCATTTCTAGATCTGAACTTAGAAATCTATTGTATAGAGTAACTCTTAATCCCTTTATTCCCTTTCCCCACTGCATTCCTTTGAGCTTTGTGCCAGCAAGTTGATGCCACACCTAGAACTAGACCTTTAGAAAAGGTGGATGTGCTGTCTTGGGCTCATTTCTTTTCCTCAAAGCATGGTCTTTTCTGTTTCTGGTTTCCAACCTGGCTTGCTCTCAGCTGCCTCAGGACTCTGCAGAGCATTTCTGTGTGCTCCACACGAAATGCCAGCAAAACAGACCAAGGCTGTGTGTGCTCACTGCTGTGTTCTGGCTGCCTCTGACAGTAGTTTGCTGATAAAGGAGCAGCTGATAAAGGGTTAAGTTTTGTCAGGGACTGACAGACGTGTTACTGCTACTGGGGGAGTCATGTGTTTCCTATTGGTTAAATAGTTAAAAGCTTCTTTTTCCTGCAGCTTTCAGAGCCATGTGGTCTGTTTCTTTGTTATGCAGCTGGAAATACCATGGAGCTTAGCCAGCTTTGGCTCATAGCTCTGTTTCTATCCCTGCTGGCAGTTCTGTTAGTCTTCCAAAATTTAATATGTGCCACTGACTCCAGCACTTCCCCATCTCCCTCAATTAAAACGAAACTAAAACCAACCAACCAAAAACCCCAAAACAAACAAAAAACTAATTCAAAAAACAACCAAAAAACCCCACCACAAAAACAAAACAAAAAGAATCTCTTCTGGGCCTATCTGTTCCACATGTGGTTATAAATTCTTTGAATTACTAGAGAAAAGGATTATAAGGGGAGAAACTAATTAAAGCTGTATGATTTTTTCACTGATTTGTGTTCTCACGTTTTATTGTGGTTTATGTGTTTGGACCAGGAACTGGGGTATAGCTATGTGGAGCTGAATGCCAGCGACACTCGCAGCAAGAACAGTCTAAAGGAAGTAGTTGCTGAATCCCTTAACAACACCAGCATCAAAGACTTCTGTTCTGGTGCGTCTGCTGTTTGAAGGAGATTTTTGTTTCACTAAAAGTCTGGTTAGAGGAAGGACGAAGCTTCCTTATTACACAACAATGTTAGAAATTTACCTTGCTTGTCAGGTGGAGGGGTCCAGCTCTAATAGGCATGTTACATTTCTTCAATTTAGAATTAAATCTTGCTATTCCTAGAATTAATTTTTAATCTGCACAAACTACTCAAGAACTCTGCAGTGGCTCCTCTGTTCCATGGGACTTGTTTCTAAGAAGATGACATAGGGTTATAGTCTGGTTTGTGAACACAGATTCATGTGATCGACTGGCAGAGCCACCACCTTAGTTGCCTAGGATGGGGCTATCTTACTTAGCATTGGGTAAAACTGAGAAGACTCCTTTATTTCCATCTCATTTTCTTATCCATTTCATTTTCAGGTGCATCTTCATCAGTTAGCGGGAAACATGTATTGATCATGGATGAAGTGGATGGTATGGCAGGCAATGAAGACAGAGGAGGGATTCAGGTGAAGCCACTGTAGTTCCTAGCTAATGCCATTGCCAAGAGTGTGTGTCATATATAGCACAGAATAGTCAAGCCACTCTACTGTCCTCAACCCATGGTCCATAAACAAACTCTCTGCAGAGTGCAGTGTGATGAGCCTGTCTTTGTGTAAGAATTGTGCATTCGTAGAGGAGAGAAAGGATACTTGTGTAGAAGAAGCCAGGAGTGATGAATTTGAGTGTTCATTTTAGAACAGGTACCTTTATCCTAAGGTCTCTCTAAGGTGACATCTCTCTATAGTGGGAGGTTCATAATCTGCCTAGGACTGTTGCCCTTTTGCATAGGCAGTAACACTGGGTAACTAATGTGTGGCATAGGCAGCAGAATCGTTTGTTCTCTTTAGTAGCTTCAGTTTTAGCTTCTGAGGATTTCCTGTAGTCATATGCAGTACTTTGCTGGTAAGGGGCATACAGATTTCAGCTCAGATAGGGGTATTTCCATTGCAGGAATGAGACTGAACTGAATTCCACCTTCATTAGAGCTAGCAAAGTTTGTTCTGGCAAGCCTAAAAATGATGAAACCTCTTGGAGCAGGGATGAGCTGATCTTTTTACTTTCTGCTTCTTCATTCTCTGTGGCAAGGTGCAGCCAGAAAGCTGTGTGTTCCCTCTAGGCATTAGCCAGGTCAAACTGGCCTTTGGAGAAATGAGTCTAGTTCTGCAGGTAGACAGCTGCACTCTGGGCTATTGGACTTCATTGCTTCTTGAAGACAGTTCCAAACATAATTGCTGGAAGTAGGCAGTGGAAGTAGGTAGGCAGCTGATCTCTTGCAGCTGAATAGAGCAGCAAGTAAAAAATGTAGGCAAAGGGCTAGGTTTGCACTGTATAAAAATTGATAACAGCAGGAGGAGAGTTATGGACTTGGCACTTGTCAAAGATCTGTTTTAAGGCAGGGACTAATGCTGCTTGGTATGACATTCTAATTGTTCTTATTATCCAAGTTACCTGATGAAATTGTAACGTGTTTAAATTGCAGGAGTTGATTGGTTTGATCCGCCACACGAAGATACCCATCATCTGTATGTGCAATGATCGCAACCATCCTAAAATGCGCTCCTTGGTCCACTACTGTTTGGATCTTCGTTTCCAGAGACCTCGTCTAGAACAGATCAAAGTAAGTAGCTGTGGCTCTATGGACCGCACTGAATTACCATCAGTAACTTCAGTTTTCATGTGGCAGAGTTTACTCAGAATCGGATACACCACCTAATGGATCATCTCAGTGAGTAACTGCTTTTCTGAATGAATTGTCTGAGTTTTTCTTCCCCAAGCCTTTTGGATTTTAGATGTCTGTCTTAATATATCCAAAATGGGTTTTTATAAATTAACATGCTTTTTTTACACCAATGGTAAACAATTGTTTATGTTTATGAGAGAAAATGTTATGCTTTAAAAATTTAGAAAAATATGCAGTGCTCTTTCACAGATGTCGTTGTGTTTTGCTGGAGGAAGAATCCATAGGAATTCTCTAGTGACAGTTGTCTCAATTGTGATAACAGGGTGCCATGATGTCTATTGCATTTAAAGAAGGTTTAAAAATTCCCCCACCTGCTATGCAAGAGATAATCTTGGCAGCAAATCAGGACATCAGACAGGTCAGTACCCATTCCGTATCAGTGACCATTCAGATAGCAGATTATTTACAATGGCTTCACAGTATTTGAACAGCATTTTTATGTAAAAAGATCAGGCTGTTACTGCTGTAGTTTTCCATTTAAATTCTATGCTACCAAATTGTAAATTTTGTTCTTTAGGTTTTGCATAATCTTAATATGTGGTGTGCAAAAGACAAATCACTGACTTATGATGAGGCTAAAACAGATGCCAGCAGAGCCAAAAAGGACATCAAACTGGTAAGTGTCAAATACTGGATTTGCTTTTACTGTCATATTCTGATATAATCACTAGGCTTTATAAGCATCTTTTGAACTGAAGCACTAGGCTTTTGAACTGAAGCACTGAATAAAACCTAGGTGCCAAGAGCTATCACATCTGCCACAAATAGTTGAAGAGTAGTATATCATGGACTGAGAATGTATTTTGATATACTGGTCTCTTATGTAAGATGCAGTTATGAAGTTCCTACTTCCCATCCTTTGTTCTCTGTTTAGGAGATAATTGTCTTAATATCAAAATTAAAATACAGTTCTACAGGTAAAGTTCTAGGGTGGAAATAACATGGAACTTGTACTGATGAGTCAAGATACTCCTGGATACTAATTTTGTTGATACTGTGCTAACCCTAACTCTTTGTGTTGACCTTCTAGCCACTGACTTCTTGAAATGTCATTTATTTAGGGCCCTTTCGATGTTGTCCGGAAGGTTTTTGCTACTGGGGAGGAGGCTGCTCGTATGACTCTTATAGACAAATCAGATCTTTTCTTCCATGATTATTCACTAGCACCTCTCTTTGTCCAAGAGAACTATGTACACGTGAAACCAGCTGCTGCTGGGTGAGTTACTCCAAACCCTAAATCGACATCGGCTTTTGTGTCAGGGAGTCAAAGTAAACTAAAACCTATCTGGATAGTTCTGCTTTGTAATAAAGTAAACTTCATTTTTTTTTCAGAGGTAATTTAAAAAAGCACTTGGTGCTCTTGAGTAGAGCAGCTGATAGTATATGTGATGGTGATATAGTGGACAGGCAGATTCGTAGCAAGCAGAACTGGAATCTTCTTCCAACACAGGTGAGCACTTAACACTCATTTTATGTTCTTTAAGGGGTGTCCAGTGTTAAAGGTGGATCTGTGGAAATTGATGTTCCAGTATAATTTTATAATCTGTATAGTTCATACTTCATGTACTATTCTCTGTTCCACTGGTGAGCAGAAGAGTTTCCCATATCCACATTGTTGAGCCCATGCTGCAACACGAAATTAAGTCTTCTGAAACTTGGAAAAGTTGGACTGTCATAAAGCATAGAAGCACATGGTGTGTATCACTTGTGCTGTTACAAGCCTGCTGTGCCCTTCCTCTCAGCAGGGCAGGATTTCTCCCAAAGCATCGAGGGACTGAAGCTTGGTCACTGTACTGCTTTTAATGCTCACTGAAACACTGACAAGACTGGTGTTTAAAGGCTTATGACTGACATCAGAGAATGCATTGTAGGTGAAATTGGAAGGCACCTGGAGGTCATCTAGCTCACCTCCCTGCTCAGTGCAGGTCCAGAGAGCTGAATTGCTTAGGAACATAGCTGACTTGATGTAGGTTGCAGTGTTCTTTGGAAATAAATAATGGCCATGTTTTGGGTTTGGGGTTTTTTTTGGGTTTTGAAACCCAGATAATTTCACAGGTATTTTAGAACATGGTAATGAACAGCATAGTACAAGGGATGAAGCTGTAACCCAGCAGGGATTGACCAGAAATAAGCAATTGAGAGAGTTCTCTTAAAATAAGCTGTTTCAAATGTGGCCCTGTGTTGACTACCCCTCTTTCCTGGGGACAGTGCAGTGCAGAGCAGTGTGTCATGGTGTCCATGAAACTTTGTGTGATTTAAGTTCGGCATGTGTGTTACTTTTTCAGGCTATTTATGCAAGTGTTCTCCCGGGGGAGCTGATGAGGGGTTACATGTCCCAGTTTCCTGTCTTTCCCAACTGGCTGGGGAAATTTTCATCCACAGGCAAACATGATCGTATTATTCAAGAACTGGCAATGCACATGAGTCTCAGGTAGTTCTGATATCCCTCTGATACAGTTCTTTCTTGTGCAGTTCCTTACCTACCATCAATTCTTGCTGTGCTTAGTGCAAACAAGTGACACCTCGTGTGTTTTGTGAATATGTTCTTGTGTTATTGGTGACACTTTTCTCAGTGCTTAATTTGAGCAAGGCAAACTGGAAACACTTTTAGTATGATCACAAGTACCTTGCGTTTTTCTTTTTCCCCCTGAAGCTGTTTCTCAGTTAGACATGTGTTTTCCCAGACTGTTTGGTGTTCAAATACCTTGCATTGGTTATTCCCTAATGTAGGTATGGCAAAAGGAATGGCACAGTACAACTTGCAGTTTGCTCTTAAGGCAGCTGATTGTTGATTTGCTCAGGACCTCCTTACCTATTTGTTCTTGTCTTTAGAAGTCAGTGGTGCTGGTTGGACAGATTTACTTACTCAATATTCTGTTTTCAATTTGAAAAAGAACTCAGACATGCAAGAGGACAGTAAATATGGAATATTTGTCATATTTGCGGGATGCACTTGTCCAGCCCTTGAAAGACTTTGGGGTAGATGGTGTACAACAAGCTATAACATTGATGGACTCTTACTGCTTGATGAAAGAAGATGTTGAAAATATCATGGAAATAAGCACGTGGGGAAGCAAACCCAGTCCTTTTTCAAGGCTGGATCCCAAGGTAAAATTCACCAGTGAACTTTTTGTTTTCTTCCATATCTTAAAAAAGAAATCCTGGAATAATTGCTATGGTGTGGATGTGCTTTGGAAAGGCTGAAGTTAAGCACCAGCTTAACCATAATTGATAGTAAGCTTTGTGAATCAGCTGTCAAACATACCACTAAAAGTTCAGGGCTAAGTCCTTAAAGATAATCAGGCAGTGCTTCACTCAGGAGTCTTACACTTTTTCTGGTGTAAAGGATTACTGGGAGTCAGTTGTTTTTAGGGTTAGAAGCAGAACACAGAAAAGACAGGGAAAGTTGGTATCTTTCTACAGGCAAGCTCTGGTTGTAAGATCTGTGTCCTTCAGGCACAGCCCTGCCTTCCTTACAATCCTGCAGAGGAGGAGGGACACACAACTGCCTATGTTGCAGAACAGATGCTGCATTCAGAGGCTGCCTTGCAGCTTGCACCTTTCCCAGTCCTGTTAGACAGAAGTGCCAGGCCTGGAGTGCTTTGTGTTCTACTCCTCCAGTGTCCAGCTACTGCACTCCAGTGGTTGGGACCTTCACCTCGTACAAGGTGAGCTTAAGCTCAGGTTGCTTTCACAAACTAGGCAGATGTGGTCTGAACCATGATCTCCCTCATCCAGGTCAGGTACTCATGGAAAGAGAAGAACCTGCTGGTAACTAAACCTACACTACCATCAGGTGTTTTCCCCTGGTCTGAATATGCTTAGTCTGGAAAGTGTACAAGTGCCGCTGAAGGGAGGTGTGACTGTGTTGAAATTATTGTAGGTCTAAGCAAGAAGCATCTGAAGATGCACGCTTTATTGTGGATTATGTGGGACTTGTTTAAAATGAGCCTTCACCATACAGCTCTTAAATGCTTTCTGTGTCCTTTTGAGAGAATGTAACCTTCTGTGTATCTTGGCCACATCTTTCCAAAGGAAAGTTGATGTGGAATCTCTCAGTAAGTTGGTTAACTAACAGTCTATGGTTCCTAAACTGATGCTCAGTTTCCTTCCTTCCACTCTGCCAGGTCAAAGCAGCTTTTACACGTGCTTACAACAAAGAGGCACATCTGACTCCATATTCACTTAGTTCTGTCAAGGCATCTAAAAGGCAGTCAGGATCTGCAGCGACCTTAGATCTGAGTGAAGACTTGAATGTGGAAGAGATCCAATCTGATGAGGATGAGCAGGATACCATTGACAGTGATGTAATGATTAAGGTGATTTAATTTCCTCAGTATTAAACCATCCTGCTGAATTGTTGGGCTTTTTTGTTTGTTTTTAGTTACCTGTGACTTTTAACATCATCTTAATAAATAAAGGAAAAAAATCATGAATATGATTTAAAGTAGATATCATATCCATATCATGGATATGATATTTAAGTAGATATTAAATAAATAATCTCTCAACTTTTAAATTTTTGACTGGTGGTAGTGTGGAAAAGTCTTAAGTTACTTCCATCCATTGTCTTAGGTTGGACCAAAGTGAGACATCACTCTGAATTTATGAGTTCTGCATCCAGTAGCAAAACTTAGTAATATTTCAGGTGTTGATGAGGATGGTGCCAGTGGCAAGGAGCTGCCACTGGCCTGTGCCTGTGGTTACTACAGATGACAGTTCCAGTAATACGTTTGTAGATATCACCAGATGGGGAACTGTGGTCAGCCCATAAGACTGAATATTGTAGTCTGTACTCTCCATGGCATTTAGAAACTTCACACCTGAAAGGGAAGGGAAAGAGGTGGCTTTTCCTTAACTCTGACTACATTTGGACTTAAACTTTTGTCAGGTTGCTGCTGAATCTTAAACTGTCTGTATATTTCTGTTTTGTAGAAAAAAAAGGTGAAGTCTTCCAAGCTGCCAAAAAGAGAGAAAAATGAAGAAACAACAAAAAAAGAAGGGAAAAGAAAAGAGAAAACAAGACATTTAGAGTAAATCTTGCTTTGGACACAGCTTTGCTTATCTGACTTCTGCCAGGAACATGAATCAGATCCAGTGCTGCTGCGGGAAAGTAGAACCAGTGTTGAAAATGCTCCTTTTATAGAGGTGCTGTAGCTCTTGTGCTCTGACACGATGCCCTGCTGTGCTTACTCTTGACATGGTACATGTTACAAGCTATAACTGTCCTTGTGCAACAGACGCCAGGTGTGTGAACATGCTGAAAATGTCATGCTTAGTTACGTGGCATTTCTGCTGAGTCTTCCTAGGACTTCACTGCTTTTTTTTTTTTAATATAAATCTCCTAACATTATGTGGTGAAGTCTTGTAAATAGTACATGATGCAAAAACCCCATACATAAATGGCCTATTTGTACATTATAGAAATTAAGCAGTATATAAAATTACAATAAAATGTTTCACAGGACTCTTTTAAAGCTTTGGTTAAGTTCATGGAGTGTTCTGTCTCGTCTCCATCCTTTATTCCACAGTTCTGTCTTTCCTTCATGTATATGATGTGGCATTCCTCTTTTCCTGCAACTTCCCTTTTGTTCAGTTAGCGACACAGAAAAGCAGTGAGGGATTTACTTCCAAAACTTGAGTAGCCTGTACGTGTACAAATTATATCTTTAATCAAAACCAGAAAATAATAAAGAATAAAAAACGTTTAATTGAAAATATTCAAACAGTTCAGAACTGATACTGAAAAAGAGAACAGTAGGGAGGTGTTTTTTCTTTGGTGCAGATAAAATGCAGATTTTGTTTGTAATAATTATCAGTTTTATTCTATAATAAAGCAAAGTACAAAATTTATCAAAAGCTAAATAGTTACAGATATCACAAAATAGAAGTGACATGGCTGTTATTAGGCCTTTCTGGGGCAGGGATGTGTGATGTAGTGATAGAGCTTTCCTTGCTGCTTGCCAGCCAACACAAGCAGTTCTGGAAATAAAACAGAGGTGGTTAATTATATTCTGAGATACACTGTGATAGCAGATCAGGAAAAATAGAATCAACTAAAAATTCCCCAAAAGAACTTTGACCTACAGCTGAGTTTTCACATAAGGTGTTTGCAGTAGTAAATCTGCCTTGAAATTATGAACACTGTTGAGGAACACTGTTAACTGATTTTTGGTTACCATTTTTTTAAAAAAACCAAAGTCCTGGATCTGAGTCTTCGGTATAGACAGAGCCATTTTCTCATTGTTTGAAGTATGAGTGTTTCAAGCCAATACTTGTTGCTGTTATCCTGGGATAGATTCTGTTAAATAGTAGGCAAATTAAGATCATGTAAGCTGCATTTTAGATTTGCTCCTTCCAGTTAGTACCCCTCTTGCTCTCTCTCCCTTTTTTCCCCACACTTAAACCTGTGCTGGGAGATCTGGAGAAGTCTGGATGATGCTGAGATCTTCAAACTGTGAAGATTCTACTCTGTGCTACTTGCTACTCAAGCATACCTGGTGTTCAGCTTGTGGATCTTAACTTGGTCAGAGGGGTAGACTGAGTTAAAGCCCAGTTTAACCACCAGGTTAGTCGCCACAGCAAAACCTACTGCTGTTTGCATACCTGAAGGCAAACAGCTAATAGAACTGAGTCTCATGTTATCTGAGGCATTGACCCAGGCTGTAAGTTAAGATTCCTTACTGGGAAAAACTCCCAGAGTAGTGTAGAATGAACCCTGTAAGTGAAAAGTACTGACTGTAGGACATACCTGAATTTATTGGTCCTGATCGAGTTTGAGGTACTCTGTGCAGTCATTTATTTTCTTAAGATCAAGAACATTAATCCTTTCAGAACACATGGGACACACATCTTCAGTCTGTAACATGCTGTTTTAAAGGAAGGGTAACTGGTCAGAAGCTAATTCTAACATTCTGAAAGAAAGCTGGGCCTGAGGCACAAACCCCAGAACAGAGTTCTGACCAGTGCTATGTAACAAGTGCAGGACAGAGCAATGGCTGCTTCTGTCTACCTTTTCAACATGTGAGAACCAACACCACACCAGGAAGGGTGCTGTGTGCAGCATTTAAACATATAACAAAGGAGGTTTTTAGCAACTTCAGAGTTCCTGAAATTAGAACAGAGCTATCCCATTCCACTGTCACATGATTATTAGGGATGAAGACATCATTGCTGTCTTGGTCTGTACCCAATTCTATGTGCATTTTGTTTGTTTGGTGATTGCTGGTGTGCCTGTGTTCCTGCCATGCTCCCATATCAAGCCTTCTTCCTGGACAGAGCTGAGGACTTACACAAGCTCACATGCATCTTCATTACTGTTCCTGCTGGAGCCCTGCATCACTGGCCCAATTCTTTATCACATCCTATTGTTCTGGTCAGCTTTGAAGCAATGTTCCGTGAGTATCAGGTGCAACTACCAAGTAAGTCTGTAACAGCCCAGCTGTTACATACTTCTAGGACCAAATAATCCATTAGCTGCTAAAATATGAACGAACATTGGAATACTGCAATAGAAAAAAATCCCAACCTACCTTTTGAATTCTGAGTAGAGGGCAGGGAAGTCACAGTGTGGGCAAACTGTCCAGTCATCACGTACCATGTGCCGACCCTGCACACAAAAACTGCAGGTAACTAAGGGGCAAGTGCTGCCTGACCACAGCATTTACTTTTGGACCTGTTATTATGAAAAAGTCTCAGCACCTGAGTTCTAGCATCTTGAATTAAAAGCCCCATGTATGTGTTCCTGTAGCTCGAATACTGTGTAAATTCTGTAACTAGAAAAGGAGTTCTCAGAGATGCAGTGTTATCATTTGCGTTCCTCTTTTTAAAATTGAAATCTAAGAATATAGTGAATTACAGTGTTTAAAAATCTTTTAGTTTGGCAGTTCTAGAATGCTATCTGTAGATGTGTATCCAGAGCTGTACCTAAATCTGCTGTCATTTTTGGTGTTGTATATGACATACCAAAATGCCCCAAAGCCACAGCGCCTGAGCCCAGTAGGTCACATTCAGCACTCAAGTTTGTAAGCCTGCCTGGCCTTTGCCTCTTCACATTTTCTCTTTTTTGCAACAGTTTACTAGTTTATTTTTGAGAGAATGAATTTCTATGTACTTTTTCAATGTTATATAAACACAGCAGCACCTTGAACTATACCAAGAGATTTATGCTCTAAAATGATATGCAACAGTAGACTGTATTGACACTGACTCGCATTAGGTATTTGAAAATGCCATAGTCCTAATGTCTACAAACACCTGTGACATAAACAAACTGGCCAAGATGGAGCCTAAATAAATACTGTGTAACATATATGAACATGTACATTGTGTTTGGCTCATAAAGTTATATCTAAAACTCTTTGTTTTCCTAAAGATAGTACTTCTAAAGTATACCTGTCATGTTATTCTGCTAAACCACAGAGCAAAAAGATCTCCACACAATGGATATTACTTTTTTTGTGAGACTTAATCCTTTAGTTTTAATAAAGAATGTTAACTCTACCATTTGTTTCCTGTTCAAGTAAGTTCTCTGCAATTTTAGTATGACAATTCACGTGAACCCAGTAAAAATTGTGTTTGTTACACAGTTGCTGTACAGTAACTTCCACCAGGAATGTATGCCATCCTTACCTTTTCAGTATAGTCTAAAGAAACAAAAAATGTTAGAACTTCCCATTTCTGTAAGGATGAGTAAGAAACACTGAAGTCACTGCCCGAAACAGTAGCATTGGATGTGCTTAAAAATTCCCTAAAACAGATTTCTGAATTTTTTTTTGTTCGGTTTGTTTTTTTTTGGTTTTTTGTTCAGTTGATTGGTTTGGTTTATGAAATTTTTTTTTAAATTTGAAGTCTTGGTAGCTTAGGGGAGGAGAGCTGTGCCCTCCACGATCTCCTGTACATGGAAAAGGAAGGGGAATTCTGTTAGCTCTCTGAGCACTAGAGCTCCTGGGCAAATGGCTGAGCTGGGACGGCATCAGCAGCACTAGCCTGTCTGTTCTCCCAAGTGCACCAACTGCCCCAAATGTGTGGGATGGGGATTCCTGGTGCTGCACCTGCCTTCTCAGGAAGCTGAAGTCCCCAGAATGACTTCCTGAATTTACTGGCACCCTCAAGTGCCTGCTACTTGTAGGTGGCAAGCCAGGACACTTAAGATGGTCAAAGACAAAAAGAAATTTGGCAACAGATTAGAAAGAACCCATAAATGCATAAAAATATCTAGCTTGGATCCACTAGCAAACTGAAGAAGTTCAAATGAACTTATTTTTAGAAGGGAAAGCAGCTTTGCCTTTACTGTCACAGTGCAGAAAGCACAACAGACACTCACAGTTGCAATGCAGTATGGAAGGTTGTTTTTACAGCTGGGACACAGAAGTTCACACTCTGGGAGCTGGAAAGCACAGTAGGGACAGGCTGTTGTTGGCTCTTCTGTCTCAGTTGTGTCCCGACGTCTAAAACATAGATACAGCTGTGAATAAAACCCTCAAGCTGTTTGAACTTGCAGTTGTTTTACAATGCCTTTGATATTTAGCATTTTTCCTTTGAGCTACTTACATAGCTTTCAGCTGCTATTTTATATTCTATCAGCTCCTTTCCTTTTAACTATCACCCAAGCTTCATCACAATTATGTCAACTCAGAAATAGGTAATTTTCCATTTAATTTGAAACACCTTTTAAAAGGTGTAATAGATCTTAATACTTTATAAGATTTCAAAACTCAGGGTCTGTATGTATTGTCTGTATGTATATGACTGTAAAGCTATGGTTTCTTTGTTTCAGAGTTTTTCTGTGGCAGGACCACAAAGAATGGGAGTAACAAAAAACTAGCTTTCTGGTAGGATTATATAGCTTCTAACTGCCTCCAAAAAGGCTGTAAGAAGAGTTTCAGAGAAACACCATAAAAACCAGTATCCACAGAAAAGCTATGTAAGCTGAGACTCTTCAGGTCCTGAAAAGATGTAACTGATAGAAGGGAAATAAATAAAACATGCAGATGTTTAAAATCATAAATGACACAGAAAAGATGCCTCCCAAGAGGAAAACTATGAGGCATCACTTTAAACTAGCTAGAGACCAATCTTCACAATGGAACTTGTTGTAGGAGTCAACTGTCATTAAATATTTACATGACTTTTAACAGAGCGACTGGATAAGCTCATGGAGAGCTTAGAGACTTAATAAATAAATACCTAAACCACCTGCATGAGCTCAGCAAGTCCCTGAGCCTTGGGTAGAGACTAGTAGAATAAATGACAAAAGTCTTACATGTGTGCCCTGCTTTTCTAATTACCTATGCTTCCTCCTCTGGTAGAAAATATTGATTAGGATCAAAATGAAATTTCAGAAAAGGAAGAAAATGTCAGGAATTCATATATTTTATTTGCCTTCCCATTTTTTTTAAATCTTAGCCATTTAGTTGTCTAAATCACAGAAGAGCACAATGCTGCTGCTGTAGTAAGCCAACAGTTTGGCTTGGATTCTCAACTAGATAAACCTGTGGGGCTGCACTTGTGTCTGCATGGAGAAGATGGAAAACGCTATTGCTGGTGAGGAAGCATTTTAAATGCTCATTGCATTTAAGGCTTATCACATTCAAAGGAAGTCTTTAATTCTCAGAGAAGGGTAGGAAATGGTTCTTAGCCTTTCATATATAAGACAGTGAAATAATATGAAAACAGTCTACAGGCTTTATGAGCACAACCAGTTGCAAATAGAGCCTTGAAATTGTGTGCATCACACATTAACATCACTCACCTGACCATTGTTTCAATTTTCTTTTTGTATTTTGGATCTATTTTACTCCGATACTCAGGTCTCATCAACATCGCAGCAAAACTGAAGGCTGAGTTTTTCAATCCTGCTCGGTGGCACTCAATCACAGCTGAAGTCAAGATTGGCACAATATCTGTAATAGAATGAAACAATGATGTCTAGTATTTATTTACCAATATTAATGTTTAAAACCTTTGAGCTAATAAAGCTAAAAAAGTACTGATGAAAAAAGACTATTTTTCTTCTTTCTCATGGTACACAGTTCACAATTTGGGCCATTCCTGGAACCATATACAAGAAAACCATGGTTTCACCTCTTGCTGCCTCACTCTCCTGAAGCTCAGCATGACAGCAGGAATGTTCTGATTTTAACCAAATCTGGTCTGCACTCTTTGAAGCCTACATTTTAGTCTACATTTTCCATGTACCCAAAAATCATTTTTAAAAAAGATCAATTAAAATTTTGTGATAAAGTCCCAGAACCAGTCAGTTCATTACACACAATCCTGAGGCTGTGTGTGGTCGAGGCTGCGCAGTACTACAGTAACGTGAGGACAGACTGAAGTGCTGGTGAGGATCCCATCCTGGGGACTGTGTATGCAAGAGCTGCCAGGGGAAGAATGCAGAGCACACTGTGTAGTTACAGGCTGTTGCCCCACAGGATCACAGGGGGAGGATGAACCTTGCAATGCAGGGCTGATTAAAGAGTTGCCCTGCAGACACAAACTCTTCTGCTGTCAGCACTTACGTGATGGGAACTTGCTGATGTTGTTGGCTACACGTATAAGCATCCGTGCTCCCTTCATGTGATCACCACGTTTCACATGCATCTGGAATGCAGCAAACAAACCACATTTACTGCAGCCATTGCAGAGTAATTCCTGCAGCCTTCTCCTGGCATTCATTCATCCTGCTGGGAGCTGCATGCCAACAGCTCCTTCACAAAACTGAGCAGAGTTGGACTACAGAAGGGATCAGAGAACTCAGCATGGCTTTTGCCCACTCCTTCTGGCTTTCAGCCCACCACTTGCAGCTCTTGCCTCACTGCTGGTAGAGAGGGAGGGTGAAGCTGCCTGTAGGAATGGATATCCTGATAGGCATCCCTGAGTTAGTTAATAGAAATCATTTCAGTCCCTGCTTAATTTCATTTACAGAAAAGCAGTAATCTACTTATGGATAATAACCTCAAATACAACAACAATAATAACAAATAGTTGTACTAGTAGCATAGTATTTGTAAGCATGAATGTAAAAGAAAAACAGGAAGCCATACGCAATTTAAAATTATTCAATATTTAAAAAATGAGTATGCTACTCAAAGAGGCAGAAACAACTACGGATTGTCCTCCTGAAGCTTGCTGTTAGCATGCACTTGGATTCTGTGATGCAATCTATATGACAATATAAATTATGTAGGCAGAGCATCTTACATACAGTTCAATAAATCAGACACTGTGCAACTTACACATAAATTCAATTTCTCAGTTCCTTACCTTCACTAAAATATAGCTGTGTAGAATCATAAGGTTTGTAGCCATCTCAGAAGAAATTTTAATCTTCTGGGTCTTTAACTCTGAATACATACTGAAAAGAACATCACGTGCATTTCGATAGTTTCCTTAAGAAAAAAAATCCAACAATTAAGAGTAAATATTATTTTTCATAACATTATCTTTACTAATAACACATAGGGAAGCTGAAGTTGTGTTGATCCTTTGAACAAAACCACTGCATGACAATTTTTTTTGGAAAGCCACAAGCAGTTGCTTGTCACGGTATCCTAAACAATATCAGCCAGGAAGTTAAAAAAAAAAAAATTACACTGGGAGAAGTAATCTAAACAGTAGCAAAATATATATGATGGCAATTTCATATAATGAACTTTGAAAGTGGAAAATGTTTTTAGAGCATTTAAAGATTTTTTTTTGTTTCGTTCTTCAATGTCAGATATTCAAAAGCTACTTTTTAAATGTAGCTTAGTTTGAATTTAGCATACTTTTCCTTGATCATTTGCTTTGGCAACCCCTGCCTGTGAAACCAAAAACCCCAAACCTGTCAAGGGATAGTTAAGATTTGAATCTTAATTCCCTAGGTTATATTCCTTCAAGGTTACTATTGAGGATTGTCCTGAAACCACAGAATTCCATTAAATTACCAATGTAGCTGAAATCAAGTAGTGTTTTGCAATTAGTCTCTTCTTAGTTGGTTTTTTCTTGTTTTGTTTTCAGGGTTGTTTTGGGATTTTTTGCATTATTAGAGGCTGAGAAAGACATACTCTTCACAGCTGGAGGCATTTAAAGGAAATTCTAGTTATTTCAGCAAAGATTTTCCTTTGTCTCTTTATATTTCTCTATCAGCAGATGTTTTTACTCTACAGAGCAATGTGTAATGTTTGTTATACACTACAATTGAATCAAACTCTGAAGTTTGTGTGAGAGAGCTAATTATCACTTCAGAATTAGTTGCTGGAAAACAAGATTATTCTTTTATATTGTATTCCTGACTCTCAGTATAATACAGTCTTAAAATCACGTGATTACATAAAAACAACTTCAAGGAAAACTGCACTAAAAATGGCATACCCAAAGACAAATACCAAGCAGAATGACTTAAATATTATTATTAGATGGATTTTAAAGGAAAGAACAAACTATATTGGTGCACATTTCACAAGGTCACTGAAATCTGCTGAAGGAAGAGGGGGGTGTAAAACTGCCTCTTGAGAAGAAACAGTTACCGCAAGATTGGTGCTTTTAATGAGACAAACACTGTGCTTATTACACTGCTGCAGAACACATTTATACTACTAGGGAATACGAAATACACGATAGGCTACTGCATTTTAGATACAAGTTTTCAGATTCAGAGAAGCTAGTATATATTTAAACCCTTGAGCCTTTGCATCTCCTGCTTATATAATTAGGACAAACACATTATTTGCTACTATGATGGATTGGGAGATTTGCTTTGCCAAGGGTTTCAGAGGTTTTTCCACTCCTTAGCCCAATGCTGAAGAGCAGCTCATAAATATTAATTTGCCTTGGTTATTCCCAAGACTGCTATTTTTCCTTTATAGATTTTTCTTTTACATAATTGAAATAAAAAGCAAGCAGTGTTACAGTAGGGTTGTTGCCGTGGCTACAGAGGAGTGTGAACAATGGAGGTGGCAGCTATTTTGCTTCTAGCCCTCTCTCTTCTTACTTTTTTCTATTTTTAACTTTAGCAACCCATTACAAAGGAAAACTGAGCTTAAAGTAAGCATATGTCTGGTCCTTCAACAGGTATCAACTCCTCTGCCCATTTTCCACTGGCAGGTGGAAAAGTCAGGTGCTAAGACTAAAGGTTCAGTACCAAGTCAGAAATCATATGTAGAAATGGTAATTCTATGACCTGTAATAGACAGAAAGGTAAAAGTCAAAGGCTGTCTTAATCACTATGTTTACTTGAATGTAATAAAGAACATAGATATTTTCCAAAAGTTTCTTTTTTTCCCCTATATTTAATATACATGTGTGAGTCCACAGGTTTTCCCCAAGTCTACTTTCAAATTCAAAACTGAACTTGAATGTAATTAAAAGCACCCATAGATGGTTTCTCTAAGTATAATCCTACACAAATAACAGCACCCTAACCAGGGTACCTAAGGAGGTAGCATGAGCGATGCCATCACATCACAGAAAAAAGACTTACCTGAACACTGCTCCTCCCTGGCAATTATTATGGCAGTTCTGGCAGCATCTCTGTACTGCTTCAGGGCCATGTACAAGCGGAACAGGTACTTGGCATCCTGAATGAAATCACACAAAAGCAATTAATACTGACCAAATACAGATTGCAGTATTCCCTTTCTTGGCTTGCTCATCCCACCAGCACATTCTCCAAAGAAAGTAGACAAGCTTGCTTGTGAAGAGCTCTTTCTATGAGCATGCCTCAGCTATGCCACAGTTACCTGCAGGGTTTGGCTGCTGCTCAGGCACACAACACCCATGCCGAGGGCCTGAGGGTAGCCTGGCAGGTGCTGGCCAAGCCCGGTCAGGAGGGATGCAGAAAGCCACAGACCACTATGCATATGGGGAAAACAAACAACTCCAGCTGTGTGGGCATTTATGGTGTCAGAAAAGAAGAACCCAGGGACTCCCTTTGGAAATAGAAGTCTTGCAAAAAATGCTTAAATTGCATTACAGATCTAGATGCAAACATTGCTTAGTGTGGAGGCAGATGACAAAATCTGGCCCCTAATGAATATATTGTTCTGGGACCAGATGGTGGATATCCAAGACAGCTAAAAAATTGAAAATTAGGGGACAACCAGCTATTAAGATGCATAAAATTTATAATTTGCTATACCAGTTACTTTTGACAATTATATAACTCAAGAATGGCAAATGTAGCAAACAGTTCACCCAAAAACTGGCAATGTAGCAGCAGGCAAATTAGTGAAATAATTTTAAAACAAAACTAAAAACCAATATGGCAATATTGCAGAAAAAAAACATGAGTTGTATTTTTGTAAATGTACCCAAATATATAGAAGACTAGTAAAAAAATACCAATGAGAGAAAGAAGAATTGGTCTTTGATAACAAAACAGAGTTGGTTTGGTTTTGAGAAAATTGTCAAGAGGCAATTCCTAAAAATACAAAAGAAAATACAGGAATAGGAAAGAAAAAATGGGAAAAGTAAATATTAAAAAATATTCTGTTTATTGCTAATAAAGAAGTAGAAAAAATAAAAAGCAAAATAAAATGACCTTGCTTATGTTGGAAAGGAAATACTATGTGAAAAAAAAATGGGCAAGTGTCACTATTTTATATGATTAGCAGTGATTTCTAAAACGGGGTCAATAAAGTCAAGTCTGTATGTGATAATCTTACAACTAGTAAATTAAATTAAGCTAAATATTGTATATTATGCTATGGTTCCAACTTAAATGTACAAATGAAAAAAAAAAAGAAGACACGGGCAACTTTATGGAGAGCTTAGCAAAAAAATCCAAACCAACCAGTTCTGCAATATTAGTAATAAATCCAAATATTTAAAGTGTGTATTCTATGTTAAAATGGTATAAAAATTACTACAACAATAATGGTATTAATCACCGTTGTTATTCTCTGGAATGCCATGTGGGTTTTGTATGTAAGTCTCAGACACAGCAAAAAAAAAAAAAGCAGAAATTCAAGGGAACATTTTAATATTAAAGACATAAAGATATAGTTCCTTGTAGAGAGGATGACTGTAAAGATTAGCTTGTACTTGAGAAGCAAAGAAAAAATTACAAAAAAATTTAAAAAATCACAGAAATAAAAGCGAGAGAGAAAGAATGACACACAGAAGGAAAAAAGAGAAGACGAAATCTTCTTTTTAACTTGAAATACAAGGAAAAACATTAAGTGACCAAAAGCAATTACTGTTAGAGTAATGATGGAGCAGAATTTTAAGTAACACATGATCAAAAGGTTGCACATCGTAAGAACTGTAACTTAACAATAATGAAATAGTTATCTTGGATAATAAAGTAACTGCAACTACTTATATTTATTATTTATCCACTGTAAACTGCCTTAAAAAAAAAAAATTGCTATTCCCTTAGCAGGGTAAACCCAAAATTAGTAAAAATAGTGGGTTATGACATAATTCTTCCCAACTTCTGACGTCACCTAATGGCCAAAGATGGCCATTTCATTGATGTTTACCAGAAAGCAGCACTACTTCTCCATCCAGGCTGCTTCTCCCCCTTTTCCTGCTGCACCAGGAAAGGATCCTGTCCCAGCATGGATCAGTGGTCTTATACGGTATTTGTCATGTTCTTAATTATATTTCACTTAAATAACATATTTTAAATACTTACTCCCCCATTAAAAAAAAAAAAAGAAAAAAAAGTAATTCAAGAAAATTCGTCCCATGTTTTACTTTCATACTCCTACCTTTAAAGTCAGTAAGTTAAAAAGCAGAAAATGCAGGAAAGAATTTTCTAATACAACACATTTCCTAAGATCTCTGGAAAATTTATTATTGCAATCTGATTTAATATTAGATATTAATTTTAGTTTTTCTTTTTAAAATGTATGTACTCAGAAAATATGCACACAGAAAACAGCAGAACCTTGCTAGTTAAAGTTCCCTGAGAGAGAGCACATGATAAATTAAGAATCTTTATATGCTGAAGTTAACAAACACAATAATTGACATAATCACACATCTAAGAAATAGTTTATAGTTAGTCAGACAACAGTGTAGCAAAATTTTGGTGAGCATAATAATTTTGATAATATGGTACTTCATTAAAATGCCACACAATTGTTGGCTGTGGAAGATTTAAAGCAATCAGCCTGCTGTCAGTGATGATCTGGTTTGAAGATCAATGCTTGAAATGATGAGCAAGTTTCTGCTGCATGGCTACTATTAAATTCACTCTTACTTTCAGCTTTACAAAAATGCTACGACACAGAAGCTTCTTTTTCTAAAAACAATAATATCTTGTTTGATAAGTTCAAGAACAGTCTCCATAGCATAATGAAGATAATGATTGTTTTTAAAGTAGTGTTTAAAGCAAATATGTATGATTTGATAAAGTAAAATTTTGTTACTGAGAGAGACTATGGTAGATTGGATTAAAGCATTCAGAAGAACAAGAGAGAGCTTTTAAATAAGGAAAACAAAGCTCTACACTGAAGTTCAAAACAATGTTAAATATAGCAATAATGGCATTCAAAAAATTACTAAGTCTTTTCTAAAATCTTTAGAACCTCTTCACTGTGGAGATCATACTTTAGCTTACTTCCCTTACCCAGTCCCATGGGCTTCTTTGAATGAGGCAGCTAGACTACTGTTCTGAGAAAAAAGACTGGATGCTACAGTTTCTTTCCACCCAACTTCCAGCATAAATATGAAATTAGTCTTGCTTATACTGATACTGCACAGACTTTTCATCCAGTGCCTCCAACAGTTTAATTCCCTTTGGGTTCTTGCAGTTGAATTCTGTTTGTTTTGCTATGTTTTGTTTCTCTCATAATTTTACTGAAGTTCTCATTTCATATTAGAGGTAAAGTAAGAAGTGAATGATAAAGAGACAGAGGTTTGGTTTGGTTTGGTTCTTGGTTTTTTTTACCTTTTACAAAAGCAAAGTTTGCTTGGCCATCAAATGCCCAGTGTCCCTAAAAGTCTAAAATCTCAAACTCTTAATCCATACAGAGAGGAAAGAGACAGAGTTTCCAATTTCCTAACAGAATTGTAAAGGAATTTACAATTTGATTACAGCTGTAATATTAGGGGTGAAATCAACTTACTACACCGAGCCCCTGTCCCCTCCATAATTACCAAACCTTATTGCCCTCAGCAAGGCATCATTTATTCTTCCATAGATATGACATTGCACCTAACTGTATCTACCATGACCTTGTATGAGACCCTAAATTCCTTGACTAAGCGACTGCAACACTCTCACCTGAGGTCTGGCTTTCACCACTTAGCTCACATTCCAGGTCTGCTGTCACAGGCAGAAAAACTTCAAGTGGTTCAGCCACTTAGTTCCACGAACTCAAGCCCAAATATGACTGAATGTACAACAAGCTCTCTTATCATCAAAGCCGTTCAGAAATCAAAAAGGAGATGCTAATCTTAAAAATCTGTCCACAACATTTTATGCCTTACACTGATGTTGACGACAAGAACAATCAAATTTGAGGTTTTGACCTGCATCTCCTACTTTGTACCTTAATTTCTTCCACTGCAAAAGTCAGACCAACTCTGCCCCGACAGGAAGTGATCAGTGCTGTAGCTCGTCTCGAGACATACACATGCTGACTGTCCATCTGGGAAAGGCAACAGCCAGCTGGCAAACTGGCAACAACAAACAACTATGTTTTGTCTCTTATTATGACCATTAATTTGGACCTCTTTTGTCCAACTATCTGCTTTCATAAAGATGACTGAAGAAAAATTATTATATCTAAGATAGTTGCTTCCTTTCTTATATTTCTGAATCTGAAGTTACTGGGTGAATGACTCATGGAATGATCATATAAGTCTCGCTCCTTAACGAACCCTAAAGCACAGTCTGTGCCTACTAAGAATTTTAGGACAAAGTATGCTCAATATATCTTGCAGCACAGAAATACGACACAATAGCAGTGATAAAAATACAGTACCTGGGGCATGCCATCCCCCTCTCCCATAAGATAGTCAATCAGCTGATTCGTTAGGGCTTCATCTTTTGCCCGTCCCACCTATTAAAAAAAGACACAAGAAATTATGATATGGAAGAAGAAGGGAAAAATAACTTACCCATAAAGAGCCTTCCCATAAAGCCCTGAAACTAGACAGATTTCAAACATGATTTTCTTAGTTCTGTATGTTCAGATCACATGATTCTTTGGTTCGTCAGCTTTGACATACAGCAGTTTGTCTTTATTTTCTAATGTGTTAAATTGGGATTTTTAGACATGTTTAGATATCATCTTTAGTGATACAGTTTTCCTTCTATTTCCAATCTGTCCAAACACTCAGTGATGCTGGGAAAATGCCACAATACTGAAGGTAAACTTCTTCAAAAGATGAAGAATTTTTTTTTATCAAAGTTGCTTACTGTTTCAATTGCCATTTCCATAGCCAAGTTATCTTCTCTGCTTGGACTTTGCAAGAAGTGCCTTAATGCCTAAAATTATACAGAAGAAAAGTTAAAATTAAAACACATGAAACTAGTTTTTTCTAATTTTTATCAAATTCTCTCTCTCTGCATTTTGATAAGACAACTGGCACACTGAATGCTTATCTCAACTACAGAGGTAGCAGCTGCTCTTACAGATACACATGCAAGAAACAATTGAGACTTTGCCAAACTTTGGTGTACACCTTCACTAACTGTGAAAGATGTTCACAGCAATATGGTGAGAACAAATTAATGATTAATGTAATTAATGTCACAGTGAGATTAATGTCATAATGTTTTTAATGTCATGGAGCCCCCCATGCCACAGTTGAAGGAGCTGTCATCTAAAATGGCCATAATTTGCAAAAATCGGTCATATTTTTTTTCAGTATGCAAAAAAATACGTGTTCAGTATGTGAAAGTCAAACATTTAATAAGCATCAGTTCACAGACTAGTAACTGATCAAAAGTGTGTCAATCAAAATACTTCAATTAACACTTTTTTTTTTTTTTAAGAAGATTTCAGTTAGGGCATGCTACAGCAATTAAATGAATTAGTTACTCTGCAACCAAGTCTCCACTGGTCAAGCCAATGAAATGTAAATAAATTACTGCTGCAGATAATGAGGTTCAGATTCATTGACAATAGTATATCATTGATTCACCTCAAGCTTCTACTGCTATAAAAAACCTATGTGCATGGCGATGTATCATTCATGGAACACAGTCTAGATAACTGTAAATATAAATAGTTTGCTTACATTTTTTACCCTTTTTAAAAAAATATCAGTATGTCATCCGTTAAGGCACTTAAAATGTAAAAGGTACTTTCCTGAAGACTCTATTTTGAACAGTTTCTATAAACATTTAACTTTCACAGGCTTATCCTTTAAGTACTGACCCGTCCATATTGACCACACAGCAAGAAAAATTTCCCCGCCTGAAAATGTTTCTTTTCTGCTTCAAAATACAGTGCAATGCTCTGATAATCTTCATTAGTAGTACTTTCAGAACCTGCAACAGACAGATCTGAGTGATAGCAGGGTATTCTTATTAAATAAGACAAAAGACCCCACTGAAGGAATATATCTCTATTCTACTTTGTTTTTCTACTGACCTTCAAAGAAAACCAAAGCCAGACAGACTTAAATTATGTCTTACACATTTTTTTCCTATTTAATCACTCTAAATGTCAGACATTAGGAACTAATAACATAGTGAAATAATTGTTTCCACAGGTTTTATACCATAATGAGATTTCTGTTTTTCACAGAATCATAGACTAATAGAATGATTTGGATTTGAAGGGATCTTTAAGATCATCTAGTTCCAAGCCCCCTGCCATGGGCAGGGACACCTTTCACAAGACCATCTTGCTCAGAGCTCCATCCAGCCTGGCCTTGGAACCCTTCAAGGGATGGAACATCCAAAACTTCTCTGGGTAACCTTTTCCAGCACCTCACCACCCTCAGAGTAAAGAAATTTTTTCCTAATATCTAATCTAAATCTACTCTCCTTTAGTTTAAAACCATCTCCCTCATCCTGTCACTACATTCTCTTCTAAAAAACGTCAATGAAATGGCATTGCTATGATATGATAATAAATTTTTCCATCATGTCTTGGCAACAATAAAGCAGGGCAAATGATTATGAGATTATCACCTGAACTGCTTTCAAAGTTTCAGACTATGGAAGCATACTTGTATTGTACAAAGCAAGGCTATCAGGGCCAATGCAACCATGTGGTAGCAGGGAGTATTACTTAAGTCTTCTAACCAAGACTCCATTCTGCTGTACATATGTAAGAAAAAAAGACAGCCACTATTCTAAAATTAATTTTAAACTAATTTTCTACCACTTAGATTGCAGTTTGAGACATCCTATTTTTGATAGAAGTAAGAAAGCATAAGGAACTGTAGAATAATTGTGGCCACCCTGACAATTATCTGCAACTATACATCTCCAAGCTAACTGTTGCCAAGCTTTTATAATCTTCATAATAAGAAATCAATGTCTAAACAAAGAGATTAACTGAAAATATGAGAATTTGGGAGATATACATGTGGAGCTGATAGGGCACTCTTCAAAGTTGCCAAACACAAACAGAAACTACAAAATTTGGTATAAATTAACAAGGTGGACTCTGACTGGCTTGATGGCCTAAGGTAAAATGCAGCTTCTCAGTAAACGTCCCCTTTCTGTCTCTCATTGAGACAAGAGGAGGCCACAAAGAGTCTTAAAGAGTAGAAAAGGAAAAAAGTGACATGTAAGAAAAGAGCTGGAACCAAGAGAAAAGGGAACAAAAATCAAGAACTGTACCAGTGAAATGCTCCATTTTGTATCAAGGTCAAAGAAAATGGGCCCAAGAAAATAGTCGAGACAAATGTTTTATTTCTATGGATAAACAAAAAAACCTGTAGGACAGGCAAGATTTGAAAACCAAGGAGATAGCAAAGCTGAAAACAAAGTCTGGCTTGTAGGCCTGAAGTAGGCATGCTGCCAGATCTAGCCACAATGACTGGAAATGGGAAACAAAACACCCATTGTCTTATGATTTCAAATTGGTTAAAATCAACTTAAAAGAACAGCAAAACATAATGCAAGCAAACTATGAGCCTGGAATACTCACTGATGATATCAGCATAAATCTCCATCTTGTTGTGTTGTTGAGCTAATGTGAAAGCTTCATTATTACACTTGGACATAACCAGGAACTGGATGGCAGAACCATAGTCACCAAGCTGCAGAAAGAATCTAATCAGAATGACAAATTAATACCTTAGTACTAATTAGCTTAATGAATACACCAAATATTTTAGAAATCTCGTACATAACATACATACAAATATGATACACTTCTAATTCATTTTGCATCTTGATTGTTTTAACTAGGTTCCTAAAATTAACTTAGTATAAATAATACAGCAAGGCAATTTTTTATTATTGTCTAAATTTATTACTTCAAGTTAATATAATTTTAATCAGAAAGTCAACAACAACAAAAAAATCACTACCTGTTTAGTTGTCCAAATCTTAGAGAACTCAAATCAATTAACTGAATTAAATAGTCACTAGCCAAGTACCAATAACCACAGTCTAATATGTTAGCAAGACTCATAAATTCCCAACAGATATAAGCTTCTTTTTAATGTGCATAACATGATTGTTACCTGGCCACCATCTTTGCTCCTTCAAGAGACTGTGTTTCTCTCACAGTATTAACAGCCTTTTCAGGATTATTTAGGTGATCCAAATACAGTCGAATTACACTATCCCATTGTTTTGCATGTTCATAAGCCATCAGAGCTTCTGTGTATCTGCAAAATAATGTTTCCACATCAGTTGTTTTAACTTTGCAAATAACTCCTTATAATATGGTGTGAAGGAAATGTAAAGTATTTTATTTCTGTGAGATTACTTTGTGGCAACTTCCTTTCAGTTTGCATGTAATTGCATTGCTCTGCATTTACTATGTTCTTTTTGGTTTCTTTCTTTCATTTTTTTTTCTTTCATTTTCTCTTAGGAGAATGAAAAGCAGAGGCAACACAAAGATGTCTACAGAATACTATTTTTAACCTACTCTATCAGCATCTCTTTTGCTATATATTAAAAACAGTTCACCTATTCCATATGAAATCCCCTGGGAGCAAGAGAAAAATCAAAACCAAACGTGATAGCTAGGTGTACAACTCTAAAAAAAAGTCCTCTTCTCTGTTCTGTAGACAAGATCAAGAAACTTCTCATTCTCTCACTATGCAATTGACACAAACAGTATTTTCTAGTCTCATCAACGCAAACATTAAACTCTGGGGCTGTTTAATATTTTAAAGTATCATTATTCCGAAGCACGTTTACTTACACGTAAGGACTAGGAGGAACTACATTCTGTGATTAAATATAACCTCTCTGGGGCTTTCAATTCAGCTATTAACTTTGCATTATTCAACATTATGTAAGTGCAGCCATTAAGATGTACCAGTAATTTGATTCTAGAATGAGAAAATTTCTTTCATGATTATTTTCCCTTTGAATGACCTTTAAAGTCACAGCTAAGGAGTTGTTAGAAACAAATTGAACTGGAATACTCTGCTAAGTGGAATGACGTTCAGTACTTTAAAACCTTTGATGATTTATGTTAGAAAGATATTAATGTTTAGACAGGAAAACAATTAATTAGAAACATATCTTTAATAGCAGATGAATGTCCTTAGATTATGTTTCAAGTCTTCAATATACTAAGCGTAAACTTAAGTTTATATATTTTAGAATCCATTTTCACAAGACTATTTTTTGCAAAAGTTTCAGTATCTGTTTTAATTTATTTTACAATAATACTAATGTACAATAACAACAACAACAACAGCATTAACATGTTTTATATTAAAAAAAAGAGTATTCAAAAGTACCTGCCATCTGCTTCCTTGGCCTTTGCATATTGTAGGTGAATCTTTGGAGAAGAAACCTGAGGAAGAAGTTCACCAACCTTTGCCCTAGAAAGATAATAATTATTTAATAAATACAGCTGGTTCCAAATTTTCTCTGGTAAAACTGTCATGATTATATCAACAGTGAAAAGGAGTCTGATAGAATAAACTGAACATAATGGATAAGTTTTGAAATCATTTCAATATTTTCAAAAAGCTGCACTTTGTAAGAACTGGAAATTACATATTGCTTTATGAGCACACAGGCTTGAAGACAGTCTCTTCTCTTTTTTTAAGTCTGAGGTGTACAAGCATAATAAGTGCTAGACCAACAATTTTTACCTCAGATGTTCTAGGATTAACCAACAGAAGAAGCACAGCATTAAAACTGTAACCTGGAAGATCTATAAAAACCAGCAAACTATGCAGTGGGTCTTTCAGGACAAAGGATATGGGAGACTCAACAGAGGCTGACCTTAAATCTCACCTCTCTGACTAAAAGATGGGCACTCCTCAAATTGAACCTCCCTCTACAAGAGTAAAAAAAGCTTGTACCTCCCACTTCCCAGTCAAGGTTATCACAAACTACTCGCCTTAACCAAGTGCTCTTCTGGCTCATTTTGATGCCGCTGACAATTCTACAATGAAATTTTCATTTTTCAAATAAATTCACAAAATATTTCAACCTAATCTTTAAAGCACTCATTTGGAAGAGGTCTTACTGAACTGTCCGATCAGTTCCTAATGTGAGGAGTCCATAAAACGTCATTAGGCCAGAACGGAGCCCTTAAATCTCTCAGAAAATCGGACTTTTCCAATGGAGACTTCACAATAATCAAATTCATTTAAAGAAAATTATGATACTGGCTACTCTTGAATCATTTCCAACTATCCAAATACTCAGTCTCAGCTATGCATGTTACAAAACTAAGAAATCTAATTAATTAAACAGTAACGACACAAATATAATTACTATATTCAGTGCGCACTAAATTCAGTATTCACAAAGGACTTGAAACTGCAGGAAACCCTAAATATAACACACAAAAAAAAGGAAAAAAATTATTTCCCATTTACAGTAAGATTGTATTAGAACAACATAAATTTCTGAGAGAATATTTAGGCTTGAATTTGAACAATAAAATCAATGAAACATAGTTAATGAGGTATTTGTGCTATCCAGAGAATCAATCTTTTCCAAAGAGCACCCCAGCAAATCCTCTGAAATATAACATTTCTCTGAAACTTGTACTTACCAGTTTTTACACCGGATGTATACTGATGCTGCCTTGTCATAATATTGTCCCTTTTCATACAGCTGAGCAGCTTCTGAAAATTGCTACAATATTGGAAACCATTAAAATACAATTTCCAAACTAAGATCATAAATAAATTACTAACCTAGTGAAATCACATATTCAGCCTTAACTTCTATTAACTCTTTTGAGTACCTTCATATTCTCCAGAATAGCTCCACAGTCTCTTTTTAGCAGCCTACTGGGATGTTTAATGGCCTGGTTTACCCCTCGACGGACATCTCCCATTCGAATGGACATTTGAGCCACTCCAGCCAGGCAAATTTCATCATGTTCCTGGTGCTGGCAATCAAATGAAAAGCAGTAACTATAGATTAAACATCAGAAACAGTAATCAAGCATTGAAACAAACCAACAAAATATTACAGACTTAATAACATTTACTTTAGGGTGGGAGTAAAAAATTGGAAATGAGTCTGAAACATGACAACTTAATGCGTATTTTGACAGTACAATGCTATCATTACTAAAAAGGAATTACCTTATTGTTTCCAGTGATTCCTTTCTCATAATGTGCCAGAGCATTAACATAATCACCCCTAAAAGAGAACTGGAAGTTATACAGACAAATATTTTTAATAGGAAGAGATGTTTGCCTTGCTACCACCTTATGCATTCATTATGCATGTGTCTGTCTTTATTTAGACATAACAACCGCACAAAAAGTGGCGAGATATGCGAGAGGTGGACAGTTACACAGAATGTCATGGCACTTCCTATGGACTTGATCAAGCTCTTAGTCAAAGAGGCAATTCCACCTCTCAATTCTGTTGGACAGAGAGAAATAAACCTCCCTTGAAAGGCAAAGAATCTATCTGCAAAATACACCTCAGGGGTCTCAGATCTATTCCAGATTTTTCTGGAAGACAAATGAAGCTAATCATTGAAAGTATTTAGAATTTTTGCAACACAAAATCAAAGGCAATTTTTTTCCCTAGAGTTTATTCAGAACTCAAGTTCCAGATGGTTGCATTGCTTCAACGGTGCCCATTCCTTCCTTTCTGGAACCAGCAAGTGTCCTCTCTCAGCGCCAGGTGTACTGCCAGGGGGAGGGAGTTGTCCACACACTATTAATAGGTTAAGTTTTCCCTCTTGACTTAGATATTAAACAGACAGGGTTTTATTTGGAAAGTAGCTATTAAATAGACTTTAAAATCATGTCAAACGGTTAATACCTTCTGTCTTTCAGGGATTGGCAGCCTTGAAATTTGACACACCTCTACCCAAATGATTTCAGAAAATGAAGACTTCTGGATATTTAAAGAAAGATGGGCAAAAGGCATGGTTTTTATCCAATGTAAGAAGTGTTAAATGATTTGGACTTTCTTTATTTTCCAAGCACTTGTCTGCACCAAAGTATTTAGTAGATGATATATTGTGGACCGACCAGTGGCAAAGAACCTACATATAACAGAATTATCAAAAGGAACTATGATTTACTAACGTATCTCTAGCATGAAAAATTCCTTGCAAAACTCCTCTTCCTCATACTATAGCTGCAAGACCTCACTGAATCCTCTCTCAGCAATGTGGTCATCTGAAATATCTCAATTCTGCGTTCTTCTATTGAGCATGAGTATTGGTTCAATATTCTTATACTACCCCTTTACAGGAGAACTTACATGAATTCAAGCTGCACTGCATATTCCTTTGATATGAAAGGGATTTGGTCGGGGGCCAGACGCTTAGCCAGCTGAAGCGCTCTGTCCCAGTGCTGCAAGTCTTTTCGCATCTATTAACAAAAAACAGTAACATTTTCTGATGCAATATCACATTTGCACTTCTATTCTGAACTTTAAATTATTCTAAATACAAACATTGAGTTAATATTCTGGAAAGATTCAGACAATTTAAGAGCTGTTCATCCTGAAGGAAGGATTGAAGTTAGGCTGACCCTGGAAATGACAGGCCTGTCAGTCTCACTTCAGTGCCTGGTAAAATTATGGAAAAGATTCTTCTGGGAGTTATTGAAAAACACCTGAAGGACAATGCAGTCATTGGTCACAGCCAGCACAACTTCATGACAGCAAAATCCTGCTTGACAAACGTAATTTCCTTTCATTATAAGTTAACCGACCTAGCTGATCAAGGACAGTTGATCAAGCTGAACAAGGATCAATTGATGTAATCTTTTTGGATTTCAGTAAAGCTTTGAATACGGTCTCTTGGAGTACGTAAAACGTCCAGCCCACAGCTGGATAAACACATCATGGGATGGGTGAGCAACTGGTTCACGAGTCATGCACAAAGGGTTACAGTGAATGGGGTGACATCAGACTGGGGACCTGTCACAAATGGGGTTCCACAGGGCTCCATCCTTGACCCTATACTCTGCAACATCTTCATAAATGACTTGAACACAGGATCCGAAGGTATAATAAATAAGTTTGCTGATGATACTAAATTGGAAGGAGCTCTTGACTCCCTCAAAGGCAGGGAGGCCCATGCAGAGAAACCTTGCCAAATTAGAGGGCTGGGCACTCACCAACTGTATGAAGTTCAAAAAGGGAAGGTCCTGGACTCTGCATCTGGGACAGAGCAACCATGGATGTACAGACAGACTGGGGAATGAGATGCTGGAGAGCAGGGCCATGGAAAGGGACCTGGGAGCAAACTGAATATGAGTCAGCAGTGCCCTGGCAGCCAGGAGGGTCAAGCGTGTCCTGGGGTGCATCAGGCTCAGCATCACCAGCCAGGAAAGGAGGGGATTGTGCTGCTCTGCTCTGAGCTGGTACAGCCTCATCTTGAATACTGTGTGCAGTTTTGGGCACCGCAGTGTAAGAAGGTTCTAAAGCTGTTAGAAAGTGTCCAAAGGTGGCCAACAAAGATGGTGAAGGGCCTTGAGGAGAAGCCACATAAGGAGTGGCTGAGGTCACTTGGTCTGTTGAGCCTGGAGAAGAGGTCACTGAGGGGAGATCTTGCAGCCTACAACTTCCTTGTGAGGGCTAGAGGAGGGGCAGACACTGATCTCTTCTCTGTGGTGCCCAGATACAGGACCCAAGGGAATGGCCTCAAGCTGTGTCAGGGCAGTTTTACACTGGATATCATTCAGGAAAAGGTTCTTCACCCAGAGGGTGGCTGGGCACTGGAACAGCTCTCCAGGGAAGTGGTCACAGCACCAGACCTGACAGAGTTCCAAAACATTTGGACAATGCTCTCAGGCACACGGTGTGACTCTTGGGGTTGTCCTGTGCAGGGCCAGGAGTTGGACTCAATGATCTTTGTGGCTCCCTTCTAATTCAAGATAGTCTATGATTCTAGTCACACAATGGCAAGGTCAAAACCATAAAAGGAGAAAATTATCAGAAGGTAAAATATTCCAGCATTAAACTGGAAACAAAACCAGCAGAAAGTATACACATCTTAAATGAATACCTCAAGAGCAGCAATAGGACAGGAGGATGCCAGATACAAATCCTGAGCCAGATTAAAATCACCAGTAAACATTGCAAGATGTCCTGCTAAAAGGCTGTGGTCTTCTATTCCCTGTAGAAAGACGTAATAGGTGCAGAAGTAGTCCAAAAGAAAATAAATACTGTATAAATAACATAATCTAGTAAGAAAAAGAAACCAAAATAGTAAAACAAAATATCCTTACATTCTATAAGGATGTGTATTGGATTCTACAAACTAGAAAAAGCCCTCACATGCTAACACTGTCTAAAATCAGCAATTTGCAGAAGTATGATTCTAAGGTACTATTTCACTTTTAGATGTATAAATGCAATCTGTTTTTGTTTTGGATTTTTTTAATAGCAGTCTTCAACATTTTCTCAAAAATAACAACAGAGAATAAGAGCCTCTCAATGCCTGAGACATGAATATATTCTGCTGTTCTCAAGCAAATGCAGAAAGAAATACTGTGCAGTCCAGTAGAGACTGCAACCACTTCAAGAGAAAACCAAGCAAGCAGTCTGTATTGTGGACACTTTATCCTCTATATCCCCTGAAAACAACTCAACTTCTGTTTGAACAAAAACAACCCCTTCCTCCCACAAGAAAAGAAATCCCAAGAATTCAACAGTTCTTAAAGAGGAATTAAATTACCATATTTCCTAGGTAAGACTTTACATTTTACCTTTACTTGCTCTAGTGACATCACCATCCCAGCATTACCAGATGTTCGATAAACACGTATTGCAAACTCCACCTCCATATGATGTAAGCAAGCTTTGGCCAACTCATTCCAACAAGACTGGTCATTCAGAAGTCTGCAAACCTCCCATGCCTCAGAAAACCTACAGAAGGTAAAACCCATTTACAACTATTCTAACTTGAGGTATTACTCATACTCAAACCTCCCTCTCAACATCTTTTTCTATCTGTTAGAGAAAACATAAAAACCATTTACTTCTAAGCCACGGAGAGAGAGATGTATCAGGAAGAAAGGAAAAATACAAATGCATACCTTACAGTTCTATTTCTCCTGTTTCTATCATGCTTTTTCAAGAAACCATCTGCTTTCCCTACTCTGGCATTCCTTCCATTATACTGATTTTGCATTGCTTCATTACAGTTGGAGGAGAGTACAACAGAAGCACCTTCAGCCAGTTTCAGAGGAGCCACTGCCACAAAACCCCGAGTAAGTCTTGAAAAAAATTACTTTAGGCTTTTACTCGACAGTGAAAAATAAACCAAACCACCACTGGGTCATTTACTTTGCTTGGTCTGCCTGGAGATCTATGTCAACTTACAGATCAATCTGATTTATCAATATTCAGCAACACACTTTAAAATCACCAGGATACGTTATATTGAACTATAATCACAGAAGAAAACAATTTACACAATATACTTAGAATGCAGATGTACCTTTTCAACATTAGAGTCTGAGTAAGCATTATTCTCAGCATATCGGGTCCGAAGTCTTTCAAATTGCCAAGGAAACTGTGAGTACTTAAATAGATATTGTTTGTTTTCCCACTCTGAGTCTGACAAGTTAATTCTCCATTATACAATAACAAAGGTTTATGGGAATAGGGAACTTCTGTGCCACCTGCCAAAATAATCCTTGATCCTAGATTCAAAGATCAGAAAGAATAAAAAGATGTCTTGTAAAAATCCCTACATGGTTAAAAGCATAGTGGCTGAAAATATTTGTATTTGCAAGGCATTCATTCAGGGTCTGTAATTCCTGCAGTCAGCAGCAACTATACAAGCACACATCTTTCAGTAAATACATAGAATGTAAAGCTTCTAAACTGGTAAGGTCCTCTTCCATATGTTTGTAGGTAAATTTCAGTGTTTCTCTCTTGCAAATATAGAAATGGCTATGTTTACAACTTCAACACTTTCAATGAATAAAACTTGTGTGACCTGATTCTGAGATTTTTCTCATGAACGCTTCAAAATAAAATTGAAGCACAATGTGTAACTTTCAGATGAAATATTATAATAGGAAGAAGCTTATGGAGTTGAGACCTAAATGCCTAGAAGCCTTACAGAGAAACCTGCAAAGTAACAAGTTTTCTATTCATCAGTTGCACTTCAAATCTTCTGTAGTACTACTTATTTCTATATGCATTTTATTTAAGACTAATGAAGATTCAGAACATGTTTTACTTTATTAACTAAAATAGTATAATCTTTAAGAATAACCATTTTAAAGAACTTGTGGTACCTTGAATGGCCTCCTTGTGAAAAACGTAAGTGTATACCGTATCATCATCAAAGGCAACAAAAACACCTTTATCCATCGGCCAGTTTTCCCACAGGATTCCTTTAATGGTTGGTGGGAAGTCTGGAATCTCATACACTCTATCATTTACCTACAAATAATGCAAAACTAAAATTACTACCAAGTGCCTAAGGCGAGAAACAAAATATTCATTCCAGATGTGATTAAAAATTTTCAAAATAATATAAGTAGTGCAGAAATATGAACACTGTTTTAAGAAAAAGTTTCCTCATGATTCTGAAAAGTAATGATTCTGAGTAATATAAAAATTTAAATTTGAAGTGGAGAAAATACACATTATATAAATGATGTTTACTATTCTTAAAAAAAAAAGGTATGGAGAGGGGCAGTGAAACTGGTTAAGCTATCTGTATTTAAAAACATAAACACATTTTTGAAAATTACTGATCAGGAACTTAGTATAGTGAAATTGTCCTGATCTAGTATGACACATTTTATTTCCTTACATTACCATTAAATAATCTTCAAGTTTCCTTGCCGATTTCTTTTATCAGCATACATGCTGGAGTGACAAAATCTTCTTCATTGTCCATTTAAAACACTGTATTGTTGAAGAGCCTGCTTGTAAATATATTGTATTGGTATCTCACATCAACTTACTGGACAATAGACAAAGCCATCACTTTTATCATCTATGAAAGCCATTCTGGTTCCATTGGGATCTGGAAAAACCTTTCTCACACTGACAGGATGTCGATATTCATTCACATATTGCCAGTCTTCAATGTAGAAATAATTAATAACTCCAGTCTAACGAGAAATAATAGAAAATGTTAGTAATTACATCAGTAAGTGGCAAGCAGGTAATTAATTTGGTTGTAGTGTCTTCCATCTTAGAGTACTAAGTGTTCAGAAAAAAATACTTCTAAGCGTGTTTTTTTGCTTCATTCTCACACCCTGTTTTGGGTAAGAGGAAAAATTTTTGGGGGCAAAGAACGGATTTGGGAGGTTTGAGGGTTTAGTTTTTTTTGAGGTTGGTTTTGATATTTATCTTCCTCTGCTTTGTGGAGACAAGTGTTTACTGTGCAATTCTCCAAACAAATTAAATGCCTGTCTCATTGCTGAGAGAAGCTGAACCTTCAAAAAAACTATAAAATTTGCTTCCAAGGAAGAACCACACATTCTTAAGAACAGAGGTACCTAACTCAGGGAATAAAAACAATCCAACTAATTTGTGATTAAAGGTATATTTTAAAAAATGTGGCTTTTGACACCAATGGTAGAATTTGCACACATCAAATTGATCGGTTGCAAATTTAGTACTTCAAATTTACCAGTATCAGTTTAGGTACTGAGGAGGTGGGAAAGGTCTCATCAGCTACAAAACTTAAACTCAAGTTATTAAACCAGTTATTAAACCACAGATAGTGGTTCTGCCTTTCCTCTGGAAGGTCAACACATCAGTAGATACCACAAAGACCATGATACTACAATGCCACACATGCAATTCCCAGTGTCAGAAAATATTAGAAGGACAAAAAGCTACCCTTATAAATAAAAAAATCTCCAGAAAAATCCATAAGCACGTCCACATCCTTCTTCAGGATCCTCCTTAATTCCTATCCTTGCTGAAACACATAAAAAAATTCTCTTTGGACAAAGGCTTCAATAGCAAGTCAAGGCTTTCATTTATGCGATGACACTTGTATACATTAATACCTGTCTGTCCACATTTTTCACATCACCACCTAAATCAACAAATTTGCAAGGCAAGTGCTATGTTTTTTTCTTATATCTGGAAGACATTTTGATTGCCAACCCTCTCACTAATGCAACAGAATTAAATTCTGCTATTAAAAGCAATGTTTTGCAACAAACCCTGGTAAAAGCAAAACTTAACCTTCCCGCCAATGCACGTCATATAAATGCAACATTAAAAGAAGCTGGATGCATTTTAACTGTATTTGCTCAAAATTCTTGTATAGAAGATAATCCACTCTAAAGTTCACAGATGCACTTTTTGTTTTGCTAGAAGCATGAGCAGTAATCAAAAAAATTCAGAAAGAAATATATTCCATCTAGAAAGATCTTTTAAAAGAAGTAATACTCACATCTGTACCATATATGAGGAAGTCACTCGTTAAAGCATGGCACAAAATTCGGTATTTATCGTCATCTGCTGGGAAAAGTCGAGTTTCTCGTTCCTCCTGAGCACCCAAACCCTCACTTTCTATCTAAATATAAAGAACAGAATGAACTGAAAAAACTCCACTGTTAACAATAGGGTATCATAGTATTGCTTGTATCAAACTGTAAGAAAAATCAGATGAAAAAAACCTTGCATGTGCATCTCTTAAGAACCCAGCAGCTGCTTCTGTCACTTTACCAAAGACCTTTAAAATAAAACTTGTCAAACAATTGACAAGAAAACGTTTTGCTTCACCTGTTCTAGTCTAGGTTGTATTTCTAAGTCTACAGAAAGTCAGCTCTGTATTTTACTTAGCCAGCAAAACGATTCTGAAGAATTTTTAATTTTTATCTCCATTAACTGAAGATCACTGCATTTTATTTCATTTTTAAAATTACATTAACTTGTTCAGCTCATTAGTTCAACAATCCAAACTGCCAGAGCTCTTACCATATGCAACTGGACTTTACCCTCAAAGAGAGCAGCAGCATAATCGGAATTAAGGTGCATACTTGCTACTGTCCCCAGGTACTCCACATCTTTAAGCTTTTTTACATCTAAAGGATTCAAACAGAAAAGATAAGATAAAAATATTTGGATTTAGTACAGGTCTTCACTTACCTAATTTGCAGCTGAGTAAGCAGATGTGAAAATCTCTCAGCTAAGCAGAGAGGGGACAAGTCACACATAAAGACACTTTCTCCTTAGCAGTCAAAGAACTGGTTAGAAACTACAAGAGAAACTCCTTCTCTATGCAACTCTGACTAGTATTGTTACAGTTTTGTTTAATTTACTGTCACTGAAAAAAAGACGATGCTTAGAAAAACATGAAAGTTTGAAATCCACCATCTAAAATTTGGACATAGCACAACCAAATTTTCCTTATCCCATACAAACAACATGAAGATCTGCCAAACTGAAAATTTAAACTCTCTGATCATAGTTCCTAGGTATTTTGCTGAACATAGTACTTTAAGACACAGATATATAATGTCTCAAAAGCCTGAAGTTCTTCACTGATTAACAAGATATTGTGAAAAAAACAGGTAAGTAACAGTCCACATTTCATGTCTAATACCTCAAATGGAAGTTTTATTTCTATTATGTACGATGCCTTGCCATAACTGCTTCAGCCTGCAAAAATTATTATCCCATCCTAGCAGGACCATATGGCAATTTAAGTTTTTACTGTACAACGTGGAATGTCCAGAACTGCTAATCAAAATACTGAATTAATAAAATAAGACAGAGTGCTGCATTAGTTTTAAGAAAATTAAATTTATGCTTACTGTTCTCTCCAAAGGCATAAAACCAAGCCCGATTATTCATTCCTATAGCCAAATGATAAACACCAATAGCGACAAAACTGGGTTCTACTTCAACAGAGATTGTGACTGGTAGCTCCTGTAAGAAAACAAAACAAAATAATACAGTTTTCATCCACTTTTAATACTTACTTTAATTACATCTACATGAAGTTTAAAAGGAAGAGATTATCATACGCTCTCCACATGATTTGCTATGGTGACTTCAAGAAGAGAAGTGAGGTATGCAATCCGTGTACCACAAGCATCTCCAAGGATTGGAAGCTTTGTCAAGAAAATATGGAGGGATCCTCTTCGTGTAGATACTGCCAACAGCTGTCCATCATCTGTCCAAGCCATCTGATCTACACCTAAAATAGTCACAAGTTTTTGTAAGAAAATATAGTCTTTCTTTAACTACTGTAACCAACAAGCAATTATTTTGCTCTGAACTGTGAAAATGGTAGGAATTAATATCCAGAATATATGTACTAATGTACTCAAAGCTAACCAATTAATACAATTCCAAGATCAATAAAATCCCTCAAATCAAACACCTAATTTACTAATATAGTATTTTCCTGAGAGTAAAGAATAGAATGCTTTGAGTTGGAAGGGACCTTACAGGCCATCTTGTTGCAATCCACCTTCCTCTAGACCATGTTACAGATCTGTTACAAAACTGATCAACACTACTACTCTTCAACACTGACAGTTCAGACAGCGCATTCAAAGTGATCCATAATACTGCAAGCAGCTGAGCAGAATTCAATCTTATTCTTCTTACTGCCAAATCAGTGAGTACTAAACACAGAACTGGTGTTTGTTCCTCAGTGTCTGAAAATGCCATTAGAAAAACCATACTCTAACTGACTAATACCAATATTCCAAGGGAAACGAGACAGGGAAGTGTTGTGTTGAAAATACC
Source organism: Phainopepla nitens (assembly GCA_013400175.1). Taxonomy (NCBI): domain Eukaryota; kingdom Metazoa; phylum Chordata; class Aves; order Passeriformes; family Bombycillidae; genus Phainopepla; species Phainopepla nitens. The sequence goes on from VXBQ01016967.1 coordinate 126,657, forward strand.
CTAAATTTCTTAAAAAGAAAAAATTTAAAAAGGAAGGTCCTTAGAAATAAAAATGCTGGAGGCAACCAGCTACTTGACAATAACAGAAGCATTTACAAACACTACATGGGGAGATAAGGGTGGAAACCCATTACTCAAGAAAATGGTTATGTAACACTGTTCTGGAAGCCACAGGCACAAGTCCTGTACATCAGGAAAAAACAGATCAAGTATCAGTGTTAGTACAAGACATGCTGAAAAGAACAAAAAAAAAATTAATGAAAAGAAGCAGAAATCTTTCAAGTGCATTATTGTAATAATCTGAATATATTGCAATACAGATTCAAAACCACACAACACTAACTGATCAAATATTCTGAGAGTTGTACTTCTCTATATTGTGAATAGCTAAAATATGCTCCCATTTTGCTACAGGCCACCTAATAAATACAAGTTGGGAAAGCAGGAGTTTTTGAAATATTCTATATTTACTCAGTTCTTCCAAGAGCAATACTCTTACTCCATGAACAAAGGCATTGTCAAAATTCCAGTTTACCTAATTTGTAAAAATTTCTATCCCCATGGAGAAAGTTAACATACCTTTGTTTTCATCATCCAAGTTTATTATGGCATACATTTCTCTCATGTCTGTCAGATCATGGATTTTGATGCTAAAACAAAAACAAAGAGTCAGGCATTCCCACCCATCTAAATCTCAATCATCGTTAACTGGAAGAAACCCAGTCCAATCAAGACAGCCTAATGGAACAAAAAGTAGAACAAAAATGCAAAATGTCTTCAATTTCCTAAAAACCCACACATTATTATCCATAACTGTAAACAGTGTATCACTATCTCACAGTACAAAAATATTTGCTCAGAAAACAAAAATTTGAGGAAAAGGCACAAATCCAATTAGAAAGAATTCAGGGTTGGGAAACAGAGACTGCTATTCCTTCTGATCTGTTATGGCATTTTAAAGACACTACTGATGGACACACAGGGCTTGAAACACAGATACAAAAAATCCTTTCAATCCTGCTGCATATAAAAGGGACAGAGAGAGAGTTAACTTATGCTGTCATGTCACTCAATGCAAGTTAAACTATTCCTTAAAGAAATAACCCTTACTGTACAATAGCTCAAAAGCATTAAGTTGCACCATGTTTTGCTCACAGTTACACCGTTCTTGATGTACAAGTGTCATAAATCCGCAGTTGTTCCTACACAGAGCTGAGGATGGAGGGAACAGTTTGACTCCTACTATGACACAATTTCTCTTTTGCTGAAGAATTCAGTGGTCAGAGCCTCAGGGATCAGCAAATGAGGAGCTAAAGGACCTATTCTATCATACACACAAAACATTCTGGAAAAACTCCAGTGTATTTAATTATTTATTTCCTTAACTGCTCACATTTTTAAACTTTTGTCTAGACTGCAGGTAAGACCAAACACCAGAGAGGAGGATACCAGGTATCAACATGCTCAGTACAGATTTAGATGAATTTTTCTCCTGTTGTTAAGCAGATGTTTTTCTAAATCAATAAATCTCAGTAAAGAAATCTGGACTTTTTTGTAGCCAAGTAATATAACAGAAAAATATTTTATTTCTTTTTTGTTTACAATTAATTATATTAATTACAGTTGCAGAGATTTTTGTCAATAATAGCTTCTCCTAACTCTAGGCAGAGCAGCAGTTCCACACAGCAATGCATCTTACCTTTTCTAAATTCACTTCTTAGGGAGCCTTGAAGCCTTAGGAAGCATAGTGTGAATGCCCAGTAGCTCCAGCTCTGGGAGATGAATTCTATTCTTTATATATAAAACTACCACTTACCAACTGTCTCCACATGATGCAGCTTTGTTTAATGACTGTGATATAGCAATACTGCTTAGATTATCCTTATGATTATGAGCTTGAAAGACTTCTTGTCCTATTTCACGAATGTGTGTAGAAATGACTACAAAACACCCTTGTGAGAAACCAATCATAATATAGCCATCACCATACCTGTTTAAAAAAAGCAGCAATTTAGAAAAGAGATCTATTAATGTAATATGCAAAAAATATTTTCTTTCAGACTGCTGTGGTACGGCCAATGCCTCCCAGTAACAGAAAAAACAAACAAATTATGGGAATTTATACATATCATGTTGAACCATATAATATAAAATAGGTTAAGGGAAAACTATCAAAGGTCCTTAAAGGACAGAACCATCTCTGTGCCCAGATGCCTTGTAAGTCATCTTTATTCTCTCCGGTATTCTATAATGCCCCTTCATTTTCAGCAAGCTGCACACAAGGCAGCGATGCCAGGAGAAAGATTTCTGGTATCTTCATTGAAATAAGCATACCAGAAGATGGCAAATTTCATTTCAAAGTTTTGGCCTATGTGATCCCATCAAAGCCATTTCAAAACAATAATGTGCCTTAAGGGCACTGCAAACACTGTGAAAGTACTAAAACAACAAATTTGTGAATATTCTGTTTACTTCTCATAGTGTCAAGTAAATGAGGTTAAGGCACAAATAGTAACAGCATGTAAAGATGAATTCAAACAAGATCTCATTAGCTCAATTGCAAGAAAAATCACTGCAAGGGAAACAGCCCAGGTACATCTCGTTACACATGGTCATAAAATAAGAAGCATATAGCTTCAGGTTTCCTTAGACTTGTAGTGTAAAAGGATGTCAATTCCACGTTGACTGAATAGGCATTAAAAGACAAGCTGTAATGATTTAAAGATACAGAAATAGTACAGCTACTTTTTTGGTACAGATCTGAAACTTCTAGCTTAGGTTTTCTTCATAGGAATATTACCAGTGGTATTGCACAATAAGAAGGCTACAAGAACTTTGCACAACTTTGCAAACCAACAGACTAGCTGAAGGACATAACTCCACTGCAGCTCTTTCATCAGTTACTCATCCAAATAGAAAACAACCCATAAACCCCTCCGTTTAATCTTCTGTCAAAACAGCAACATATTTTTGTTTAAAGCTGAGCATACCAACAGTGATTCTGTTGGAAGATACTATAGCTATTGAATATAGAGCTATATATTTTTAATAGCTCTTGAATTATCAAGTAGAACAGTTAAAAAATGTAGACTACCCTCTGTTCGGGAAAGAATTACTGAAAAGTCTACAACACTAAAAGTCTACAAGCCAAGAAAAATCCAGTCTAAGCAAGGGATAGAGGATTTTGTTTTCAGCATTTATCAGAACTAGTTGGAGAATAATCAGCTTCTTAATACTAGAATAATTAATTAAGAAAGTTCTGCTCACCATTTGTAGCTTACAATACTGCCGTAAGGCTGCTGAAATTTCAGATCAATTGGGTTATCAGGATCATTCAAATTAAAAAGAAAGAGGGTCTTCTTGCCAACCACTACACTTACCTGCCAATGAATGAAAAGAAAAATTAACATGACAAGAATGGCATAATTTTAAAGTAAGGCCCTGTATCTTCACTAAAAGACGAGATTTGGGAATTTGAATAATCCTTAAGAATCCCATGGCTCTGAATTCTGAATCATCAACAGTGGAAGAGATTTTCAGGACATTCCCCTGCATGAGCCAGTGGTTCACAAATCAAAATGCAAGCTCAGCAGAACACACATCTCAAATTCAAGACTTTCTTTTAGAGAAGTTAGCTCCATTTCCTCAGAAGAAAAGGCAGCAGGTCACATGGAGTTATCCTGTTAGATTATTCCCACTTGAACTGTAGTATTTTGTAGTGACTTCTTACTGTGCTTTCCCTGGTTGATACCCTTTCATCAGTCTTCATAACTGAGAACTGCATGTCACTGGGATCTGAGCTGATTGAGGTCTGCAAGAAAGAAGTGCAGATTGAGAAATCACCAGTCAAGGTAGCACATACTGATGATAAATAATTGCATTACTCCTGCCATATATAATTTTGCATAAGGACAGACAGGGAAAGTTGCTACTTGATTTAGTACCAAAATCAAGAAAATCACTGGAGAAAACGACATCAATGTGGGTCTTAAGGACATGTTTGCATAAAATATACTGGAAAAAAAAAAGCTTCTTGTCCTTGAAAGCACTGGGATTCAAAAGGCACAGGATTCCCAGCTTTCTTGGGAACCAGGAGTATTACCGTAAACCTTAAAATCAAATGTGCATTATAAATACTACCTGTCTTATAGTATCCCCTTCCTGATTGCTTATAGTAATCATTTTGTCTTCACCACCTAAAGCAAGGAGGTTTTCAATACTCCAACAACCACAAGTAATCCTCTTAGTGTGTTTACCTGAAAAAGAAAAAAACCTATACAACACAAACCAAATACAACCACAAAAAAAAAATCTGTGATGGAAATATACACCATTTGGCCACTCAAACACAGATTGTCAGAATGTGAAACAACCTGTCAGAGCAAGAGTCTTTTTTTAAAAAGTCTGCTCTCAGATGGAAGTCTTTTGACTTGATATGAAACAGCACAGCCCCTGTTCTTCCATTTCTTTGCATCACATTTATCACATTTCTGGGAATTGTTACATCCTTAGCCTTTATGCCCAGAGGTACTTTAAGCAGGTAAGAAAGAGTAACTTAGCATATGAACAACCACATAAATCCTTTGCAAGAAAGGTAACACAAGTCCCCAATGAGGCAGTAAGGCAGTATTAGGTATCTGTGTGTGTGTATATATATATACACACACACAGAACTTAGTATACTCTGAAAATGCTCTGCTGAGTACACCAAAGTAGAAGGTGCAAGTTGAGCATGAGCACATTTTTTACCTCCATGTTCATATAGAGAACTGGAAAGGAAACTATGTATATTAGCAAAAAATCCACTTTCACATGTGTCAGAGTAGTTTCAAACCAGTCCATACCAAGAACAGAAATCTTGCGAGAAGTCTGACGGTTATATATGAGTAAGTTTCCCTTTGTTGTTCCAACAGCAAGTAAAGTTCCCACACGAGACCATAACAAGAAAGACATTGCATCCCTAAAACAAAGAAAAATTTTACTTTGTATAGTAGAGATTCCCTTCTTATGTTCTCATACTAAAACATTTTGTGCAAGAAATTTTGCATTTGTTTTTAATTTCTATGAGTCATACAGACCAAGGAGAATTTTAAATTAAGCAAATATTCTCTACCAATATCAAAATTATCTAAGTATGCAGAAGCTAGTAAAAGTAATAAAAAATTGTGTGAAGTAATATAACATGACTTGTACAAATGAAAATGGGTCTGCAAACATCAAGAGTCTTTGATGGAATCACTGGTAATTTTCCAGTCACTCTTTGTATTGTTTTTTTGTACTTCAATAACCCTATGCATTACCCAACTCAAAAGTGAGTAGGTATGGTTCTAGTCAATGTAATAAAGAAGTCAGAAAGATCTATTTTAACTTGAAGTTTCAGATGTATATTTAATATATTTTATATTTAATAATATTGTATATTCAGATTTTGATGCATATTTAAGGCTATACAGATACTATACATCATGTTAAAAAACAAAAAGCCTCTTAAGCAAAAAATTTAAACCAGAATTTTCTAATTAGTGTAGTCCTTCCCATCTAAATTTCACTGTAGGCATGCAATAGAAATTTGAAAGCAATTTGAAATATTGACCTGTGAAATGGCCTCCAATATACTTGGTTTGTATATAAGGGTGCTTTTATAATTTCAAAAAGGGAAGGATATCAGAAAAGCCTCATTATCACAGTGTTTGTGTCTTGGTGTTTATTCTGCTCAAGCAATAACAATGTAACAAAAAAAGGTTTAGAGACTTACACTGCTATATAATGTTCTAGCAAGACTACCTTCAGTAAGCAATCTGCCTCCAGTATTAAAGATCATGAAGGAACTGCAAATAACTGCAGACTCCATTCTGTTAAGTACCTTCTATGCTATTTTTTGGTAGCATACTGGCAGGTTACTTTTCTCCCCACAGAATATGTTCACACATGAAAATGGTACAATGTGGTCTGTTCATTCCCACAATATAACATGTATAACATACATCTCAACAAACATAGGACAGAGTTGTTTCCACTCTCTTTCTTATAGGTAGAATATTTATGTAGAATGGAAGAATTTTGTGGAATAGACTCAAAAAAGCCAAAAGTTTAATTGTTAAACCAAGCTTATCTATTAACCCAATGCTTGATGTTTATGCAGACTCCAGAAGAGTTTCAAGTCTGTGGTGAAATTCAGAAAGGTAAGGCTTTGAACCTTAGATATTTCCTCCCATCTTAAACTAGTCTACTTTGTGAAAATCATTTTATCCCCCTTATTAATCTAAGGGGAAAAAAAAATCTTAGCACCATTGATATCACTTCCTTTACTTTTAAGCTCTCTTTAGCTGGTGTGAAAGACTTAGGAGAAAGAGTAGCCAGAGCAGATACACCCATCCTTGTTGCTACCACAAAGTCAAAACACTGAAGAGAAGCTCTCTAGAGACTACGGCACTGCTGACACGTAAAAAATAAACAGATAGCCTGAAATTCCCAAAATCCCCATCCACAATGTACACTTCAAAACCAGCAAATCATATAAAAATGATTTAGCAATGAACTGTAGTTTATTAATTTAATTAGTATATATATTATGAGGACTCCAATAAAAAGATGATCTTGAAATATAGCCTCCAAATCAACATGTCACAGAGATCCAAGGCTTTAACTATACATGCTAAAAAAATTTTCTTACCTCATGCCACTGTCTACTTGGCTTGTTTTGTTTGTGATTGCATCCCACAGAAATATGGTGCTAGATTTGTCTGTGATTATTGCCAGAGTATCTCCATCCTTATCCCAATCCATAGCAACACAGTTACTGAAAAAAAAAAATCACCAAGGGTGTTAAAATGTGCTTGTAAGTGGACAGAAAAAAACCAGAACTATACAACCAAGTTCCTATTTTTCCTTTCCCCTCTGTTGCAAACCCATGACAGATTGTGGATTTATCTGTAAACTAATTTTCTAGCAACCCCACTCTTTGATAGGGGCTGAGAGGAAAGTCATAAAAGACTATGTTCTAGTACTTGAAATACTGTCACCTTGATTTTCAAGAGACAGTGAAAGTCCTCTGTAAGATTCTGGTTTGTTAGAGGCTATTCAGAATTGGAATTATTTTTCTGATCATACACCTCTGATTCCACACAGCTTCCCTCATTTTGGACACTTTCTCACAGAGAGAATGCGCATTTATCATACATTGTGCAAAACACTGCACAGAAAGAGCTGGACCATGGATATTACCAAGCAAAAGAGATTGACACAGACAGACCATATTATGAATGACACCTAATCCAAACAGCAAGATGTGATGGTCAGTGAAATATGAGTGAGTCTGGTAAAGACAATGAGAATTGCATCTCTTGGTTTGGTGCAAGGTGGCAACTAGCATGAACTGCAAAAAAACTGGATTTCTTGGGTAAAGTAAGTGATTCTGGCTCATATTTATCAATGACAAAGTGACAATGTGGAAAATAAAGTTATACTCTTGACTAGAGGTTTCACCTTAAAGACCATGGGAGTTTTGCCTTGACAAAGGGGTTTATTTTAATCAAAATTAACTAGGTACTTAGAAATAAAATAAAAAATTATGACTAAAAACAGGTTAAGGGCTAAGAAGAGATGAGCAGTACACAAATGAAAGTACATGAGGTATTAATGGTGCCCAATAAAAGTGTATTTATTGAGCAAACCAATAGGATGTCCCAATGTCACACCATTTTTCCCTAGGGAGGTTTCTCCTGGTTCATATTCAGCTTGTTCCTATGGTCTGACTGCCTTTTAAGAAGTTCAATATATCTTCCAAAGTACACAAGTTTTTTAAATTTAATCTGAAAAAAATCCAGTTTGTAAATTCCCATACCACTCTCTGATGCGAACCAAAGAGCGATAAGCTGGAAAAAAAAAAGACTCACTTCAGAAGTATCATCCTGACCTAAAGCAACAATGCCGATGTGTACATTTATGCCACTGATGTAAAAAGAAGCACTAAACCAAAGGAGTATCTTTCCTCAGCAAAGCCATAATAACAAACTGTTAGAAAATCAACAGTAGCAAGAATGCAAGGACATATGGTACACAACCTCATTATGATCCTTCTTAATGTGATAGATCTTCTTTCTACATTTTAATTACATAATTTGTCTTCTCTGCCAGGTATGTTCACCTGAGATAGTATATCACCCTACAAATTTCTCACATTGTCTAAGTGTCTCACCAGAAGAGAAGCATTTTTAAAGAAAACAATAAAGAAAATAACTTAAACCGATCTTAGTACCTACCCTGGTAGGCTGATTTCATTTCTCTTCTGACCATGACGATCAAAAATTTTCACAGCACGATCACCTCTAAAAAATATTATATATAGAATATATAGAATAATTCCCTTTCCTTATCAGTAATTTTGATGTACAAGTGCAATAAATAGTTGCAGTCTTACCCTGTTACAGCAAGAAAATTTCCT
>VXBQ01016967.1:135165-187377 GCA_013400175.1 Phainopepla nitens
AAACTTTTTAAAAAAAAAAGAAAAATTTTAAAAAAAAAAAAAAAAAAAAAAAAAAGTAGGAAATTCTACACCTTAAAATCACAAGATATAAGAATACTACTAGCATGTTAGCAACTGAGTACTGTGGAAGTAAACCGCCCCCCCCCCACCCCGCCCCGGCCAAACAACCCAAACACAACGTCTGTGTGATTCCAATGCACCAAAGTATTAAAATCCAACATAAAAGTCCCTTCAATTTGAACAGAAAAAAATTGAAGTTTCTGCTGCTGGGTGTCTGCATAGAGAACTACAATTCTATCAAAAGTATTATTTTTGCCTCTTAGTTACAAGTATAAAAAAATTGCATGAGACTCTCCCCTTCTAGTTCAAAGACTACAGTGTTAATAGTTCTCTAAATTTAATGGAAAAGTCTGGGAGCAGAAAGCCCTCAGTTTGTAAAACTTTGTAGTTTGTAAAACACAGAAGGCTCAACATTCACTCTTTCAGAGACAGGCAACCTTTTTCTTACTCTGAATTGCTGGGTCTTAAAAGCTAAGATCTCAAAGCAACACACTACAGAAAGAGATTCTGATTTCTTACGGAGAGAATTTCTGAATGTCATTTTCCTTTCACACCATCCACAGATATTCTTCTGTAACTTGGGTGTAAGATAAAGCCCACAAGTTTGTTTCACAGCTTGCTATCGTGATTTATATCCCTACACGTCGTAAGATAAACACCAAGACCTGCTGTCCACCAAATGCCTATCAGGCTTGCTCAAGTCTGCCACAGATAGACTTGATCCCTTCTGTTGGGTCAATGTAAACTGAGGCATTCTTCACACTGAATCTGCGTTCTGCTCACAAGAACGGCAAAAATACAACCACCACATGCCACACTCACAAACGACATCTGACAATGACGTTTGATTTTGAAAAATCATTTAATAAAATCTTAGTCCAGAGGAGAGCCACCAAGATGATTTGAGGGACGAAGCACCTCTCCATCTATGAGGAAAGGCTGAGAGAACTGGGATTGCTCAGCCTGGAGAAGCGAAGGCTTTTGCGTGACCTAATTGTGAGCTTTCAGAATCTGAAGGAAACCTACAAGACAGAGAGGGACTGTTACAAGGGCATGCAGCCACAGAACGAGGGGCAATGGCTTCAGACTGAGAGAGCAAATTTAGATTAGTTATTAACAGGTATTTGCTGTGACGGTGGAAAGGCAACTGGAATAGGTTTCCCGTAGAAATTGTGGACACCTCATACGTCGAAGCGTACGAGCCAAGGCTGGATGGAGCCCTGAGCAACCTCGGCTAGCGGAAGATGTCCCTGCCCATCGCAGAGGTATTGTAACTAGACGACCTTTCAGCTCCCTTCTACCCGAAGTCTCTCCACGAGAAAGCAAACAAACACGGGAATGCAGGCAAGCACACCAGGCCCCNGCACCGCGCATGCGCCGCACTCCCGCCCGCCCACGGCGCCGCCGTTACCGCGGAAACGGAGCGGGCCGGGGCGGGCAGAGACCGAGATCGGCCCCGGCCGCCATCGGGAGGAGCTGTGCGTGAGGCCGCGGCCCCCAGAGCGGAGTACGGGCAGTTCTCAGAGGAAATGGAGGGTTTTTAGACCGCAGGCACGCAGAACGGGCTCTAAGCTAGGGAATAAAGGCACACACTCGCCAGCAAAGCCTCTTGAGAACAGCTGTATTCCAACTGCAAAGCTTTATCACAAAGTATCGCCAATTTCTTTTAAAACAATAAATAGTTCGCCGAGAGCGTTAAAACACACGTTTAAAATTACAAATGTACAAAGGACTTTGGGTATCGGGCACTTCAAACTTAAAAAAAAAAAACAACAAACCCAAAACATTCAATGAGTTCACATCTTCCTGTTTTTCACGGGCGGCGCTGTTCGAAGAACATAAGGGACAAGGCACGTAAAAGCAAATACAAAAAGACTTCTCCCGAGAACATTCAGACCGCTCAAAGCAATTCGGTGTAACAGCAGAGGGCTCGAGAAAGGCAAATTATAAAGTATCTGAAAAAATCAGGTAACAGTTAAATAAGGTAACTAGTTTGATACAGTCCTGCGAGGCACACGTCACTCTCCTGTAAGATGCTGAACATGCTTAAATGGTGGAGCTGAGCATCTGGCAGGATTGGGCCCTTTACATTTTTAAATAACCTTACAGGAAAGACAGACAATTTCTTCATCTTATAAAATTATACTTCTCATAGTAGTGCAAAGCCTCATTTAAAAATGTAATTAGTCTAGATGTAATGGAATGCTTCAAAAATTCCAAAGTGCAAATATTAAACTTAAATTGGTTAATAATCACACTTTAGAATTCTTCCAATAACTCATACAAATAGCAAAGTAAATACAAGAACCAAAGCAGAGAAAAAGGTATGATGTTCTGCATCTTGCATTACAACTTTGAAAATCCAAAAAGTACACTGGATGTCAAAAATATCTGTCAGAAATTATTAAATAGCTGGTTTCTGTTAGCATAAGACAATATTTAAAATAAGGCTTTGGTTAAATAAAAAGTTTGCTAAACTAGGAATGATGATAAAAAGTGCAAAAGATTCAACAAATACACAACTTCATTTCCAAGGCAGGCATTACACCTGTCATTTACGATAGTTTGCATTGGTTGTTAGCCTGCCTTATAGTCAGATACCTATCTGCATTTATTACAGGCAAATTAAATCTATGGGTCCAATCCTATAACTTGTTTCACCCAGAGATAGACCCAGTTATATCAAAGTATATCCATTTATAGCATCATTGCTCTGCATTTGGGGAAACCATGTCCTGGAACCATAACATTTGACTATTATAGTGAGTTCACTTATTTTCTTAGCACTTCCTAAACAGAAGTCCTCTGCTGCCAACTGGCAGGTTGCAGCTGACTTTCTTACAGGTAGAATTCTTGTAACATATGCATAACAAAGATAAGTTTTTAAAAAGTGCTTAATATTGGTCCACAAGAAGATCATGTCAGCTTCAGACCAAATACTTTGCTGTGGTAGATATCCTGCACCTGATGTTAATTGGTGCACTCCTAGTTTGCTTGAGGAAAAAGTAATCCTCTGAGTCTATACAGGAGAATGTCACCTTCCCAGAGAAAATAATTCAGAGTTTTACAGTCACAACACATGCTCCAGCTCTTCCTAAGCACAGTGGTGCAACCTGTAAACAAACAAACAAACAAACCATCCATGAGATAAATTCAGTCAGCTTTAAGTAATTTTCCCCCTAATTATATGGCTGCAGCATAATCACAAGGTCACCCATGCTCTGTTAACATTGGTCCAAAATCAGATACAAACACAAAGAAAAGGTAAAGACATTTTATTTAACAGAGTGAAGCACTCTGAAAACAATAGCAAGCCCTAAGGACATCAAGCAATTATTATTGATAATTTCAAATATTCAGTACTACAGGAAAAAGAAACCTTTGTTATAGTACACACTGGATACCTGAGCTAGACAGTGAGACAACTGAGTGAAGGGTGGTAAATTAATGCACTTCTCAGAAACAGAAAATGCCTTAAAATATAGGGTCAACCTCTCCTTTTTACTTGATTATTTGATAAAATCCTGTTAAGAGTTCTGGAAATCAAAATAAATTTACAAGTCTTTATTCTTTAATTGCAAACAGAATTTACTTGTGGCAAGACCTTTTTCTGCTCAGATTCTGCTAGACTTGAACAGAGGGCAGTAGTTTCTAACAGTCCCCTTTGCTTCCCCTTTTATCCTTCATAGTAGTGGAGTGTATGTGAATAGCACACCAAGTGGTACAGAGACTATCTTGAAGACAAAAAATGCTGTTTATGCCAAATCTCCTATTTCTTTTTTTCCCAGAACAACAGACATTTATAGAGCTGTCTGTGGCTCTGACAATCTTCACCTGAGAAAATTCCACTGCCTTCTCCTGAGTTGTGTGAAGATGAAGAGGTGGTAGACTGCTGACATAAGAAGAGGGAAGTAAGGCACACAAATATTTCCAAATCCCTCTGGGAAGGGTTTGAAACTATCCTACATACTGGGATCATGGCATTCAGTGAGATATAGAGGGTCAAGGCTAAGGATACAAAGGTACATACAGATGGTCACCACCTAGACATGTGAGATTCATTTAGATGCAATGATGAGAAGCACAGTTTCTCTCCTCTGGTAAGAAGCAGTTTCTGTCCTCTGGAACACTTTTTTTTTTTTCTTTAGCAGGACTAACAATGCCATGGATTACCATTACCAGTACCAGTGAATGCCCCAAGCTGTGATGATCCTCCTTCATGACTTGTGTTTGAAGAGCTTGCAGCAGTATGAAATGTATGAAATGGAGGGAAATGGACAACTGAGTTCTTTTGTGTTCCAGGGATTTTTATAAACAGCAGTTTAGTCCTCTTTTTGAATTAAGAATTTGAGGCTATTACCAGAATAACATATTCAGGTAGTTCAGAATTCACTTGGCTAAATACTGATGTCTGATGCTATTACAGATGAGCTTGGACATTCATCCTGGTCTGCAAATGGACTCAGGAGGGCCTTGGTGTCCCACAGATTCTGTGCTGTATCTGCCAACCTTTTGTGGATATAGATGCCTTAGGGTATCTCAAATGGCATTAGATACCAAAGGACAGTCAGCTCAGGATGTCCTCGTGTGTGCTTTTCTCACAGAGAGACACATTCCTGGAGCTATATAGAAGTAACCAAGCTCTGAACTGACAGTAATGGCTTCTGAGCATGAACTGAAGAATTACTTTTATTTTAAAGCTGCAAAAAGAAAAATGGGTAAAGGCTTTCTGAAACCTGCATACACTCCATATAGCATTCACCTCAGGAAGGGATTATTTATGAAAAAAATGACCAAAACCTTGACAAAATCAATGTTGAGAGACACATTAGAGCTAAAACTAATCTACATTTATCATTTATCTTCAGAACAGGAAGTTCTGTAAACAGAATCCTTTATGATAGTTTGGGAAATGTAACAATATTTTATTAAAAGTAGCTGAAATTGTAAAAAAAATAGCTGTACTCTTGCAAAAGAAAGCAGGGCAGTTTATTGGAAATTAACAACCGTCTGTTCAAGATAAGCCATCTCAAGATAGTACACAAAGGAGAAAAAGAGACTCAGAACAGACCAGTAAGAAAGTGCTTTTTAAAGAAGGAATATTTGAATTCTCCTTGCAAAAAGAGGCACATTTGAAGTAACAATATTAATAATCACGTATGGTCTGACAAGACACTATACCTGTGTCCATTCATTTGTCTGGGGATCATAAGACTCCACAGTATTAAGATATGTTTGACCATCATATCCTCCAACAGCATACAACTTGTCACCAAGAAGACACACTCCCACTGCATCTCTGCTAATGCTCATAGAGGCCACAGCAGTCCACATATCTGTTTTGGGATCATACCTAAAAGATAATTTGTGTTATGCTCTAGAACTGTTACCAAAATTCAACAACAACAAAAAAATGTACTGGAATTGATGTTGTCAAGGTAGTAGAAGACAAGCCAGTACAGATCTGGGTGTTACTTTCAAAGGACTTTTCCCCCCTCAGTTCCCCTCCCTTTGAAACTGTCTCTTTAGTCATCTGGTAACACAGTCACTACTAGCCAGATATCTACTTCGTGCTGCTTTCCAAAGAGTCATACAGCCATATACAGCTGCTCTTACTACATTTTGTATGTCTGAACATACTATGCCACAAACAGTTGTGATGCTTCACCACAGTAGAGCAAGTGCTTGCTTTAAGTACTGTATGTCAAAGCATAGGCTGGTAAAATTCAGTTTGGTACTAAGATTACCATTACTAAGATTACCAGTTTCAAAAATAAGACCCCCAAAAGTGGTTTGAGAAAATTATATGGGAAATGCAAAACCTTTAAGACAATTTACAACACTTGAAATCAGAAATATCAGTACAGTAAACAGCACATCGTTTAATGAAAAAAATGGTGTGGTTCTAGAACATTATCAACATTTTTACAAGTCAAATTGAGAACTACCTAGGAGACTCCATGCTACGCTTATGGCAAGGAATATATTTTAATCTGATTAAAAAAGAAAATAATTTCTAAGATTGCAGATGCTTACAGCAGAAGTAATGTAATTACAGAGCTCTGAAGAGCTCTAAAAAACTGTACAAAGAAAAGAATTATTTGGCTAAGATCATACTTGCTAAAAACAAGTTGAAAGACACTAGTCTTAATTTTTTTGCATGAAGAGCATAGATACAAAGAGCTCTAACAATTTTATTTGCTGTCCTCCAGTCAAAGTATTACAGAAATGCATGCAAGCATAACTGTAACATGAAAACACTACATGAAGCACATACACAAACAGAAGAGGGTGATTAGTAAGCTACATGTAGAAATTACCTTTCCAATTATTTTATAATTTATAAGCAATTGTATTTACCTGGGAATAGCAACTTCTGTTGCAAAATATAATTCAAAAGCTTAGTGTGGTTACAAAAGCCTGATTTTTTTAAATTAATTCTTTAATTTCTTAAGGGAACTAGTTCCATGAATTTGATGGTCTTCAATTTCAACTCACTTAAAGAGCAAGGACAAAATGCATTGCAAGATGATTCCTACTTATTAAAGTCATGAGTTCTGTAACTTTGTTTCAGAGAATATTGATGTAAAAAAATACACAGACTTACTGCTTCTCTTGAGTTTCTGATAATCTGTACGGCCCTAAAAATTTCGTATTTGCTAAGAAGTACCTTCCCATCTGCAAAACTTCCTGGGGTTTTTTCACTGCAACTTCCACATGTTAAGGGCTATGGGCCACACTGTATTTTCATGCCTACTAGGCCTCTGAAAGTTTGAATACTACAGCTCCCTTGTGGTGGATTTTTGTGGTGTGTTTGGTTTGTGGTTTTTTTGTTTGTTTGAGTTTTGGGGGGGGTTAAGGGTAAAATACATGTCCTGGAATAAATTTAGTAAAAGAAGAATATGGGCAATGAAGACTTACTGGTAAGTGCTGGGAGGTAACAGTTTTACAGCTGGTGGTGGGGCAGCAGGGAGAGAATTAAAGCATAGTTCAGAAATACCTAAAATGCCAGTGAAGATTTAATACAGTGAATTATGAAGTATTTACTATCTTTTAAAATTGTTTGATGGATCACATGTGCTTCTGCAATTTGTGATACAATCATTCATTAATCACTTTACAGTAAGATATATCAACCTAGGAATGACTGAATTACATGCCAGTCTCCCAGTGTCATTAGGGGATACAAGAAAGAATTAGGTATAGAAAGATCCACAAAACCTTACTGTTAACTCCTTTGAAAGTTATTATATGAATAGATTCAGACTTCTTGTGTGGAAGATCTGCTCAATTTTTAAAAGCATTCAATTCCAAGTTGTTGCAGTTATCAGTCATAATTAATTCAGTGAGATTGTTAAAATAATCTAGATTAATTGCATTAAGGAGAATTTGCTTTAAATAATCTGTCCTGGTAACATTTTGAATCACAGACTACACAGCATATTTTTATATGTAAGTTTCTTCTGTTCATGCTAAAAATATGATTTTATGATTTTATTGGGTTACATCTCTTTCCATAAATCCCTCAATAGACTAGCACTATTAGAATCCCATAGTAGGATATGCCTCCATCAGGATATTACCTTTCTACACAGTCTGACAGCCTGGATGTTAAGTTGGATGCTGGAGCATCGTGGCCACCTATTGCATACAAGAAGCCGTTCCAGGTGGTTACACCTACACCTCCTCTTCTTTTTGACATCTGAGCACAGAGAGTCCACTTGTTTGTATGAGGATCAAAACATTCTACTGACTTAAGACAAGAACTTCCATCTCGACCACCAACTGCATAAAGCCTATAAAGTAAAGCAAAAAAAAAAAAGAAGAAAATAAATGTCTGAATAAGACAGTTTCTAGTGAAACATGAAGGATTCCAAGTTTGTTAAAAAGGGAAGTTTAGAAGGAGACTAAATTTTCAGCAGACTTCTCTGTTGTGAAAACTCAGGCAAGATTTTGCTCCAATCTTTTCCTATTGTAATGATCAATACATAACAACAATAATTTACAGAAAATGGAATATCTTACATAGCATTTATAATCCACCCTATGCCTATAGTTAACAATTTCAAAATTACATATGTGACTTGCAGGGTCAGAAGGACAAATTCAGTAGTGGATCTGTGCATGCACCATCTCTACCCTGCCTCATCTTAGGCATTCAAGCACTCTTCTGGACCTGGGTTTTAGTTCATGACTGACAGCACTACCTGAAATCCCTCCCATGCACAAGGATGGCCCAATTTGCTTAGTCTTAGAAAAAAGGTTTTTAGCATTTGGTACAAAGGATTTCAATTATTTGCAAGGGCTGACTGAAATGAATGAAAAAAAATTTGGTTTAGGAGTACTCAATCACTGATGAACCTTTAAAACTAATCCAATAATCAAATTTCATAAAGAGCTTATGAACAGAATTTATGAGCAGTCTAGGCATAGCAGCAGACATGCCCAGCACTATTATTTGGAAAAGTAGGAACACAGAAGCCATTCTAAAAAGGATGCAATGCATCAGAAGTAAAATCCAGTGAGCGATCACCTCAAATAATTTCAGAGCCTAAGAATGATTAAATAATCAAACAAACATTAGATACTGTAGATAATGATAATGTGAACAATTTACAACAGTTACCATGAAGCACTATTCAAGATGTCATCAGTTTGGGTAATACTGGTGTTTGTTTTTTTAAATAAACTGACCAAGAAACTTAAATACAAACATGGTTGATCTAGTCCTTCTCAGTAACAATTTTAATATGCTTCTAAAAAAATATCATGGAAGTTTCTTTGTTTAGTAATACAGTTTGTTTAAGGTAAAGAATGTACTGAAGGTTTCCGCAAAACTCTGTTGTAGTTCCATAACGTTCATGACTAAAATCAATCCTTTATCCTATAACATTTATGAAGCTCTCAACTTTACCCACCCTCAAAACATGAGAGAGTTTGCATCACTTATGCAATGATTTCATATTCTGGACATGGAGAAAAACATATTAATTTCTCTATATGAAGGTTTTGATCCAGTCACTGAAACTTACCAAGTTACAGACAGACATTACAGGAAAGTGCAAAGTTACTGCTCGTGCATCTGAAATACATGCATTTTAAAACTGTCAGCTATAGTGATCTTTTGTTGTTGCCTCCATTAAGAGTCTAGGCAATGTTCTATAATAATAGGGAAATGTGAGGCTCTAATTCTGGTGCTTTTCATCACATCTGAGGCCCTCTGCTGAATATACAGCAAGCTTAACACCTAACTTAGGTATCTGAGACTGCAGTTCCAAGGCAGCCAAGGCACTCTGCTTGCTGGTATTCCTGTTCATCCCTCCTTCCTGTAGGCAGTGAGCATTTCCACCCATTCTTGGACTTACTCCAGATCTTACAGAACCCTTTGTAGGTGCCTTTCAGCAGTATTAATTTACCAATGACTAGGTGTGGAGATCCTGAAAGGCATTCCTTAAGTCGGGAAGATACAAGAGGCTTCTCTCAGGAGAACCTGTTCTTCATGCCAGTGTTTCCCTGTTCTGTTCCCTTGGTCGGCCTCCTGCCCCTTCCCTGTCCCTTAGTCCTTTAGTCACTCCCACCCTATTTCCCCATTGGCCTCCAGACCCTAAACCCGCCTTTGTACTGCCCCCTTCCCTCCTGATAATTGGTCTCTGATGCTCTCCCTGCCCCCCCGACCACCCTGATACTTGAACCTGGACCCTCACCATGAGGCCTGCCTTTGCCTCCAGCCTTTGCCATACTTCTGCCTCTTTCCTTGACCCTGGACTACCCATGCGCGTGGCTGAAATAAACGTCTCTGTGGAACTCATGCAAACGCCCTCTCTGCCTCTTTACCATCGACCCATAACAACAGCTATCCAGGCTGCAACAACTAGGCTTCCAAAATAAAAAAAGGGTGAAAAACTTTTTTTTTTCCTGACATCATTCAAGTGGCTCAAGGGAGATGCATCAGATAGCACAAAGCAGGAAGTGAAAATTTGTGGACAATAGAGTGGAAATATTCTGCCACAACCACAATACTACTCAGTAAATCAGTTGCTTTTGTCTGCTGAGGTATTCCTCTAATCACCCTGGCAAAACATGGCTTGCTTGTCTCTCCACTCCCAAAACAGGGGGAATTCTTTAGTAAGAATTGCATCTCCAACTTTGTAGGCACATACCCAGGTGAAACTAAGCTTAATTAAGGGTGAAGTGAGAGACTGAATTTGCTAATTTAGCTTGAATTGCTAACTTAGCTTGGTTATCATTGGTTAGCCTCAGTCTATTTAGTATATTCAGTGGTGATGCAGTAAGTTCATTCATCATCAGCAGCTCCAAATCTGCATTTCTGTAGCTTCAAAAAAGCACACTGTTTGTGGATCTGTGATTGTGAAAGTACTGAACAGAACCAGACTTACAGCGCTGAACTGGTCATAAACAGAAGTCAGGCCCAGCTGCACCCAGCCCCTCTGATCTCTGGGGACCAGCTGGAGTGCAAGGGGGATTATTTTCTGCCAGATTTCATACTCTAATGCAGAGGGTTCTCAGTAAAAGAAAGACCTTGCCATACTGGAGCAAGTTCAGCGGACAGTCATTAGGATGATGAGGGTGCTAGAACACTTGACATACAGCTGTAATGCTCTGGAGAAGCTTGCTTGACCCAGCGCAGCATCTCTTCTGTGAATGAAGAAACTTGGCTCTTAATGCTACTAACTGGTATCTACCAGGAGAAACTATTAATAGTCATTTAGGGTGGTCCTTTAATTACATTAAAAGAATGAGATTTTTTAATTTGAAAACAGAAATTCCTTCACATACTTTCCATTTAATATTGCTACACCAACGGTGCTCCTGGGAGTTGACATACTAGCTACAAAGTTCCACTGACGAGCCTGTGGATCCCATCTTTCTACTGTATTCAGGTAGCTCCAGCCATCATGTCCTCCTACAGCATACATGGGACCTTCCAATACAGCTACTCCTAAAACACAGATATGAAAAACAGTTGCTTCTGGATAAGAGGAGTAAAGATCAGAATTTCTTAGTGACGGTCCGGTTGCACCACAAAACTGGGAAAAAAAAAAAAATTCCTCGGTAGCTGATGCTATCAAATACAATCTTCAATATAATCTGAAGGAGAAAGGATGGTGAATAAGCAGTTGGCATTAAAACAGTATTTCCGCCCCCTAAACTTTATTTCCTAATGTTTTTTTGACCAATCCTAAAACAGGTAACCTTTAAAAAATATGCAGTCAGCCTTTACAGAACTGTACATACCAAGACCGTGACGATGAGTGGACATCGGTGGCATTACACTCCAAGTTTTTGATCTAGGGTTGTAGCACTCCACAGTATTCAATGTTTTCAGTCCATCTCTGCCACCAACAACAAACAATTTATCATCTAAGACTGCAACTCCAAACTGTAATCTTCGTCCATTCATGTTTGCTACTGGAGTCCATGTGTTGGTACGAAGCTCATATTTTTCAATGCTTGTAGCTCCTGAATGACAATATATGCAAGTTATATACAGAAAAAAAAAAAGTTCTGAAGTATTAAGATAGTTTTTATTTTAGCAATATGCTGATCCCACAGGACACCATGATATCCTGCAGCATATTCTTAAGCCTGTGTAAACAAATAGTCTTTTTTGACTTCCTCAGCAATTACCTGCACCATTACAAAGGACAACTTCTTGGTGCTTTTCAAGACAAAAACCAGGTTTTGTAACTGCTTTGCAGAATCAAGCCTTTAGAAATAGAAATATTAGGAATATAAACAAACCATGTGGAATGCAATCATATATTGAAATCAACTGTTTTGTAATATTAGACAAAAAAGCTGATGGGATGTGACATGAACTACCAAGAAACAGCTTTAAAACAACAAATTAAAGAAAACACTTTCTCTGCTGTAACCTTCTTAACTTACCAGATCCCTTCTAATTACCATTAAAAACTATGTCAAAAAACCAATCCAAGTAATTGTGACAGAACTGTTTAACAATTAGTCAAAATATATTTGTTGTTTTGGCTTTTTTTTTAAGCATGTGCAAATCACCTTTGTGGCCTTTCAGTCCTTTTTTTCCTTTTCCAAATTACTGCCCCCTCAAGTAAATAAAGATTAGTTTGTATTCAATTAAACACTTCACTACTCATAAATTAGCTATTCCTATGTTAATTTCAAGTCAAAACTCTAGATGCCAGAATATTTACAGTATTCTCAAAGATATCTAGGCCCTTTAAACCTAACAAACAGTATACACTTTATATGTTTAATGTTCCGTACTGCCGAATCCTTGAATTTTAGATTTAACAAGTTATAAAAAAACCTATCAAACATTTCTTTTAAAAAGAACCAAAACAGTTCATCAGCTAAACATTACATAAGCCAATACCTTTTGTTGCATCCATTCCTCCAACTGCAAACAAAACGCCCACTGTAGATTTTCTAGGTTTGGTGCGAGGGCTTTGCAGCATAGGTCGTCTCTCTGGCAACAGATGGTACTTCATTGCTTCCATAATGAGTTTTTGACATTCAATGTCATCCCTGAAGAGTGCGTTGTTCTCCATGTCTGCCAGAAACTGTGAAAAAGAAAGAAAATCAAACAAGCTGTATTTCTATAAACCACATGAAGAATAAAACCATGATTACCAAGATAATATTTTATACAAACACTTCCACTGCCTGATTTAAAATATTTGTATTTTCAAAATGGTTATATAGAAAAGGCTAGGGTAAAAATAAACTTCTAATAAACAGAACATTCTCATTTTGAGCAAAACCATTAAATTAATCAATAAATAAATATTTAAAGAAGAAGGCAATATGATCTTAATG
Source organism: Phainopepla nitens (assembly GCA_013400175.1). Classification (NCBI taxonomy): domain Eukaryota; kingdom Metazoa; phylum Chordata; class Aves; order Passeriformes; family Bombycillidae; genus Phainopepla; species Phainopepla nitens. The sequence goes on from VXBQ01016967.1 coordinate 148,045, forward strand.
GATGATTTAAGCTTAATGGTCCAAAGGAAGGAAACATAACCTTCTCAAGTTCCAGTGCTGTGCAGGAATGTTCAAGAAAATGGAAACAGGTTCTGGGTATGTAATCTCATGCCTTCATTTCCAAATCCACCCAATGCAGAAGTCAATGTAAAAGCCCTTTCAGCACACGCTGAATATTTTAATTTTTATTCTGTTCCTCATCCCTGACAGTGACCAAGATCACAGTGTATCACTTAATAAAAGCCTTTGTTAAAATTTTTATATCAAGCTTGCAAGCAAATTTGGCAACTTTTAAATCTTAAATATGAATTAAAATTCAACTTTAGACTACTAACAGAAGTTTTTAAGTTCAAAGGTTCTGGAGTGGTTTGTCCTCCATAGTTATCAAACTGCATGAAAAGAAATTATTAGGTTGAGAATCAAGTTCTAATTATTAGAAGTCTGGAAACTGGCATTTTTTCTGAGCTGCACAACATGGCATGAAAAGCAGAGAAAAAAGAAGTGAAGTGCCCCACTGCGTTTTGGACATTTGCCAGAAAAAGAGAAAGAAAAAAAGGCAGACATCTCTGAAAAGCCAAAATCCAAACACTTTGTGAATATTAGACACGGATGTGAATCAGATGTCATTATTGAGCTGCTGACAGCCAACCACTAACAGGTACAAAACTGCTGTGGCATCAGTCATGAGAAGTACTAAAGGGACTTGCTGTGAAATAGATGTGCACAATATGGTGTGAATATCCCTGGCTTAAAGCTGCCTTAGGGCTGCAAAGTGGCAAATATGATAATCATAGTTCCAGAAGAGATACAGGTAAGTACAGATGGCTAAACCTGAACACCTCAGTATCAGGCAAAATAACACAAAATATGACAGAAAACATAATTAACTATCACAGAAAGAATAAAAAACCCTTTGAAAGCCCTTCATCAGTGATTTTCTGAAAATTGAGACTTTTGCAGCATTTCTCTAAGTGGCTAAAGTTCTCACTATTTAAAATAGCAAAAGAAGTGTTCTCATGTAAATTAGTAGAGGGAACTTAATCCCATTCTTTACTTTCATACCTTCCATTGTTTATTCTTTTGACCCAAAGGACCACTTGTATCCCTTCACAGGGACACTTTGTGTTTATAAAATAATAAACTCAAAGCTGTCTTTTAACTGCCAGTGTGCAATGCTATAGAATTACACACAGTTAAAAAATATATAAAAAAGAAATCTATTAATTCCTATTGTCCTAAATCGGACACTGTCAGAGCTGCATGCATGAAAACTAAGGCTTGTACACAACATGACCAATTCAGACTTTGAATGTATTTTTCTCATGGACAAGCAATATATGATATTTAAAGCAACACTATGTGTGAATGAGTTCTGCAACAACAAGATGCAACCTACATTTTCTACAGTTTCTAACCCACTCAACCTGTAAATAATTTCTCACAGCACAGAGTTGCAGTCTCCGAAAGCAACTTTATTTCATTTAAAAAGAAATGCAATCTAGTCTGCAGGCTCTTGAAACTAAAACTACTATAATTATTCCTCACTCAAAGAACTTAGAATGGGCTTAATAAAAGCACATTTTTTCCAAGTTTTATTATTTACATAGGTCCTTGTACTAAAAGCATTTCTAACAGCATATATAAATGACATGTTAGCATGAAATCATAGTAACTGCAAATCTGATACGGAGAAAGGTAGTGCAGACATTCCAGTACTAAGAATTTCTGTCGAAAAGGAATCTGAGCCATCATGTAATTCAGGAATTGCTAAATCATCTTTTTCATTATTTATCAGAGACATAATACTTGCCACCTTACAGCTTAAGAGGCTGACAAATATTCATCTTTAGGAATAGAAATGTGCAAATATTTAGGACACTGCTTGGATTAACCAGAGAGATGTCAGAATGCTGTCTACAAAGACATGCATAAAATCAACCAATAAAACTAACAGTTACTTACAATTTTTTTGCTTCCAGTGCTACAGTTTCACATATTTCCTGAAGATTTTTAAAGTGTATCTGCATCTCTGCTTGTAATGGTTTTGGTTTCAGCAAGTTGTTCAATTTTCTAATTTAATTTCTTTCAAATACCTTTAACGCATCAACCATAAAACTAAAAAGCTTTTGATTATGGTATATTTGCTGTCAGATTCGCTAATGTCACATGATCATGAAGAAAAACATGATTCTGAAAACATTAAGGCTGTTTTGGGCACTGCAAATAAGTTTACTCATCTACTAAATGCTTCCATATTAAAATCAAAGCTCTAACACTTTAGCTTGGTCAAGAAAGTAATAAATAAAAAGGAAACAGAATCTTGTTTTAGAAATATAAGTATATATTTGGAGATGAGATGAGAAATTAAAGATAATAAGAAAAATATAATTTTGCTTTTGCAGTTCATCTTGCTATTTTCCTAATCAGTTACTGAGTGGACATAATTTTATTTCAGTACATATTTCTGGGATAAATTCTGTACTTTCAGTTTCTAAAGATGTTTCAATTACAGCCAATTAAGTAAAAGGAATACAGCAGGGGTTACTTAGTTATCAATTAATAAAATTTTCAACAAAATAATTATTTCCTCCTTGTCAATTGCCTTACACTGACTTATGTTTCTAGAAGAAGCGAATGACAAAGTCAAGGCCACAACTGAAAAAATCCTGCTTTTGAATATATAAAATGCTTGGTAGAGAATCTTACTATCCAGCAAGAGGACATCAGATTAGAAGTAATACTACAGAATGCAGTGCATATGATTTATCACAATGAATTAACTGAAGTCCATTTTTGTTGTGTTAATGAATTTTACTTATTATTCAGGTTCCATAAAGATCCTATTTTCTTCATTTAAGAGAGAATTCTCACTAAACAAACTCAAAATCATAAAGCAAAATCCTTTGACTATTTAGTAAATAATAAATATTACTAAAGAAGGTCCAGCAAGGAAAGACAAGAAAGGAAAAAACAAATAAAAAAAAAAATCAAACCTAGTTCACCAAATTNTTCTCACTAAACAAACTCAAAATCATAAAGCAAAATCATTTGACTATTTAGGTAAATAATAAATATTACTAAGAAGGTCCAGCAAGGAAAGACAAGAAAGGAAAAAACAAATAAAAAAAAAAATCAAACCTAGTTCACCAAATTGCTATCAGGTAGTGAATCACAGAATCACAAAATTAGTGGAGTTGGAAGGGACCCACAAGGTTCATTGACTCTAACTCCCAGCACTCCACAGGACATCCCCAAGGGTCACACCATGTGCCTGAGAGCATTGTCCAAGTACTTCTTGAACTCTCTCAGGCTTGGTGCTGCAACGACTTCCCTGGGGAGCCTGTTCCAGTGCCCAACCACCCTCTAGATGAAGAACCCTTTTCTAATATCCAACCTAAATTTGCACTGATACAACTTCATGTCATTCCCTCAAGTCCTGTCTCTTGGCACCACAGAGATCAGTGTCTGCCCCTCCTCTTTCCCTCATAAGGTAGACGTAACTGCAACAAGGTGTCCCCTCAGTGTCCTCTTCTCCAGGCTGAACACACCAAGTGACCTCAGCCACTCCTCATATGGTTTCTCCTCAAGGCCCTTCACTGTCTTTGCTGCCCTCCTTTCTAACAGCTTTAGATCCTTCTTACACTGTGGTGCCCAAAACTGCACACAATATTTAAGGTGAGGCTGTACCAGCTCAGAGCAGGGTGGGACAATCCCCTCCTTTGCCCAGCTGGTGATGCTATGCCTGATGCACCCCAGGACACACTCGTCCCCCCTGGCTGCCAGGGCACTGCTGACTCATGTTCAACTTGCCATTGACCAGGACCCCCAGGTCCCTTTCCATGGCACTGCTCTCCAGCATCTCATTCCCCAGTCTGGCTGTACATCCAGGGTTGCCCCATGCCATTTGCAGAGTCTGGCTGGCACTTTTCCTTTTTAAACTCTGTACAGTTGGTGAGTGCCTAGCCCTCTAATTTGGCAAGGTCTCTCTGCAGGGCCTCCCTGCCTTTGACGGAGTCAGTACAAGACTAACAAGAGTAGTCATTCCTACGGGACTAGGAAAACTGTAGTTCACAATTATTTAAACAAACTGAGCCCAAAGTTTCCCCAATATTTTCTGTTAATGTCCAAGAAGGAGAAAAAGTATTGATTAGGAAGAACAAGAAGTACCCAGTGATGGCCCATCAAGAGTTAATAGAAGAAAAATCACTCCAAACAATTAATTCAAATCACATTTCCTAGCTATTTCTACATGAAGGAAATATAATGAGCCAAATAAACTGCACAAGTTCCATACAGAAGAAATTTTAAAAGGACACAGCTTCTAGTGACTAAGATATCCTTGATAAGCATTTTCATAGGCAAGAAAAATAACTTTTTCTAGAAGCTTCCCCCACTTCTTGTGTCCTAGGATCAGAATATGCTGCAGTTCACAGAGACACAAACTATCATGCCTATACATGCTAAGTTCTTCCATGCAGCTCTAATAATCCAGATCACTATAAATTTTATGATTTGTGACTATCAATATATTTATGCTGTAGACATTATGCCCACTGTAACCATGGTATAAACTAGAGAGGAACTGAACAATTTACTTGTGGAGCAAGCAGAGGCAGTCTTATGTAAGCCAGGAGTTTACTGAGATCTTTCCTTCTCTGTTCCAAATCATGTCGAACCCACGTAAGTAGTGCATTCAGTATAGTTTCTTCATTAGGAATATTCATGTCATCACTTGCTAAAAGCTTAGCAATTTCAGTGGCTGGCAATAACAGAAATTCCTGATTTCTAATTACTTCCATGAAGTTTTCCTGAAAAAGAAAAGTATTTTAATAGAGGCAACATCATACTTCGAAGACATTTTATGGAACACCTGCTGTATCCTCCCCTCTTTTCCCTCCCTTCATGCCATCTCTTAGTTGTCCCACTGGAGTACTAACTTAGGAGGAAGACAAAAAAAAAGTTAAAGTACTGAATTATTTTCACCCCTGATCATTTCCCCAACTCAGTCATTCAGTCTCACAGACAGATGTGCTGAAACAACTGAGGGAAGTGTACAGACAGAAATGAGCCATAGGTTGTGGGTGTCACTATCTTGCCACTGCAAAGTGAAGAAATACTTTCTGAAGTACAGTTAAAAAGATGCAGTTTGCTGTTGTCAAGCAAAGAGCGCAACACACTACAACAACCGGGCACATGTAACTGTTTTCATTACTGCTAGATGAAAATGTGTCAGTTTTCAGAGGAAATAAACAACACTAACAATTTTATTGTTGATTTAAAATGGATTATTTAAAGTTTATTTTGCTATTTCGTAGGTTTTATACAATTGATCTGATTTGACTGGGGAGCAAAACATACAAAGAATCCACAATATTACACATGCCTTGCTACACTAACAATATTTATTCTGAAAGGATTAAATCTTCTAACTTTCATCCTGTCATTTTCAGCAACAAATCCTTACTTCAAAATAAGAAATTCATAATATGTAACACGTCCTACGCTGGTATCTGATTACTTCATAATATGAGGACTTGCAGCATATTCTTTAAGGATTCTGATCAGTTTGAGCTGAAATAGCAGAAGTACGTAGAAACACAATCAGCACCATAAACTTACCGTGAAAAACCTGAATGTAACAGAAATGGGTGACGTTATGTCTATCTTATCTCCCTATATACCTTTACAAGGCAGCAAAGCAAAGCAACACAAAAGCAGAAAAGTAAAATCACAACATATTCTTGTATTTTGGTAGCTTGAACTCCAGCTAAATTCACACTCAAAACTGAGAGTAACTTCATGATGATAACAATGTTACAATTACTTAATTAATTGCTCTGTGGATTGCTAGATAGCTAAGTAATGGGATGCTGGTCTTGGTCTGCCATCACATGCACCTCTAAAACATCTTGAGAACAAAATGTGTTTAGATCCACAAACATGGAAGTCTAACTGGGCCTAATATGAAAATTTGCCTTACGTAGTGTCTTGTCTAATGACTTGAAAAGAAAGAATTGTATGCTAATAAAAAACCTGTAGATTAGAAGCACATGTTGGAAAAAAATAGGATTTTTAGGTCAAAAAAGGGGAGAAGCTCAGAAGAAGAAGCAAGAGGTGCACTGCAAAACAGGTCTGAATTTAGTATTTAAAATGGCAACAAAAATGACAGTACAGTTTGGCATTACATACACAATGGGAATCATGACAGCAAAGCAAAAAAGTTAATACTTCTTTTCTATTGCTTGGTCTAATGCTTTCAAAGCTATACGTCAGTACTCCAAAGATACTGACTAATTAAAAAAAAAAAAAAAAAAAAGCTGAGCCAAGAGGAAAAAACGAATTAGGTGTAAACAGTCCATCTTACAGGAAAGCCAGATGTATATGAGATGGCTACAAGATATGTAAGGGGAAAGATCGAAGTTACTCCACTCTGTGGGTAGTTCTGGAAATCAGGAAAATAACTAAAGATGTTATCAGTGTACATAATTCTACTTGTGGATAGAATTTGGAAAGAAAACTTTTACATTAAATATCTGAAAGTATTTAATATATCAAAAGGTTTCCTACAACAAAGATCCAATTGTCTACACAAAAAAAGTACTTCAAAGTGAAAGCTATAGTTGATTAGAAGAGAGATAGAGTTGTTTTTTTCCTCTTTGATTCCTTTAACTATCTGTATTACAAAATAAAAGTTAGTATGAACAAATATATGATTTAAAAACAGTGAAAGGACTGTACCAGTATTCAGAAGCATTACACATGCACTGCTATTTATTTCACTCTGATATTAAATGCCTGGCAGTAAAATTGAATCTGAGAAGTGATGAAAACTATTTCCACAGTTTAAACATGCAGTTCACAGGAACCCATTCCACTGAGTTCATTTTTTTCCACTGGCTGCTCTTTTGTTGGTTCCTTTTCCTAGAGAGTATGCAAGCTGGAGCTGTGCTTTTAGTTTTGCTGAATGAACAGGAAGTGAGCTCTGACAAAGAGAAACACCAACACTTACTACCTTAAACTTTCCAAATTGTCTATCCAGATCACAGGAAGAGGAAGGGAAAAGCACTTGCATGAAAAGTTATTGTCTCTGGAGGCAACAACAAGCCGATCTTGCATAGGTCAATCAGGGATCCTCTTTGGAAAGCTTTTTTCTAACTGGATTTCATCATTTCAACTGCTATTATGTATAAAAAGCCTGATTTTCCTTCTTGTTGCTTGCAGACCATTGCTTTCTGAGGGGAACAAGTTCAATTTCCTCTTGCTCCCATTCTATTTTTAAAGCAGAGACTCCTTTTGAACATCATATGAAAGCATTCCACTGGGAATACAGGCACTCTTTGTCCTATGTCTGGGTTTTTTTATAATCAGAATCTGAAAATTCCTCTTCCTTTACAGACAGAGATTCTGAAGACAAAAAGAAGGAGCCAGTGTATCTCCTAGCATTCTTAACCTCCTCATTTGCCTTTTCTTTCCTTCTTCTTATGGGAACTCTCTATGGAAGAACAGGATATTTCAGAGAATAAACAGTCTGCACTTTCAATCCCTTGCTTTCTGGTCTTGAAAGTAAACAGAATTTCCCAACCCCAAAATTAGCTCCTCAAAGAACCTGAAAACTTTATCAAATAAGTAGCCTGAGGTTTATGTACTAATAAAGACAGGGATATGCAATCCTCATGCTCAATGCTGGGTACTGCTCATTCACATCATAACCTCAAACTCATTCTTCAGCAACTCCATGATTTTTTGTTACCCAACTATGGCCTTACAGGAGAAAGCAAGTCTAAATGTGTCACAACTCTTCTTCAACAAAACTGTCTAGTTTCTGTGCTTGGACCCAATCTATTACTCTGTTCTTTTAAGTTGTTCTTTTTTTACATCCATTGGCTTGCTCAGAAATCACACAAATTCCAAAACTAACTTTATCTGAAACTTGTAATACTATCACTGCTCATGTACTTTCTGAAGACTTCTGATGAAATTCAAAATGACTTTTCACTCTGCTTTAAGTATGCATAGCTGTAACAATGATTACACCGGGACTAACTCAGATACTATCACACAAAGTTTTGAATGTCTGCTCTTTCTTTTTTATTTGTAAATCAGAAAGTTAAAATCTGGCTACTGAAGAAGCTACTGACACTTACCTAAGAACACCTCACTAGTCACCACAAATATTTAATGTTCTGGAAATAGCATAGGCTAGCTTTTCCTCATCTCAAAAATTAACTTCCCTTTTGTTTACTTTTTTGTGGAAAAGGAACTATTGGTTTTCATTCAAGGTACACTAACAACTGTTTCAAACAAACAAGATGTCAAAAAGAGGTGTTTGTTCTGACTTTGAAGACAGCAATAAAAATGTGCAGAAGGCATTTTGTGCAAAAATACCTTTACAAATTCATTAAAGCAAGCAGATACAGTACTGGCCAGTCTAATAAAATTCCTAAATTTATAATTGTGTGCCCCAAATACTATAAATCACAGCAAAGCAGGATAACCTTAGTTCAAAAGGTATCTTTACTCAGATATATTTCATTATTCTATCAACTCTATTTTAGAACGGTGATGTGTAAAAATCAGAGTTGCTCTTTATACATTAAATCCACTACTATTCACTTCAGTTCATTTCATGTTTCACTTCATGTATATTGAGGATTTTTTAAGCTAAAGTGTGTCATGCCAATAATCGACCAGTTTTGATAAACAGTTCCCCTCTGTCAAAACAACTTATCAACTGTCAACACAGTAAGCAATAAAGTAATGCAACACTTCAGTCCTTTTAGCATAGTAGACATCTGTAATATGAAGAAATGCAGCATTCAAAATCTATTTATTAATCTTTTTTTTATCTCTGATGCTTTCCAATGACTAATGTACTTTACTCAGACAGAAGAACCCTATTAACAGAGGCAGACCTAACGGGATAACTCACTGATTCATCCTCCAGTTTAAACAAATGCTCATTTCACCTGAATTTCAAATCTTCATGTAAAACAGTATTTTAATGAAGCAGGTAAGATGATTAAAAACTTATTACATGTGTCATAAAAACCTTTAAAACAGATAAGTTATTTTACTTGTAAAAATATTAAATGGCAATTAGGGGCTTTTTCTATCAAAGAAAAACTATCATAGAAAATAATGTGTAAATTAAAATTTAAGTATTTTATACAATTCACTACCTTCTGCTATAAGTATTTTAAAAGAACCAGAACTATAAACTGTACACAATATAATCCCACACTGTTCTATGCAGCCCAATGCAGCATAAAAAATAATTCCCTGTTTTAACAAAGAGAATTTTGCCAGCTACTACAGGTGTACTTAACCCTTACACTCTAATACTTCCTAATGGAAAGATCATCAAGTACCTAGCACTTTCTAGCGTTGAACATTTTCTTTTTTCAAACAGCTTTTAAACAAATGAAATTACTTGGGGATTTATTTTAATTGAAGACTCAATTGGACTATACATTTCGATGTAGTTTCCATAGCAACATTCATTTCAAAATAAAGAAGCTACTTCTCTATTGCTCATTATTACTAAAATTCAATTTAATGTCTTTGTTGGAACTAACTAACATTAAAAGAGACCTTGGGAAAAATCCATCTAGCACAACTAATTAGTTTTGAAAATGGCTTTTTAAAATCTACCTAATTTGAATTTCATTCACATCAAAGCCTCAAAAGTAACAATTTTGCCACTGAAGTAAACAATGGCCAAAAGGCACAGAACTATTTTCCTCTGGTCTGAACAAAAGAAAGACAGATGCTGCAAAAGAATGGCTTTTAGAAAGTTCACAGCCCCTATTTGCCCTAAGTCATGAATTGCCAGTCAGAATACTCAGACTGGAATGCCAGCATTCCCCTTTAAGGATGCATTAGTCTAATAATTCTTACTATTCTGATCTTGGCAGTTCACTTATAAAGGACATGATGATAACCCAGACCAAAATACATGATTATTCTGAAAAAGAACAAGTAGGTCAGAGGAGGGATTTTTCTCTTTTAAAATATTATTTATATCACTGGTCTCACTCAACATAAATTCTAATACTCCTCAAAGGCATAAGCTACATTTACTTTACTGTTTCATTGCACATTCTACCTAACTGCAGTCTCCTTATTTTTGTTTGTACAATAATGAAGACCAAGAACAGAAACATGTAAGTTACAATCTGCACATTATTTATTGATTTGCCTCAGTAAATTGGTGTGTCCATGATAATAAATATGTGAGAGATCCATTCACTCCAGAAGAACATTGTCTTGTATATGGAAAAAAAAACCCAACTATCTTAAACTGCCATTCATACTAAACTAATTTAAGACAAGAAGAAGTAATTTTTTTTAAAAAATGGTTTTAAACCAGCAAAACCTAAGGCAGCAAGAAGAGCCATGGATTTCTAATACTAATTGGAAGACATAAATTGCAAAACATAAATTACAGCTCTTGGATCTAAGCCAATATCTTAATGGCAAGGTAATGCCATGACACACAAGCAAATTAAGTACTATCTTCATTCCCATATCGCTCAGGCAGTATCTACATGCCCTCATTCAGATCCCAAGAGCTTACTTAGGCAAAATTTCATCAACAAGTGAGCAAAATGCCTCACAAAACTGCAAAGAGTAGGTGAACTGACTTGCTTCAGAGATAGTTCTCCTGCTTCTTCTGATAACTTTATTAAAATACATTTGTGAGAAGAAAAAAAAGAATATTTTGTTTTAAAATAAATGGATGACTGTTAAGCAGATGAAGTTTACTTAAGTTGGTAGGTCTGAATTTCTATAAATTAACTCAAAAATATAATTGGCAAATTTGTATTTAGTCACATATTACCCAGCCTAAGATTAAATTCTTTGATGCCTGATATCCCATTGCTAAGTTATTAAGGATAATGCAGAATCTATATTGCTGAATGTCCACATTCATACTCCAAGTATAACTTAAAACCTGATTACTTGAGTTCATTACAAAAAAGGAACTCTACACTTCCACTTAGTAATGTCTCATTTTGGAATGGGTGATGGCAACTTGCCCACTGTGAAATCTGTGGTTTTTGACTGTCAGAAAGAAGAACAAGCTTTTGAAATATTTTATTAAATGCATACCCCACAATCCCCTTTCTGTTACAGGGAACCATTAATGCTTGTGTATTTCCTTCCAACTCTAAACCAGCAACTTTGCAGTTATTTTGTTGTTTTTCATCATGGGAACATATGAGCATTCTTGTTTGAAAATGATGAAGGCTTTCTGGGCGAAAAACATTATTACTATATATATTTAGGAAAACATTCTGTATTTTCTTTACTAAATAAAGCAGATGATACTCAATGTAACAGCATACCATAGTGTAATTGTGAGCCACCTTGTGCAAGTCAGTGCAACCCTGTGCATCAGCAAAAGATCGGATTCCAAGGCAATTGGATGGGTGAAGCTGCTTCATTAGGAATTTACAGCATGCTTCTACAACCTGAGAGAGCTGAAGAAGACAAGCTGTAGACAACAGGCACTCAATGTTATCTTCTTTTAATTCAAGGCGACCTAGTAACATCAAAAAGAAAATCACATTTATTTGCTCTTACAATCTTACAAATTCCCTAAAACCCCAAAGCAACAGAATTATTTACAGATTATATGACAGAATAGAAGGCTGAGTAAACAACACCCTCAACATTAGATAACTAGTAGTTTTCAAAGTTAGTATATATAATGATGTAAGGAAAGGGAATCCTGATGAAATTCCTTTTTTTGTCAGTCATGATACTTTTAATAGATTCATATAATTTGTTAACTAACTGAATATAGCATTATCAGAGAAACTCTATCCTATCAGGTTATCTCAGGTAACAGCAATGAGACCTAATTGCTGTCTACAGCTTTCTCACCAGGGAAGGGGAGGGGCAGGCACTGATCTCTTATCTCTGCTTACTGGGGACAGGACAAAAGGAAAGGCCTGAAGCTGTATCAGGAGGTTAGGCTGGACATTAGGAAAAGGTTCTTCCCTCAGAGGGTGGCTGGGCACTGGAACAGGCTCCTCAGGGAAGCCATCACAGCACCAAATCTGACAGAATTCAAGAAATGCTTGGAAAACACTCTTAGACGCACAGTGTGATTGTTGGGGTGTTCTGACCAGGGTCAGGAGTTAGACTTTGAGAATTCTTGTAGGCTGCTTCCAACTCAGGATATTCTATGATTTATTTTTATTTATTTATAATTTAAATAATGTGAATAATTTGTAAAGAGCATTTGAAATCTAGTAATGGAATACAAAGCTCACATGAGGTCAATTCATTAGATGAAATTCCCATTTTCACTTCAATTACCTGTATATGCATATTGAACCAGAGCCCACAATGCCTTTGGCTCCACACCTTCCATCTTGATTTCCTCCTGTCTTGCTTCCCTTACATCATTAGTGAACATTGCTGCAAAGTAGTCCGAAACAGAGGAGAGAACCAATCTGAGTACAATAGGCAGGCGAAAAGGAGAGAAACAGACAAGAAAAGAAAAAAACCTTAGTCAACCTGATGTTTGTTAAATTATGATTCATTACTTTGCCCTTTGAAGAAACACTGTAGTGAAAAAAACATTTAAAAATTGACAAAGCGCTCCATGCTCTAGTTACTCTCTATGAATAATGAAGTACTCATACAAAACCTACATTTGCTACTGATGTAAATTAATTACCCTTTCAAAGCTTTTAATAGCCAACACAGACATAAACCTCTCCAAATCCACTTAAATTGGAAATGGAATATAAATATACATTTATAATATTTATATATAATATAAATGTATATAAAATACCTTTTTTAAAAATAAAAATAAAATTGAATTGACTTTCATTTATATTATGTTAGATACTTTTTTAAATGTGAAAGAATGACTTACCAGTCCTTTTCTAAGTGCTTTAAAATGCTTTTACTCTTGGTGCACGCATATACATTCAATTACTAATACTGATAACAAAACTCATCACAGTAAATGTGGAGATGAACACAGAGTAATCTTGTTTGTGAGTATGTATTTAGCCTTTTTTAACAATCCTGACTATTTTACGATACTGTGTAAGTAAACATGTTAGTGCACAACGGACACTTCTTTGGATTATTGAGAGTAAAACACTCACTACAAATAATAATGCCACTCTGCAAAATGTGCAAGAATTTCGATGTCTCGGTATGTGTTCAGAAACTGGGGTAAAGGAGAAAATGATTTAAGGCAGGAATATGAAACCTACCATAACTGTTCAGGAGGAATAACCGACCTCCAGGAATGACCTTGTGGCTTGGATCAATTTTTGTGCTGTAGCAGTTCACTGTTGCCTTGCCCAGGGGGAATTCAATATAAATACATGTGGTACACACAGTGATCTATACAAACAGCAAGCCCAAGAACCCAGCCTACTGCTAATACATTAAACAGTCCATAGGCATACATTCACTTAATTTAATACTTCAGGCAGTTTATGCTGTGTTGAATCATTATACTGGTGTGTTAAAAGGACAGAGGTCAGGAACCACAACACAGAGCAAAACTAATTGAAAAGGTGAGCACCATTGCTTAGGGGAGGATTTACAGGTATATATATGAAGTAATGAAATATAAGGAGCTGTCTCTTAGTTAATTAACTGCAAAGTAATACAATTTTGACTAATTAATTTCATAATATGTTTTTCTTGTGAATTTTCTGATCATTGACCATTTGGTCAGGCTTACAGAAAAAAAGGGTAACCTAGCTGCTGAGGCAACAGAGTAGAGTTATGAGTGCATGGAAAAAAGATTAATTTTATTTTAATACCTTGTACAATTGAAGTTGTGTCAAAAGAAAGAAAGTTCTGCTCTTTTAAAGAAAAAATAAATTCTGTTATTGAAATATGAGATTTATTCTGTGGCTGACTAGTTAAGAACAATTAGGACTTTCTGCCAAGGTAGGGCCCAGGCATCACTTCCAGGCAGTTTAACCTCAGGTTTAATGAAATATGCATTTAAATGAAAATACTGCCTCCCAGAGATCTACAGAAGTGGAATAAATTAGAGAGTACATTCACGTAAGTATCAAGGGAGAATTTCTGCAACTGCTTTTGATGCTAGAATGAGATGACAAGATCAGATTTCTGTGTATAAAATAGAGGTTCTCACTGGAAGGGAAAGTGGTTTGAATAACCCAAGTATCTCTGCAGGTCCAATTCAGAATTTAAAAAGACAAAACAACCAACTTAACATATTCACATCTGGCAGTTCTGACTTGGAACTTCTACACAGAACAGAGCTTGAAAAAGATATGTCTTCTGCAATGGGAAACAGAACTTAGTACTTAGTCATACCAGAGTTGCAGGTTGTTTTTTCCTTTTTTTCTTCCCCCAGCAGTACAACCGGACTAGGTAGCTGCACTATTATTTAGAACACTGGACTGTATACATTTTAGCAACAACTGCTGAAGACATGCCGAATAATAACACGAAGGTCCCAATGCCTTCTATCAGAGGTTTGATATCAGCAAATTTCTCCCTGTAATTTCCAGACTCCAGAGTCCTCCAAAGGAAATTAACAGAAATGTAATCCATTTACTATTTTTGTAAACCTGTTCAGATCCATAAGGAAATATACATGCTTCACAGTGGTAGGTGCTTTCCAGAGAGTGACTTGCATATGCTGACAGAGGATGTGAAGTCCAGAAGTAATTTAATACAGGTAATTAAAAAACCCACCAATTATACTGAGAGCAGTTTTGTAATAATTTCACAATAAAAAGCCTTAGAAGAGGTATCCACACTTTTTTCTTAATTCAACCAATTTAGAAAAAAAAAAAGTTCTTTCAAAGAAAGAAATGAGATTAAAATATACAGTGCTAATGCATCAAGGTGACACTGAGCTAGGATAGAAGACAACAAAGGCAGACTTTCAGCCAGCTGGCTTTTCCTTGTCCTATCTTTTTCTCTCTAGTCAATAAAAAACAATTACTGCTATACACATGTGATTTGATATTCACTTGTCACAAGTGAATATCAAACACTTGAGTGTTTAAGTACATTTTTCTGTTCCTACAGGAGGCTCCAAAGCTGCTAATGTCTTTAATTTCAGTGATTTGTATTGATCCAAAATTAGAAAGATCTACCATGATAGCTTAACTTATTTTGAAGAGTTCTGCACTGCTAGCCAGTAAAATATGTGGCACACTTCAAAACCTGTACTTGTTGGACCTGCCACAAGCTACATCATCTAGATAGTTTTCTAGATCACTAAAGCAATTACTATGTAAAATGATGACAACTGCTGAACCTGGCAATTTATGAGTTTAGTATATCCAAACCCGTCTCATCTGACAGAATGAAGTGACACTGCTTAAGATCTGAAAGATAAAAGGGACTCTTCCTAGGCAGCTCCTTGTTTGTGGCTGTGTAACAGCTGAAAACCATCCTTGGAAACTCACTATCAGCATTCACTGAAGTTGTAAGGTGATACTGAAGAGTTCATGCTCTTTCAAACAAGCTTCCTAAACCCTACAGTACATAAGGTTCCATTTGCCTTCTTTTCTTAAGTCCCATGTCTTTTGTATTTCCATCTTTCAGTGTCAACAGAATGACAGACAATGACTCTGCCCAGACTGCTGATTAAAGGATCCATTTAAAGCAGGCTTTAAATGTCCTCTGAGCAGGAATTTACACATATATCCCTTTTCTTACATGGATGTTCTAATCAGGGGGTTATTACCAAACAAAACAAGTTTTTATTATGGATATAGCAGTTAGCTGAATGTAATAAATATGAACATAATAAATGGCAGACATCTGAAATTGCAGTGGACACAAAATAAACACCTGCTATGAAAAACTTAATTAAATAATTAAATCAAAGTATCTACAATTTCTTTCTGAAACTGCAAGCTGAAAAGGTGGGAATATAATACATTTCTTCCTAGCAGAAGAAATGTATTATACTCCCACCTACTTCCTACATTCCTTGTCCTACTTGCTTCTTGACCTTGTAAATAAGTTCTTAGCTATAATTTTTGTACAGAAAAAGAAGATAAATACTTTTAGAACAATAGAGAATGCCATACTCAGAAAAATCATTACTATATGTGATGCTTTTATTTGTAGTAGACTCATAGCCTGAATTCTTTGAACAGATGCAGACACCAAACTCATGTCTCTTTCTCTAAACACATGCATCATGCACCTCACAACACTCAATAAAAGTAGAAACTGATAATTTAAAAAATATAGGCATTATTAAAGATACCAGGTTCAAAACAGAAAATCAGAACACTCCTCATTATTAATATTAATCATATGAGTATGATTAATATCAATAATGAAAAAAATTCTTTCTTATCAGCTCTGTGACCACATACTACGAAAAACTCTTATCATTCTTATGAAAAAAACAGAAGAAAACAAAGCTGTCCAGTGTAAGTGAACCTTCTATTTTCTTACTCATCTTAGCCATTAAGCTAAGATCTATTTAATACGTATTCTGTTGTCTATTAAGTCTCAAGACAAAATAATCACTGGTGTTCTGAAAGGCCCTGACTGATCCAGTCTGCGGTCAAAACTAAAGAAATCAGAACTTGTATGGAGGCAGCAAAAAATACTAAGAAGGTTTTCTTATAATATTGGCTACTACCAGTACATAAAGGTAGTCATCTTATCTATAAAATTTAAATGAAATTTAAGATTTCCATATTTATCTTTCCCACTATGAAAAAAATTCAGTTTTCAGTGAGATACTTTGGATCTACTGAGATTAAGATTGCTGTAGTTACTGCTGTTTCTCTGTGAAAACAAAACAGTTAGAGAAAGAACTTACTATGCAAAAGGCAAGCCTCCCACCTCCTGCTACAAGCACAAAGTGTGCTTCTTTGGCTTTAACTTTCATACATATTTAACACACAATATAACAACTACAGCAAGATGTTTCTCCTCAGAAGAGAAGTCCAGAGCAAGTAACAGGTAGTAGCATATGCCTCATGCACTACAGAAATAGATACAGTAGCAGAAACTGGAGAAGCAAAGTCAATTCTCTAAATAAATGAGAAAAAAGTGTGAACCCCATTAAAGGCCTTTTTAGTGTTGTCTATCCATTTATTTAATTGCAAATAGAATCTTCCAGTCCTTACAAGATATTCACAGCTGTCCTCTGCACCATTTCTACCCATTTTAACTATTACATAAGCCACAGTCCAAACATGTACAGCAAAGGGATTACCTTGACTCCATAAGGAAGTAAAATGATTTCTTTATTATCATCACTGTTTTTTCCTGTTTACAACACTCCAAAGTTTTGTGACCTTAAATTACTTAAGCATGTGCCCACTAGAGGTGTGTGTATTTGTTGTTTTCATCTGAGTCCCTCTTTTCACAGGGACAACACAGTTTAGTAACTAATTTGAACACTGCATAAAATGAAGTCTCTGAGAGCAACAGCAAGCTATGGTTTAAAAGCCTCCATGATTCTCAAATCAGTTCCCATCCCCATGCCGTCATTCCCTCAGCTGAGTCAGCACAACAGTGTGGATACCATCCGATTAAAAGCAGAAATCCGGCTTTTTAAGGAAAGTGCCCACTCCAAACGAGCAACCTCTTCCCATCTTTCTATTACTATTACAGCACTGAGCTGTAGTTTCACAGTGGGAGTAGGAATGAGCAATGGAAAACAAGAATGCTTTCAGGATGCTATTGCTGTTGTAGACCTCAACCTAGGAAATCACAGCTTAATTATACCTAGGTTCCTATTCAAACTACAAATTCTGTGCATTAAATACCGTAACGTGATTCAGTTATACATGCCTGTGTTTTGCAATCTTCGGTATTTTCCTAGCTTTTAAGTGGCATACACATATTCTGTTGATTACACAGATGACAGAGAGGGTCATGTTTGAACTAATTTAGACATCTAATACTGGCAGTGTCCAGAAGTCTCCTATCAAAGGACTCTTCTTACTATGGGCGCAAAATAACCTTTATGTGGACAGAAGATGGTCCTTGTTGTTAATTGTGACTCCAATAATGGAATTGCTAGTATGAAAGATAAAATTAAATCTAAGAAAAAAATGTTACATCGTTCTATGGTAAAGAAACCACTACAACTTATAATATTCTGGGAGTGTATATGGGACTTCTGGGGGTTTAATTTTGTTATGCAAATATCAGAAGTATACTTGGAAACAAAAAGAACATGAATTTATTTTTGTTCTGTATTGCATACAACAAATTAACTTGTTTCCAAATAAATGTTAAAAACCATATACATGTTTAAAGTATTCTAAATTGTTTAGGATAGTCTGGCATTTTTTAGCAAAACATGGGACACACTTTGAAGGTGCATTTGTAAATAATTATGAAGTTATTTCAAATTATAATAACCTTACCTGTGAGCTGGAATTCTACGATCACCAGCAACTAACACCACATCACACAGCTGATTGTGTCTAAGGTAATTCTCCATCTTTTTAAAAGTTTGTTCAGCATGGTTGAGAGCCTGAAAAAATTCATCTGAGGTACAGGGCTCCATTGTTTGACAAGATGATAAGGTGGGACTGTTGTTGGAGGTTCTGCTGAAGACAAGAACAGAAATCTTAGTTCACACAATATTCGGGTGAAATTTTATCTACAAAGGATAAAATAAAAATCACATGTGATTTTAAAGTTGATATGCATGATTTAATATATGTTCCCTTGCTGTTTTATTTTTCTTCATATTTATATTTTCTTTCTCCCTCCAAACGTAATCTAGACCCTTGTGAAAAAAATATTATCATTTCATATTGTACTTTTCAAGTAAGAGACACTCAGAGATCGGCCCAGCAATTGTATCTGCAGCACTGTCACATGGTTAAGGAAGAGCATCCACCAAGACCAAACAAAGTGAAAAAGTGGAAAAAACCACAAAGTAACACATTGATACACTACCACTCCTACTGCACTCCTTGCGTCTGATATGAGATCTAGCACATCAGAAGTCAACAGAAGTGAAAAGCAAGGGTGGATTGGGAGAAAAATTATCCCCATCTGTATACACAAACACAGAAGATTGGGAAAAAACAGGAATAGAGAAAATGTAAAACAAATGAACGGGCCTAGGACATAAAGGATGTGAATCCCAATTATGTACACTGTGGAAAGCACACTTTCTTGCTCCCAGTTCTTTAACTGACTACTTCTTAGTTTTCAACAATGCAGGCAACTTATACAATACTCTAGATCTACCATAACATTTGGAAGGATGTGGTTTCACAAGATCTGCATCCTGACTCCTGCTTTCACAAAGAGGTCATGAACTGAGCAGCACGCTTGGGGCTAAATCCACCACAAAACTTATCTCACTCCTTGGTGTAGGATATTAATTTTAAGACAGAGCGCCTCAAAACCAAAGTCTAAATTTTCAACAGAAGATTTTCTGTAAAGGGGAACTTTGTGATTTGGTCTTGGGTTTTGTTGTATGTTTTGGTTTTGGGGTTTTTTGCACGTACCCAGATAGCCAAAAAAGCCAAGCAGTTTGGTACTTAATTCAGAGCTAAATCTAGTATTGGATGAGAAATTAGATACCTGCCTACTGATTTCCCTTGGGGAACTTTATGTTAATTGTTCTCACTGAAGCTGTGGTTAGCCGTTAATTTATGTGTCAACATCTTCCCTGCTCTCCGAAGCCCACGAATCAATTGTTCTGCTCCACCACCAGCCTTCTAACAGGCTGGAACATGTATTCTTTGTGGCTGTTCGGAAACTGAATCATGGGCTCATACAAAGATGTAACCATGGACAACATAATATTGCCCAGCTGGGTGGCATTCTGAAGGGAATGAGAAAGAAGTACTCAGTGAAAGCAACTCTTTAACCAGCAGCCCTGAAAAACAAAAATGAAGTGGAAAGAGTAGGTCGCTGGTCAACACACAAATACTTAGGAAATTATTCTGTATCTCCGTATCACAATTTAGCACATTCTCAACTGGGTTAATATGTTGTGGCTTTTTCTAATTTGTTTGAACTATATTTTAACCTATATTCCTCAAAGTAACTCCATTAATAATAATTTTAAAAATTACATGCAATCAAGACTTTATTTACATTACAACCTTATGAAGTGTTTTGCAGATAGAATGGAAGAAACAACAGAGGAAAAAGCTTTCCAAGCCAGCACTTGCTGGATCACAACCTCACTGGAGCTATTGCCAGCCTCAAAACTGCACATTTTCCACATAGAACTCAGATATCACTCTCGTTCAATAAGCAAAAATAATTGCAGTGGTGTCTGTTTTGTAGTACCCACAATAAAGCATGTATTCAGGACACAACAGAGTCAAGCCCAGTTCTCCCCTTTATCTAAAGACATTCAATCCCATACCTGTTCTCTAGCCAGTAACTTACAAACCATTTTCCATTATGAAAAAACAGGAGAAGGAAAGAAAGACTAAGGTTCAGTGGTCCATAAAGAGAACATGAAAGAGATAGTCTAATAGTTCTGGTATTTGCACAAAAAAAAAGGGAAAAATAACTCTTCAAAAGCTATTTGTGCCTGTTACCCTGTGATTGGATATGAAAAATATAAATGCCCCTCCTTCTACAAACTGTTCTATGAATATTTTTCCAGTTCCATTTGCGACAGCAATGACAACCTGGGAGAATTCCTAAAGAACTTACACCTCAAGGGTCAGTGAGTCTGAAAGAAAAGAAATATCAAAGGATTCTGTAGCTTGAAAATTCAGGGTAAGGAGGCAGACTTTAGATTGGAAGTTACAACATACTAACTCCAAGACTGATCATACAGAGCAATACTGCAGAGCTGTTACCACCTGGTACATTCAGACCTTGTCTTTAAATAATTACAGACATTTTACTAAACTGTTCAAGGTCAGCATACAGCTGATGAGTTCTGGAATCCTGCTTGTATTTAATGTTCAAATATAAATATACATTTTATATTATATTTTAATACATTTCCCTACTTCAATCTACAGTAAAGTAATTCCAGTATTTTAATGCATGCCTGGATGAAATGAACCAGATACAATATTCTGCAAAGGTAAGCTCTAGGCATTTTTTGCTTTATCTCCACCATGCCTTTGAGGTCTGTAGATTGCTGCTAAAGCACCCCAAAAAAAAAGTTAAGAAAAACAAATCTAATGCTAATAGGCTTACACTTTCTATGTAAGAGTCTGCACAGCTGTTGGTGAATTCTTAATAGCGTACAAATCCAAAAGGATAGTCATTGCCCCAGGGATGCAGGACAGTTAACAAACAGCAGCAATAGAGGAAACGTAGGAGACGAAAATCTGAAGAAGAATTGAAGAAGAATTCAAATCTCACTGTCCCAGTAAACAACCATTTGAGCTAATGTTGGTTACAAACAACACACAGGAGTATGAGGTGAACAGTGATACAACTAGCTCTGATTCTGGAATCTGAATCATCTGTCTGCATCTCAGATGTAACTGTGGTCAAAGATGGCGTACTAAACTTGGAATTGAGCTCTATACTAACACCAAATTAATTTGACAGCAACTCTCCCCTAAATTAATCACATAATGAGCTAAATGATGTCATAATGACAAAGACCTAATCAAGATGCTTTTCTACTTGTGCTATATGACAAGGCAAAGAGGAAGGACTGATACAAACCAAGCAGTAGAGCTGCTTCTGTTACTTTATATTTTTAGGGCTTGTAACTGGGCAGTAAGTTACCGAGGAGCATAGAAGTAAGATAACTCTAGCTTCTACAAAAGGTTTTTTAAAAGAACTTTTTTCAAGCACAGAATTTATTTGCAAAGGAGGTAACAGGGTAAAAAAAGCTCTTTGAAAACTACATAGACAAAAGTGTTGGTATGGGGTTTTTCCCCTCAAGTCAACATACAAAAAACCATATTTCAGACTACAAAGAAAAAAACATTTAATTAAGTTCTTAATATCAGAAAAACTCCAGGTGCTAGGCAGAATGATGTAGTCTGTCCAAGAGCTTATACATTATTAACAAATGAAGTGAACAAAACATGGTTTAACTACAGTCTCCCCATAAGACAGAGATACAGATAACAATACAAAGCAAGTTCCTTCACTGCCATTAGTTACATATTAAATTGTACTGACATTGAACTCAAAATTCACCTAAATTATTTATTTTAAAGCATGTAAGTAAACATTAGCAGGAATTAGAAGACAGTAACAAAAATACAAAAACATCTGGATGCTATACATGATTAAGCACGTAATTTAAAAGATACTTCCAATTTACTAAGCTCAAATCCTTCGTGCATTTTCTCTAGTATACAAATGTCTGCAAAAACAAAAACCAAACCACAAACAAACAAACAAATCAATCCAAAATACCCCAAACAAAACCAAACCAAGACTTTTTAAAACCTCCCAAATAAATATTTGCAATTCTCCAATCCTACAAAGTAACAAATCAGTTTTTCCATATGCACATTATTCTCTTACAATTAAGACCAAATGTTGTAGTATTTTCAATCTACACATTTATCTTTTAAAATTCCATGGGTTTTTTCCTACAGTGATTGCCTTGCTATGAGGAGGATATGGGAAATGGGGGTAAAGCTGCAAGCAAAAGTTTCCCATCACAAATATATGTTGCTGAAAGGGAAAGCGATGCTACACCTGTATCATATCCAATTACATAGCTATTTAAAAATTCACATTTGAATGTCATTTAAAATGCGATCTCTTCAGAAGTATGTTACAGCTACATAGTTGTTGCAGCACAGTGGGACTGCTGTCATGATGCAGAAGTATGTAGGATTTCCTTTCCTGGTAATTCTAGCATTTTGACATGTGGTGATAAAAGCAAATACACTGTGTTCACTTCTAAGCAATTTTGCTTTCCTTCCTTTCCTTCAATCTTTAAAGGTCATATATACAATAAACAGTATTTATATTATGGACTACTTTGCCTTTCCACTAAATTAATTCTTCTCATAAGGAATGAAAAACACTAAACTGCTATAAGTAGATTGATCTGTCCTTAACAGCCTTTATTAAACCTGCATCCTTTTAAGTAGCCACACTTTCTGAAATGCCATATCAGTGCAAAGCTATCTTAAAAGCGAGAAAGCAAACATAAAATTTTCTGAAATGGTAAGCTATTGTGCACTACATTAACTACAAAACAGGAAAAATAGTTTTAGTGAAGAATGATGGACTTATGCAGTAAATGAAAGAAAAGAATTTAACTGATATTTTACAAGAAAGGTTATTAACTTGCCTAATTTACAACAACTGGTAAACAATTTTCATTCAAGAACAAGTTTTACAGTTTCATCTTTAGTAACGATGTGTAAGAAAAGAACACCAAAACATCTTTACAGATGCACTAGAAACATTTTTTCTTTTTATGCCAGATGCAGAGTTTAATACAACCAAATGGGTTACTGCAGTCACTTTAAAGCACAAATTGACTTTCAATAGATAATTTTTCAATAGTAATTTTTTTCTTTGATTTACAGTGTAAGTATTTTTTACAGTTCATTCTCTATCTTCTATAGACATGGAATCATGAGGGCAGAAGCAGAAGCTTACATTTTCATAATTCTTTCCCTAACTGACCTAACTAAACAATCAGTATCACTTCAAAATAATGCAGAAAGCATTCTGTAACATTGCAATGTAATGATCAGTACCTTGTTCATAGCAGCACATACTAGTACACTGTTTAAAACACAAGCCCATCCATATTTGCACTTTGTTTATCCCCACAAACTGCCTTTTAAGAAGGTCCTACTAAACACACAGAATCTGATTATAATTAATATTCTGTTTCTGATGCACATTAGCTGCTAGGTTTCTGAAGCACTTTAGTTCAGAACAAAGGCTTGCCTATATATGCACGGTAACTACAAACATAAAATGAAAACACATTTCTCACAATAGGAAAGTAATAATGAACCTGCATGAGCTGCTCTCTGATTCATTTTCTTCTTCACTTGCTCTATCATCTGTTTCTTGTCTGTCAAGCCAACGTGCACCTCCACAGTCTTCTGTTGAGAATTCAAATGTAGGGATTTCTGAGGTGGATGCCATTGGCCAAAGAGGTGAATTCTGGAAATCCTGTTGGCTGGACCTTCTGTAACCAACTGATGTTAAAGGTAAGTTACCCAAATCTAAAAACTCCGTGCCACCAGTTGTTACATCTTGTCCTCTATTCCAGAAGTCTCCCTGATGGTTTTCAATTGCAGAGTTAGGGGCTGATGCCTGATGACCAAACCACCTCCATCTGATTTTTAAAATCTGCTTCACGTCAAACTCTTTACGAGAACCAGACATTCTTAGTGAAAGCCAGCGATCGTCTAGGCAACAGGGTAAGAAGCAGCACACATAAAAGAAGATTTGTGCACCCAACCAAGACAAGAGAAACACATGCTCTGCCTGTCTGTGGCAGGCAGCTTTTCTACAGAAGGAGGGGAAAAAGCATTGCCATAAAAAAAAAAAAAGGCTCCTTTAACGGTATGTCATTTGAATACAAACAAAAGGCAACAGACAGTGAAAAACACTGACATAAAAGAGGAGGTGAAACAATCAACTCCATCAGGAAAAATGCTAATCACTTCACTCTAAAAGCTCTGAGGCTGTTTCTGTTGCTGCCTCTGATCATTGTGTTTCAAAAATACTAAACAATATTCATTAAAGCCCTTTCAAGAGCTAAATACCATCCCCTTTTCTTAAACCACAAATGACAGAAAATGTAATTCCTATACTGCATCTTACAATCTGTTTCTTACTAGGTTAACTCTTGCTACTATAGAGGGAAAAAAACTGGAAAAATCAAATTAAATTCCTTCTACGCTGCTAAAAAATAAATTTACAGAGAAGAATTAAAACCAGCCCAAAGACAACTGATTATGCTGGGGAGAACCTGAACGGTAAATAATTCTTTTTCCCACTAAAGAACATGAACTAACTTAAAAAGGACAAGAACAGCCTCGGAAGGCTCAAGGGACTAGCAGTGAAGGCTACATAGCCTTTCATCTTGATGTGCCTTTGATTTAAATCTAGGTCTGCAGTAACTAAAAATTTCTATCTGAAATGAGCTAATGGTTTCCATTCACTTATACATCACTAAAACAGAAAGCAAGGAAAAGCAAATTGGTCACTGCAAGACACCAGACAAACCCCTGCAAAATAAACAACATAAGACAACCTTGCTCAAATGACTTCTTTCTAATCATATACTATTGTTATGAATAAGTTTCTGAATTGTCCCAGTTAACTGTAAAACTGCCTTGTGTTTTTTATGTTAATTGTTGATGTTATTCCAGTTTCTCATAGTACAGCTTCCCCTCCCCCTTTCCCCCCCTTCCACCACTGCTGTCCGAAGTCAGTGCCGAGTGTGGGGGAGCGGCTCCTGCGGCAACCGGAGCGGGGCCGCATCTTTTGGGGGCTCTGCAACCCCCAGGCAGCCGCTGAACCCAGCGGCAACCACCAGACAGCCGAGCCAGGGTGCCAATACGGCCGGGGCCGGTCTGGTGGTGGCGAGGCGGCCGCATGGCGTGGTGGAGCCGGGCCGAGCCGAGCCGAGACGCAGCGGCAGCTGAGCTGGGCCGGGCTGAGACGCAGCGGCAGCGGGGCACGGCAACGCAGGGCCGGGGAGCCGAGGGACGCCGGGCTGGTGAGCCTGCCCCACACGCGGGGCGGAGCCACGGAGCCAGGCTGGACCAGGAGCGGGGCCGGCGGGGGAGCCGGCGGCAATGCCGCGTGGCGGAGCTGCGGAGCCGGGCCGGGCCAAGATACGGTGCAGGGGACGCTGGGCGTCATCTGGGAGGAGGATAACACCCCAAAACCCCAAACCTACATGGTATTTAGAGAAACTAACAACATGTCCCGCAGGGGAAAGTGCAGAGCTGTCCTTCCATTGAGACTGTGATGTCGCCATAACTTAAAGAGGACTAGATCGAGACCAGACCTAGACTGTGAGCTATCATCACGAGTCTCTCCAGGGACTCCTGCGAGGAAAGGGAAACCCAGCTCTGCTGTACAGCAAATCTGAACACCTCCTCCTCCGGATCGTCACCGGGAGTAGCGGTGGGACTGTGCAACCCTGCGGGCCCCCACCCAGAGCTGATTGCCAATAAAGGCATTAAAAGGAGCTGGTCTCCTTGCCCATTTATTTCACTATCAGCTGTTCCACATCATGTTAGAAGTACTGGGATGGAACAGTGAAAAAGAGAGATGCATACTTTTGAGACAGAACTCCCTCTTGGATTGGTAATTTACATAACATCTTAAAATATCCAGTGGAAGTTCTTACTCAAATGAGGAATACGCAGCCTAAAGCACAAAATACACGATGACCAATTTACAGTTCCCATGAAAACTAGCCTATTTCCTCTCTGACACATGAAGTTAGTTAGGTATAAAGTGCTGAGATTAATTCCAGTCCCATGCAAACTGTAATAAAAATTTTAGAACAAAAAAGAGGCACTGGATTTTATCAGTCCTTGATACAGAGATCTATGTTTTCAAACTTTATAACTCAGTCTGTTTAACTCTCCAGGATACATATGCAACAAATTTACAAGAAGTGCTTCTTTACTACCCTACAGTTCTCATCAAAAGTGAAAGCTACTCTCTCTCAGATGAACATGATGAACTCCAAAATATGGAATCTTGTAATTAGGATACTTGCAGTATTCTTTAAAATAGGCTATATGCAGAGTCCACATGAAAACTTAAGTAGCACCAAATTTTACCACTCAAACCCCAAACACTGTTTCAAACTCAGTGGCAGGAGAATATCATGCTATTCTCTGAGGAAACACAATGCTGAAAGTGCTAGTTTTAACCTGGAAAGCTCACTCATCATTGCCCAGAGCACAGTTATTTATCTAAGTGCTTCTCATAAAGGCTAGTGAAAGCTCATTTCTACAGGACTGCATCTCAGCTGTTTCCACAGAGATGCATTTCAGAGTGTATACCTTGCTGGCATCCTGGCTTACCAGAAGCCAAAGACTGAGATCTTTGCAGAATATCCAGATAACAACTGAAGATATGTTGGATGCCAGATGATTAAGAAGATAAATCTATAAAGCTCTTACCATCTTTCCTGGTAATTTAATTTAAACACTGAAAGACAGGGAAATATTTAAGATAGGATTAATGTTTTAATACATTAGCATGAAAATTGTACACATACAGATAATTATTAAACGCTTAACTGTAGTGTTCAAATATCATAATTTGTGTAACTGCAAGCTGAGTGAAACTGGAGTAAGGCTTAAGAAGTAAAACCAAAATGGCATCTTCTTATTTATCCTCTCCTTCTCTTTTGTATTGGTGCTAGGTGTTCTTTGAGGGTGAAGAAATAAGACAAGCAACTGGTGTATTTGTTAACATTCATCAAACTAGTAATATTCTAATTATCGATTTAACTATAAAAAGCAAGTTTTAAATACCTTTATTTCTGCTGGTATGGTAAATCCATTATACATAAGGAGTGACCTGGATTCTCATTCTTGTGTAACAGACTCCTTTAAAATTCAAGCTGTCCCAGTACAAGTCTATTAAGACAGTGGCAGATTTGCGATTCTAGTGCTTTTTCAGCACTTTTCATTGATTTACTGGCAAAACTAGCCCAATTACTGCTTTCCTTTGGCTGTGAAGCTATAGGCTCAAACAGAGATTAGAAAAAAAATGTGCTGTAGTTTTAACAGACCAAACCTCAAAACTGTTCTCTATTTTCTTTCATTTTTCTAGATTAAAGAAACTCTCGCTTCTCTACACACTCTCAAAATTACAGTTCTAAAAGTGACTGCATAAATATGTAAAGCATTTCTCTGTTTCAGAGGAACATTTGTATTATAGATGACAAAATAAGACAACTGCTAGTTAATTCTTCAGTTTAAATTGACAGTATTCCTCAGAAATAATTGAGGGCCCCTTGTTCTGGACAATCTTTGTTACTATGAATAATGTGATATCTTTTATCAGATCCCCAACCAGGAGTTCACGGACTTTTGAGGAGATCTCAAAGAATGGACTGTTAGGACTTCCACTGACTAGGATCACCCAGACTTCATTGTTGACATCTCATCTGGTGATTGGTGCTCACAAATCCAAATGCCCATCCTCCCTGGCCTCCCATTACACATCCTTTTAAGGCACTAGCACATTTCTGAGAAACATGCTAAAACCCATCTTAGTCAAGCACAGTATACACAGACTTGGCAAGGATTCTGAAATAATTTTTCATCTACTAAGGCAAAAGTTTGCCTTTATTAAGAAAACAACAGTGCATATTTCCATTTTTTCTGACATTGGGCACTGTTGCAGTTTCCATTTTGTAGTTAATCAAAATAACATTTCAAATAAAAGTACACTGTCACCTGTGAGAACATAATTCTGTTCATATTAATG
Organism: Phainopepla nitens; assembly: GCA_013400175.1. Lineage (NCBI taxonomy): Eukaryota > Metazoa > Chordata > Aves > Passeriformes > Bombycillidae > Phainopepla > Phainopepla nitens. The sequence continues at coordinate 176,410 of VXBQ01016967.1, forward strand.
AGGTTGTGTAAGCTTACTGTGAACAATTTTGATAACTCTGACTTTTAATTGAACAGATTGATATTCCTCCAAGTGGAACACCTAAACATTTAAGCACATAATTTCTCTCATATGAAGAGCTTCACAAAGCTATAAATCCCTGCAGTTAGAAGTGGGGGACACTGGAAGAGACCTGGTTTTTGGTTTGNTGTGAACAAAAAGGAACATCTAAATAAATGCTGCATGTTAAATCTGCAACTGTGGAAAAAGGTAACACCAAGAACATAGCATGACAGCTTTAAAAATTGCCCTTTTCAAAATCTTCAGACAGTTTATCTGGACAGAGATAAAAAACATTTTATTTTACTAACCAAAAAATTTACTACACGGATATTATATACATTTATTCATACAAGTGCTAAAGGAAGATTGCAATCCAGCATAACTAGATAAATTTAAACAACTTTAGTCTACTGTATATTTTGAGGGGAGGTATACTTCATATTTAGAGTGTATCACTGGGAAATATGGAAATATTATTTTTTAAATCATAAGGCCTAGTGCTTTTGTTGAATGTGATTTTTCCTTTTTCTTGCCAAAGGAAATCAATCATGTTTTCAAATAAACAAACATGCACATGGAATACTTTTTTGAGGCACTTTTAAGATTTAAATTTCAACTTTTCATGGCAACATTTTTTCTTCACTGCTATGATTTGGCTCCAAAACCTTTCACCACTCAACTTCAAGGCAATTCAGACATAGTATTTTCAAGGTATTTAGTGTGTCAAATGAATTTTAAAAGGGGCCATAAAAGTTCAGCTAGTCCTGAGAAGATACTAATGATCGTTTTAAGTGCCAATTAAGAATGTAAATGTCAAAATAATTACATGAAGTCTCTTTGTGACTGGAAGAGACCTGGTTTTTGGTTTGTTTGGTTTTTTTTAATATTGCTTAACAAAAGCATTAAATATAAAAAGATAAGTTTTAGACATAAGTAGACTCATTAAGATGTGAAAAAATAATATTGCCAATGTTTAGTGATCCTAGATGTGTATTTGAAAACACAAGAAAGGTTCATTGACCATAAGATGTTCATCAATTAATCAAATATATACTTACAGCATTAAAAGGCATTCAAAATTTAACACTTTCTAAAACGGGATTTCCAAACTTTAAAATATTAATTTGAGGCATTGAAATAATTGCTCAAAGAAAACTAATATAAGACAAACTTTAAACTGCAATTCTGCTTATAACTACGCTTATGTTAGAAGAAGTGTTAAATACTTACTTTCTTTTTTCTTCCCTATTCCTGTGTTCCAGACCCAAAGTTACAGAAAAAGCTCAACAAAGACTTCAGAAAAATTGCAATATTAATGCTTCATGATTCTATAAAACAATAATCACTTCCTATCCCAAAGTGTTATATAAATGCAAACACTTCTGGTTCACGGTTATGTGAAAAGTGCCTTACATAAGCAGCTATGGCACAGTTCATTCAGGAGAAAGAGAGGAAAACATCCTACAGCTACTGACTTTATGTACTTAAATTCATTGTCCTGACTGGCAGAAATGAGCTGTAGCCAAATTACTGGTACTTCATTGCAAGTTTCTGTCACTTTGATTGTACAGTTCCCTCGAGGGAGCGGTCAGCTTAACAAGAGCATGAAAAGACCTGTACAGAACAACAGCCTGGTTTGCTGTTTGTTTTATTCAGCTCAGGGTGGGGAACAAGAGAGATTTCCACATGTAATACAAGACTACACTGTTAGATCCAAGCTCAAATATCATACTGGTTCACACACAACAGAAGTTGTGATTCAAGACACTTGTATTTCTTTAAGATTAAAACATTAACATTGCTTTATTCAATTAATACTGAAGCATCATCAGGGAGTGCACCGTCTACAAGTAAAGCCATAGTGTAGAGCTATTCCTAAGTAAACAGCACAGTAAGCTTATTCACTCTCACAAAATGAGCACTCCAATCCATCAGGTCAGATGCTGGTTTTAAGTTAAAACTTACTTGTAATACAAAAGGGTCAGCATTGTGAAGGGCCAGTCTCCCAAAACACAGAACCACTTTTCTGTACTAAAAGGGTCAAGTAGCAACACACAAGGTGAAGACAAGCAAAAGATTCCTAGTTCATCCATTCCAGGAATACTGGTAGCACCAATTCTAATGGAAACAAGGTAGTCATCAATTTAGAGACAGTAATAGTCCAGCACAAATCATCTCCTTTAGAACTGTCACTGTTAAGAAAGAGTGGTGACAAAACACTGTTCTGCAGACATTTAAAGACATCCTGCTGAAAGCAAAGCCATTCTTTAGAACCAGTTTAGGAAGGTATTGCTTAATAAAGTTACAGAAGACCATAAAGGACCGATTGAAAGATTGAAGCAAATAAAAACAAAATAACATGGAGATAGTTTCCTTTTGTAGGCAGATCGGCTGGGCAAATTAAAGACAATATTTTAACATTTTTCCAAGAGAGTAGCAGTGTTATTTTACCATGAAGTATTCAGATTTCCTCAAAAATACACAGAAAAATGGGTAAAGGACAACACTACCAACATTGTCAACAGCAGAGGGCATGTTTATTTGGTAAAAAATGACATGTATTCACAGTTCTACATTAGGCACCATAAAAAAAACCCATCAGGTTATGACACATAAAAAAAAAAAAAAAACAAGCAGTGAAGAAGCAGATTTGCAAGTGATTAGATAATGCAACATAGTACTCCATGCCAGACCACACAAACTCCTAAGAGAAATACATAGAGGTCTGTGGGTGAAAAGTTTACACTGTATTTAAATGTCAAGCTATGCAATGCCACAGCTACTGAAGTAAAGCATTTCATGACACAGACTTGAGCATTCTAAATGAATCATTTAACACCAAAACACACCTTAAGAGACTAATATCTCTCTCAGTGAGGACTTCTGTTTGAGTAACAGCTTCAGTTATGCCCACCCCCCAACTGAAACTTGAAGTTGCATAAGAGATAACATATAAGCATATCATACCTTATTACATATTTATAAAACAAAAGGTGTGATCTCATCTGAAATTCCTTGTGTGCAATTGATCACTGCAACTCAAAAGTAGCTTTGCAGAAAATAGGGTTCACAGAAAGGCAACATACATGATCAAAGTATAAAACCAGCAATCATCACACTACAAGGCAGAATGCTTTATAAGAATCATATCAAAATTTATAAGTATCAAGATTAATGTTTATGAGAATCATAATGTTGCATAAATATGAAAAACAACTTCTATTTTAAGAATTAATGTTGGACTTACAACATTTTTAGAACCCAATCGTGCATAACATTGCAGATGATAACAGAACTTCTCATAAAAGTCCTTTCAATATAAAGATTTCTACCGCTATTAGCCCACTCGGAGTTGAATCTCAGAAAAGTTATCATAGGTAACATGAAGGACTTGTGTAGTACACAGATAACAAAAGAATGTCTAGGGAATGTCTTCTATACCAGGGCCTGTTGCTGAATGGGGCAGGGCCCTGGTGACATGGGATATGGAAAAGGCTGAGGTGTTGAATGCCCTCTGTCTTTACCAGCAATATCAGCCTTCGGAACTTGGTGAAGTTCAACAAAGAAAAGTGTAAAATCCTGCACCTGGGAAGGAACAACCCCATGCTATGGGCCATATAGCAGGAAAGCAACTTGCAGGAAAGGAGATGGTCACCAAGATGCACATGTACCAGTAGTGTGCCCTTGCAGCAAAGAAGGCTAATGGCACCCTGGCCTGCATTAGGAGTGCTGCCAGCAAGTGAAGGTAGTGATCCTGCCCCTCAACTCAGCAGTATGAAATATGGTCATACTGGAGAGGGAGTGCAAAGAAGGTCTGTTAAAATGATGAAGGACCTGGAGCTTTTCTGTCTGATGGAAGTCTGAGAGAGCTGGGACTGTTTAGCCTAAAGAATACTCAGGGGAGTCTCATAAATATCTGAAAGGAAGGTTCAAAGAAAATGAAGCCAAGGTTCTTTCAGGGGTGTCCAGTGGCAGAACAAGAATCAATAGGCAACAACTAAAACACAACATCTAAACATGAGGAAAAACCTTTTCACTGTAAAGATGACTGACAACAGGTTGCCCAGAAAGGTTATGGAGTCTACATCCTAAGAGATATTCAAAAGCTGTCTGGACACGGTCCTGGGCAACTTGGTTTTAGTGACCCCACTTGAGGAGAGAATACAATGCCTTGTATTACATGCTTTTATTACAAGCATTGTAACTTGATGATAGATTTTTCATGTTACAATAAGCTTCACAAACTTGTAAAAGCAAGATGATTAAATTGGAGATGTTAACTAAAGGGTTCCATTGATTTTACTAGTGATTTGGCTCAAGGAAGTATTATCAGGAAAAAAAATGCAGAACAAATCACAGTATATTTAACTATCCTCTTCAATCTAAAACAAAACTAGTCCACTCTCTGGATCAATGTTGCTTAAAATAGTATGTATCTGAGGCAAAATGGAAAAATATATCTTAATTCTATACTTGGACACTATGAAAACTCAGGTTAAACTAAGCATCAAGTCACTGTGTATTCCTAACCACAATCAGAAAACTGGTTTCTTAGGTTCTTAATTCTGCCTCCACAATTTCATGGGAAAGTAATCTCAGATTCCCCACTATGATTTATTTTACAGGCTCTTCTGACAATAACTACAGTTCTTCTGCATGTTTCACCTCACGTAGTATCCCTTATCCCACATGCATATCCCTCCCGGCCAAATACCAGGAACAGGCAGGACAAGCAAACTCTTAGTCATATTCAGACCGAGAACAGATAGGCTCATCAGCTGGCAGGTCAAATAGCATTACTTATCTGGCCTTTCCTACCCATCCATATTTTCAAAACCTTTCAGGAATTTAAATGCAATAAGGTCTCTGTTCTGTCAGAGTTTGACTGAAATTGGTAAGTAGGCAGAAATGTTAGGGAAGAACTGAAACCACAAGACATAAACCAAACTTGCCTGGGGAACTTAAAGACTCACAAGCTGCCTATCTTTTGCTTCTGAGTATGCACAGCTGCCTTAGCCTGGGTGGCTACATATCTCCTAAGCCCAGGATTTAAAAATGAAGTAGAACAGAAATCAACACAAAAGCTGACTGATTGTTCAAACATAGCTCTGAGCTCCTACCCTTCTACGGTTGTGCAAAACAGAAATGTGCTTAAGGATAGAGGCAACAATGGCAGAAATCTGACCACTTACTAAAGCTTTAAATCACTGAAGTACTTGCAGAATTAACTGTTCAGCTATACGAAACAGCATATTGATCCCATCTTAGTTGCCTTACCCTGGTTTTAAAGGAACACCTAAATGTTTCCTGTTCTGCACAGAGAGCAAGAACTAGACACCAGCTGAAGTAATATGCTGAAAAATGGGAAAACTCTTGAATCCAGACTGCTAAATCGTCAGAAGGAAAAAGCATAATTGATAAAAAAACATTAGTTATTTGTTTAGCACTTGTTTTTTCCATTCTCCCATATCAACTCTAGCCATTTCTTAAAAGAAATACAAAACTATGTGTTGTACTATTGCCTGTAGATCTCCTCAGATTTAGATGGTCTCCAATTATTTGTCAATAGCTCTTCTTCATTAGTTCAAAGTTCTAAAAATTCTTTACTTAGCTTTCAGTATTTGTAAGAATTATTTATCATTCATTGAGTTTATAAGTTTTCAAACTGCAATAATGTTTGAATAGTCACTGAAACTATCACTTAATCTGGTTTAAATACAATTGAGTTGAACCATCAGAATTTCTTACGCAAAGGTGCAACTTAAGTTTGTTTATTACAAAAACTATCAGGAAGTGAGAGGAGGTACAAAGTGAAGTTCTATTACTTATCACTTCATCTGCCCACATGTTTATAAACGCATAGACTAATTCTAGCTAATTACTTTTATTTCCTTGAAAAATACTTCCAAGTTTAAAATATTATGGTGCCTGGTGAAGATCTTGCCAAGCCATATCAAGTTATGATAACATTATGAAATGCCCTACCTCCTTAATGCTCTCATTATAGTTCAAATGCAAAAGCTTGTGATTACATTTACATTCAAAACCATAATTTCCCATACTGCATGTAAAAGAGCAAGATTTAAACTCTGATTTCATCTTTGGCAAGGATGAAGTGATCACTTAATATTCAAAAGTATTTCTTTTTAGAATATTAGAATACATGTTATCTATCTACCAGACAAATGCATATGGATCTAATGAATAACCAACATATAATGCTTCACAGCAACTGTCATGCTAATAGCTTATTCAAAAGTCAACATAAAACATCTACCCTGCTAACAAGTAAGAACTTGCTTGCAAACAATCAAACCATCAAAACCACTGATAAAAATCTCATCTTCCTATGCACTTCTCCTACATCTCCTCTCCAAATACTTGTAAACTTTAAACTGATTTGCTAATTCAGCCATATGTTCAGGTTAGCAAATCTCTATGGACTTGAGTCTTGTCTTACTCTGTACCATGAATATGTATCATATGACACAGCCAGGTGGTATGAATATTTAATCTGTTTTAAGGATACACTTAAGCCTCATTTTGACAAGTTCTGTTGGTTCTGAGATTGAGGCTACAGTAAGTCCCAGAATGGTGTGAACTTTTTTATTTGTAATGAATTATACTACTTCCACCCAAATCAACTCAAACCTGTTCTAGACAGATCATATCATCATTGTCCTTCTTTGTTCTTTTCAATAGAGTCAATAAAATTTATATTTGCTATTTGACAAAAGCATCAGCTAAGGCAATGAGACAAGCCTATCCACATGCATTTTCAAAGAAATTAAGCCAGTACTCATTCTACCTTAAATTTCACTGTTTTACAAAAATATCCTGTACAATTTTGTGAATAGTTTTCCATTTACTCGGAAAATCTGATGGATGCTCTTTGAAGAATCCAAGCCACCACTCAAACTTTTTTCTTTGAAGTATATCCTGTTGTTATGGTAGATGTCAGGATTTTTAACATCAGTTGCACTTAGAACTGGCAGAAGAGGTAATTAATTGGCAAAGTATTCCCCTGAACAGACTGAAATCAATGATCAACTTTACAGAAATTTGTCCTCTGGAAAAATGCCAGCAAAGTCCATAAGACATCATTAAAAATCAGCAGCCTTGCTAGATAATTAGTCATTCTACCTTGCAGTGAGATGGGAATAAAAATATATCCCATAGTGATCAACCTTTTCAGTTCCTTCTAGTTATTTTTGTGGTACATTTTGGCATTTTTTTCAAATCCCTTTAAACTTTCATGACCACTGTAGAAAGGGTGCAGGTCAAGTCTGCACAAATTCTGACAGCCTGGAGGATGCTGGCTATTTTGGTAGGTGGAGCTACCCCATTTTGAACTACTGCAAAGTAGTGAAAACACAAAGCCTGTTCACAAAGTAATTTCTGAGGAACCTTAGCACTTGTAATAATTTTTAAAGCTCGAGAAAGTGTTGATATCATCAATGGCGGAAGATACCAACAAGGATATGGACTGACTGAGGGAAACAATGTGACTGATCATGACATGAACAGGGAGAAAGACCATCCCTCTTCTGTGTTTGTATCACATAAGTAAATTCTAAAGGAATTTATCAACATTCCCAAAGCAGAGAGATCTCAAAAGTTGAGAAAGCAGATTTTTTCACTTTAGTAAAACCTAAACCAAATTAATTGGATTGCTTTTTTCATCCTTAGCACTTATTTTTCAGCAGTATTTTACTTTATAGAGAGTACAGATAAAGCTAGATTCTTGCATGTATTCATGCTTTCAAAATTCTTTTATCCTTTTCCTTTGTGCAAATGTCAAAGCTACTCCCTTTGAAAATTACATTCGCTTGGAACAGTCTTACTGTTCTCCTGCTAAAAAAATGAAATAAAGTGAAAGCCAGTCAGTATTATTAGAGTGATGAGATTTGATTGTGCATTTGGTGGACCTTTATTCATAAGAATTTCTCTAAAGCAGTATTTTCTCTAACAGACTCTATATCAATTTTCCTGTTTTTCCTATAATGATTAAAAGATGCAGAGGCTTCTCATACATTTGGAAAAGATCAAAATTGAACTTTACATTAATGCTGACAGTCTTCTATAAAGCATGCTATAAAACATGTGATAAAGAGCACAAGTGTTGAAATCCCATAAAAGTGGTCCAAACACTAGCATGTGAAGCCCACAAGAGCAAAGTCATTGCTGTTTATGCACCTTCCCAGAAAGAAGCACTTACAAGATATAAGGCAAAAAAAAAAAAATTCAGGTGCAAGGAGGAAGACTATGTACCCTTGTGGGCTAAAATCATATTCCTTCTAGCATAAGGAACTGAGTAAATACAATACTTACCTACAACACTGGAATCATCTGTGGTTGTTCAAAGAATCATGTAGTTCCATTTGTCTTCCTCTTTCCAAAAAAATTGAGGTAGCAGAAAAAAATCTAGAGGCAGAAAAATAACAATACAAACAAGTAAGAACCACCCACTGGAGGGGAACAAAAAAAAGGAATAATCTCAAAAGCAGATTCCCTACTCTGTTCAAATAGAACTTCTTTCAATTTGTTTTGTGATTCTTACACTTACTGATAGGAAGAAAAGTGTGTCACTGCACAACTATCACCTGAACTCCCTCCACAACTTCAAGTTACATACCCATCAACAAAGACTCACAAAAATGAGAGGAAATTATTATGAAATATGAAGATGTAAACTTTCAAAAAACACTGGATTACAAAGACAGTGCAGTTTGAAAAAGAATTCAACCTTAGTCCACTGTCACCCTTATCTTCAGTTCCCTTCCCTGAAGGGAAAAACAGTGAAGAACTGATCTGCCACAAAGTGCCATGAAGCACTTAAGCTGAACACTGGTGCCAAAGAATAACACTGACTGCACTGGTGAATAAAGCCAAGTACCACCACTAAACATGCTTCCCTAAATGGAGCAGCTCTATAAAAATTCACACTTAACTGTTACAGTGGTTCTCAACCCTTACCTATTTACAAGCCACTAAAAATTTTCTTACCAAAATTAGACTCTACTCAAAAAAATCTAGCCTGCTGAAATAGTATATGTATCTTTCTGGCCTGGCACCAAACAAATTACGACATGCACTTTGAAGGGAAAGAAAGTAGCCTTATATGATACCTGCATGCATGTGATACCTAATATGTAACCTCTCATGGTCTAATCTTTCTTACTAGCTTCAAGAATCTTGCAGGTCTCTGAAGAGTAATACCACCTCATTCTTGCTCATTCCTGCATCTGGAGCACATCACCTCATCTCTCCCACGTGACTGTTTTTTAAGGCCAAATAATACATGTGTCTGTGGTCAGCATTGTCTTGCTGGTAACTTTGAATGAAAGATTCTGTTCCTATGACAAAAAGCAAGCAGTGGATAGTCAGATTTGTAACTTCTACACTTTTCTACCTGGTAAGGCTGCTGTAAGGAAAAGCAATTTAATTGCTATGGAAAGAGGAAATAGTAAGAATTCTGAAAGGGAAATGTAAAATCATACTACAATTTCTTAAGAGCTGTAGAAACTTTCATTTTTGCGTCATGTTATGTCTGATTAGGTAATCTTTTTCTACCATATCATGAAACAGTGAATTATATCAACAAAATCACAAGACATAAACAGAAGCATAGAATAATCTTTCTAAAAGCACAGGTAATACAAAAGTCCAGAGAGTTGGAACAAATCCACCAATATGATTTGTTATTGTTAGCAACAGGTTGCAATTACTGTTTGACCATAATGGTCTAAAGGAAGATTTTCTTCATCTTCACTCAAATTCTCTTCTATTTTAAATTAGTAGTTATTGCATTTCTGTGAAACACAATGTGCTAGTCTATTGCCATGGTGTAAACATGCTGCCCTTGGTAGTGGACCTGCCTATGCAAAGGACATGACTAAGGGATGCATGGTTCAATGAAGTTGACACATGACAGAGGAAAACACTATTTGATTCAGATTAGGGTTATTATTTACTATTGTTATTGGTTTGGAATTATCTTGCTTTACGCTTCCTAGCACTGTTCAGAAAGGGGAAAACAGGAAAAACATAAAACAGGAATACAGCAGTCTGCCCTGTCTGCACCTATTAAGTTCAGGAACAAAGAGCCTTTTTTTTTTGTTTGTTTGTTTGTTTTTTAATATTAATCCACATATGCCTCTGGAAATTCCCAGGCAAAAAAGACCTTTATGAGAAATGATCAGATTATTTCTGGCAAAACTGATGAGTTGCTAATAAAAATACATCATGTGATCTGTTTTTAAAAAGGATCCACCCATCCAATACATAGAGTTTGTCTATATAGAAAAGTTACACCAACATTACTGTGAGTTCAAATTTTTATTCCTGTTCATGCTCGTAGAAGACCTGAAGAACAATTTTTTTCTTCAAAAGATGTCTGTATTAGGAGTTTAGCTCATGTAATTTCATAATCAACTTTTTTAGTAAAAGAAAGGAACAAAGCCAAGCCTTCCCTTTTTACTGCTCTGACATTAGTGCCCAAACAGCCGACCACGAGCCTCGGGCGGCTGGGCTTCAGATGGGCTGCTCCGCTACTCACGAAGCTCAACCAGTCCGAGCTCAAAGCCCGAAGCCACAAAAACGCTTTAACGAAAAACACAAACCGGTAATGTAAATAATCAGCAGCTGTTTGATGTTCAACACTCATACTTCTTTTTGTTCCTCATGTAATAACGCCGCTTCCCATGCAGTGAGTTGGCAGTCAGTCGCTACTCTATCTGTTCGACCAGCCTCAAATTTTTAAAAAAAATAAATTGCTTTTCACTATTTCATACGGTGATGATGAAGGTTAAGAGACATGGGGTTAAGTCTCCGAGAGCTGTGTCAGTGCATTTCTACGAGGTCTCCGCTCAGACCGCTTTGAACCGAGACGCCCACGGGGGCTGCCCGTCTCGGCGGGACCGGACC
>VXBQ01016967.1:187747-213863 GCA_013400175.1 Phainopepla nitens
CGCGTGCGGCGGGGCGGGGCCGGCGCCGTTCCCCTCAGGCTGCGGCGCCTCTCGCGCCGCGCGCCCCCTGCCGGTGGGGCAGGGGAAGCGGCAGAGGAGGCGGTGTCCGCCTCGTCCTGTCCCTGAGTGTCTTTGTATTTCTTCCAAAAGCACAACGCCAAACACTTTCGTAGCTGCCCGCTGCCCCATTTAAAGGAAAGAAACCTGTGGTAATACACACCGCAGCCATTTGCCTCCTCCCAGGACCCTGTACTCGATGCTGAGGCACCCGGTCCTAACTGCCTCGTGCAAACACACGCAGCCTTTCCTGCCCTTGTCATGCAATGCCTTAGCAGTGAGTGTTGCCATCCAGAGGTTGAATAATTTTCCAGATTAATAGACTGTGTGACAGCCAGGTGCACCTCCAACAGCTCAAACTGATCTAAGGGTGCAGGGGCCATTGCTGAGGCATGGCGGTGCAGTTTTGACGCAGTAATGAGATATACAGCACTTGCTGTGCCTCGTTCTGCATGGAAACATGGCCTGCGTGGCTGTGTGCTTTGCCCGTCTGACAGTTCTCATCCCAGCTGGCATTAAATGACTGAGCTGGTTTTAACTAAACTTGACAGGATGGGGGTTTCAAAGATGCTAGTTGTTCCAGCTGTGTAAAAATTACTAGCTAGGTGGAGGGACGATTGTCCCCAAGAAAGAGAGCTAATGTTTTCCAGGTTGGTGTATGGCCAGGCCATATACACAGTTGATTCATCCAGTTCACACTCTCTCTCTCTCTCACACACACACACACACACACACACACACACACACACACACACATGCACACAAGTGCCCGAAGGTAGCAGTGTCTAAAGCTTACGGTGTCCCTGAGGGGTGTGCAGACAGATCACACATGGGCACTCTGAACTCAGAAACAAAACTAAAATCTGCCATCACAATAGCCCAAAAATAGGTATGCCCCATCAGCTTACTGCAAAGTTCTTGGAAGCCACCTTCTGTAGAATCTGATGCTCAATGTATTCCACAGATTAATATTATATAGCCTGAGCTTGGGTGGAATATTATAGGGCAAAATCTATTCTGACCTTGGGCACTACCATCAGCGGTGATAGTCTGTATCAGGAAGAGACAGATACACATAGAACTTGTAAAGTCCACCTGCTGTTTTCCAGTATTTTCTCCATTTCTTCTGGGCAGATAGGATAGGTGAACACCATGCAACACTGAAAACAGGAAAATATAAGTAACTGACACAGAAGATACTTACAGGGCAATGCAAATTAGCAAAAACAAAGTAGAGCTAAATTCCTAATGGATGACATATAAATTGCATAATGTTTTCCTTTTAAACTCATACCTATGATTTTTTGTATCCTATTGCTTCTATTATACCATATTGTTGAAAAATTTGAGTTCATTTTGCTTTGATTTCATTGCTTTCATTGCATGAAAGTGCTACATTTAAAATACCATATTAATAAATTTATATTCACTACTTCTATACTCATTAGGACTCTTTCTATAGAATGAATACTGTATTTGGCTCCACTTGCCTTGCTCACCTTCTGAGATAACTAGATGACAAGAAGAGCATTTCAAGTTTGTGGGTCATTTCTTACTTTAATTTCAACAGTATTAGTTCATTTGGGTAGTACTCAATATGTAATAGCTTGTGGCAAAAATACTTCAGAAACTATCTTTCTGAATTAATGAAATCATTTATAGTATTTACTCTATATTTGAGTCAAATTGTTTGTTTTTACATATGCATTATTCAGAGTACTTTAATTTAGAACATTTAAGAAATGTTCCTTGCAGTCTTACCTATAAGAAAAATGTATAGAATATCATGGTGGTTTTCAAAATTAAATACTTCACTTTTAACTGGAGAGTTTAGCTGAAAAATTGTGACTACAATGTATAGAAATAGCAATGGCTCTATCCAGTCTTCTTGTGGTGTAAAGAATAGTAAAATGCAAACTGAAGACACTTGGCAGATTAGCAACACATCTGTTATCTTTTAAGAATACAGCAGAAATGATACTATGAAAAATTCATCCTCAGTTCATTGTATTTAGGATATCACTGACTGCCTGATCAAAAACCTTAGATTGTAATGATCGAATCAATAGTCTATAGAAGTCTGAAAGATTCCCTATTACATAACATTATCTTCCATCTAGCCCCATGCAAATGTATATAAATAAAACAATAAAATCCCCGTAACTGACTCATGTGGTTCTGACTCATTTTTATAATGATATAATAGTGAGGGTCTGACTCATTTTTTAAAAATCTTCTTGGCCAAATGAGAACAAAATTCCTTCACAAAGATAATCAATTTACTGTTTAGCAGGTATATGAAAGTGATTATTAAGGGATTCTTAAAGCAAAATTATCCCAAACATATAAAATAGTTGCTTTTTTTTCTTATTGTCATTGTGGTACAAGAGTTTTATCTTGAGCTTATTTAAATGAATCATCCTCATCTATGCCCATGCAAGAACAGAATGTGGCTTTCTGCAAGTTAATGTAGTGAGGAGTAAAAAGGAAAGTCATTGTAAGAAAAGGAAATGAATAGATGTTATTTTGCATAATGTCTGCACTAAGTTAAAAGCTAAACCCGGAAGGAAGTTACCATCACTATGCTAGATGGGAGTGCTTCAGTGACATGTGCTTGCTTTTAAGAAAACCACTAGTCTTCAGATTTGCACTAGGAATAATTACCATGTTTATTTTGTGTTTACCTGAATTTTTCAAAATCCATGAAGGTGAGTGATCAGATTTTAAAATAACCTTTTATTTATTCTGAAGTCTGCAATTGAAAAGTTGGCACATGCTTTCCTAAAAGCAATGGTTAGGATGCTGCACACATGTGGAATTTGCGAAGGATATAGACTCTTTTTGTTAGCTTTTTAATCGAAAGTTAACTTGGTTAAATAATTAATTATATGTGGTAATTTGAAAGGAGTTTGTAATTCATTTACATACACTGCAAAATTTTTGGTAACTTTCCATGCAACTGTATTTTTACTGCTTTCATCATGAAGAAAGTAGTTAAAGTGCTTATGTTACTTTATAGCAAGTGCTCATGTCTTCAAAAACAACTTTTTAGAAGTTTTTATACTTAAATGCTTTAAAACTTCATATAATTACTATCTGGTAATGAGATGCTGTCTGTGAAAGAGATATGCAGTGGTAACCTGACAAAAAAGTAGAGCAGAATAGATGTAGCCAAGTAAAGCAAATCTTGTAACATATATGTCAAATACTTCTTTGTGGTCCTAAAGGCTGATAATAGATTTAGGCTAAATGCAAACTACACACATGTACAAATTACTCATTCAGTGCTTTTTTAAAAGTCCATGAGTAAATTAATTTAAAAATAGTTTTGTCACATCCATTCCTAAGAAAGCTTTTGAATAAATAAGTATTACAATAAAAAATATTCCTTCGATAAAGAGTGTATTCTCAGACATCATAATTTCTTAATGAAGCATATAATTTTCTGGAAAAATTTAGTATCAAAATATCCAGATTAGGTTACTTATATATTTCTTTTTCATTAACCATAAAGAACAGACATATCAGTTATTAGAGTATAATGTATGGATTTTTATCGTTTATAAGTGAACTTGGTAAGCTGCCATAAGTTTTGAATATCATAACACTTATAATTCAGTTTAAGACGTTGGAATAATTAATGTTTTACCTCCATGCAGAAGTAAACAAAGTGTTTGTAGCACAGATTATGCAAATAAACAATTACAGGACTATTATCAGAAGGAAACAATAACCTTAGTGTCCAACATCAAAGAATAATTACATTTTTCCATGATAATTTTTCTAGATTGCTCTTATTGGCCATGCTTTGGGCTGCAATAATGCGATCACTGCAAATCTGTCTTAATCACAGCTTGTCTAAAATAAGATTGTGAAGTATATGTGCAGAACAGAATTATAGTTGGAGCAGCACAGATTAATATTTTGAAAACTAGAATTATGGCTTCATTTTGTATGTTTTAAAAATTACTATAACAGACTGTGTAATGACGTCTGAATTACACTAGAAAGTAAATATGTTGAACAATTCATTCAAAATCTCTAAGGATTTTAGGTCTCTGGTTCATCAAAAACCTTCTGTTGAAAACCAAGTTTATTTCAGATTTTGTGACAAACTTAAAATGTACAGAATTTTTTGTAAATGTTTCAAACTGCTGGTTACACCATGAGGCTTCAGCAGAGTTGTTGGAAATCTTTGAGATGTGAAATATAATCACTGGCTCTTCCTCTGTGAGTTCCTAAATGAATGGAAGAAAGCTCCTAATTCCTCAATGTCTTATGCCAGGGGAAGTTCCAGCATTTACTTTCATTCTGGAGAGGAAATAAAAATGGAAATTTCTCATTAAACAAAAATTTAGGGGGAAATAAATTTGCAAAAAAAAAAAAAAAGCCTTTAAATTTTTTTCAAAAGAATACAGTTCAGCATTACCAGAAGTGAAATGTTTCCTTTGTATTTGTAAAGCAACCCACTTTTTCGGTTACAAGTCATTGAACCTTTAAATTACACTGATTTGGAGCAGGAGGTTATCCTTTTGGGCTCTGATGCTTTCAATCCCAGTCCTATACTTTGAGTCCTGCTTTGGTGGAGCGTATCTCCTTTAATCTATCAGTTGTGTATTCCCCTTGTACTGTAAGTCTTGTATCTCTACAATATTATGTGGCAACTACAGCTTCCATAAGGAAGTGACAAAAAATGCAACTGTATACACTGCTGCTCTGACTCAAAACAGAATATTGCAGATCAAATTAAAAAGAGTCAAGCAAAGTTTCAATTTCATGCAAAGTAAAATATTTGTGATTTTCTTAATGGGAAACTTAAGTTTTTTACAAAGTTTTTACTTAAGATTTTTCTTATATTTTTTACAAATTTTGGTCTTCCCCGTGAATAATTTCAGTTTAATGGATTTGGATTTTATATGAAAAACCACCCTGTAAATAGAGGTTTTATAGAAGAATTTAATAATCACAGAACTTCTTAACATTAAGCATGTGGTTGCAGGTCTTTGAATATAAAACATTTTCCTAGAGTTACTTTGCACCGTTTCATCTCAGCAATCCTGTTTTACTATTCAGGCTGCCTGTGTTCAGATTTCATAAAATCCTTTCCAGATTTCTAGAGTGATATTTACATTTGGGAGGGTGCTTCCCAATCCTAAAGTAAGGAGCAATGAATATGGTATGGCTCTCTGTCATGTAATCCCTGGGAAAGTGTAGTGCTGTTGCAGCCCTTCTTTAAGTGTTCAGCAGCCTATATCCCTCCTTAGAAAGGCCACAGTCCTGTGATGTGGGAAAAAAGAGATTTGTTTATGCCAGACCATCATTTGATCGGCTTTCTCAGTAGAGACCTTTCAAGAGGTTGGTATCTCATCATCGCCAGCTCAACAACATTCACACCTTTTCCACTCAGATAACATGCCTTTTACACACCTACAGCGTGGCTCACAGGCAGCTCTGGAAGCTGTTTAGCCATTTGTAAAGTTCGAAATGGACTCTGCAGTGCTGAACATAGATGTCTGTCACAGTCCAGTCAGCAGATTCCCAAGTCCACGTACAGATTTCTTGGTGAAAAGGATATGTTACGGAATTATGATTAATTGACCTTGAAAGCTGTAGCAGTGGTTTTAGACTGGTTGCCCAGATGTCATGCTTGCCATGAGAGCAGAGTAAGCATTCAATTTTTTCTCCTGGCTCATCTTCACAGACAAGTTCTACACAAAATTCCTCTTTCAGGTGGTAGAATTTGACCTCAGAAACCTGCTCCATGACCTGTTGTGTGGCTCAGGTTGTAAGCATTTCAATGAAAATTCTTTGTCTTGCCTCAGAGAAAGATCAAGCCCTAAATTTTGTCTGATATTTTTCCTTTTTATACCAAAATGAAAATTTACTTTTTCTTACCTGTGTGTTTTACATTTCAATTTATTATGTTTTAGAAGGAGTATGACTCTCTGATGTAGTGTTAGTAAAGGGAAGAGAATTGACTATGACATTGGAGTTTGGATTTTATTTCTGTTTCCTGTCTGGAATCTCTTACTGAACCATTTCTGAGGTCAGCCTGCTGCTCTGTGAGCACAGGTGGCCTGTTGAAGCTATCAGAGTGCAGCTGAACATTGGAGCAACTAAAGGCTCTGTTTTGCTCCCTATACATAAGGATTTATGATCACATTGCTCCAGTTACTCATAATGAGAATTAGATACGAAATTTTCCCTTTATAGAGATGCAAGTGTACTACTAGAATTGGAAACATAGCTATAAAACTGTAGGTTAGTGCTGCATCAGCTCTGGGAAGTGGTTATTCATAAATATATATTTCATGTTGGGGTCACACACTTTTTTATTCTTGATTTTTTGTGTGCTGAATAAGTAGTTCAAAGCTAACACAAGTAAAAGTTTGCATGATAGAGCTCTACTGTAATGTGGAAGACAAATCACACTCATTTATAACTATGTGGGTTTTGCTGCTTGCCAGAATTGCGTTAATGTACTCTAGCTACAGTACATTGGTACTGAAATTTCACTATGAGTACTAAACCCAAAGGTCATAATTAAAATCCATGTTTTTTGACTGAATACAAGAAAATGTGAAGGGTGTGGCTGGCAGATTCAGCAGCATTTCTGTGTATTTTCACACTGTAGTTTCAATGTCATTTGGAAAGAAAACTTTCATTGTGATTATAGCTACTTTACAACATAATTGCATTGGAGTGTTGCAACTGCCCTGCTCCAGGGCTGAGTTCCCTCTCCAAACAAGTTTTCTGTTCTTTTGAAGCATGAATGTGCTTTCTCTTCTTTTGAAGAATAGTTAAATTGGAGCAGCTTTGAAACAGGAATGTGACCATCACAAATTCCAGTTACTATTAAAAGAGTTTTAATACCATTCAGCAAATAAAATTCAGAATCTAGGTTGTGGGACAACTCTGTGCTTGCTTTCTCTTACATATGATGCATTCAACATCCCCTCAAGGGAAAAAAAAGTGCATTTCATCATAAGATGGTTGGAATATCCACTACATGATGCTTCTTTGCACATACTTGTCCATGTGTCCTGTATGATTTTCTGGCTAATATAGCACTCTTTCTTTTACAGCTAACACTGTAATGGTGTCATGCATGGATACTTGTTCATCAAGTAACATCACTTTTCCACTTTGCACTTTTAACAATTCTTACAAAAGATTAGTGCAACAAAGAAGAGGAAACCAGACCATTTTACTGAAGGTCATTGTAAACAATTTCAATTTCCAAAATATTCCATGTATTTGCCAGTCATCCTGGAGGGAACAACAGTCCCATCCTAAACTGACAGAGTGTGAATCCAAGAGGGATGTGAATGTTGATCATCAAGGATCAGGGTCAATAGCTAAAAAAAGTAAGTAGGATAACAGAAATACTTAATTTTGAAGTAGCTAATTATAAAATAAAAGACAAGTTTTATTTGGTACTTAGAATAAAATGATATGCTCCTGGTTCTCTATGGTCTTTGCTAGTCTATGAACAATGGGGGTTTTTATCTTTTCTTTGCATGGCTAGAAAATGCAGATATTTTTTTTCCTTTGCATGCTAGAAAATGTCCCAGATTCTCAGTAGCATTAATTCCTGGCTGTCAGTGAAACATGTTGGTAGCAAGTACTTTCTAAAGTACTTAATTTATTTCTAAGGAGTTGTACTTTCTGACAATTTTTCAAGCTGAATTTGCTTTTAAATGTCATTGTGGAACTCTACATGTAGATTGCTGGCATTATGAAGATAGGTTGTAAGCAAGTATCTGAAGAGCTAATTCAGTAGGTAACTGTTCTGATGGCAACTGTGTAAGAAACAACCATTTTTGTGTTTGTAGTCTACATTACCCACAAGTGTGGATAAGGCCTTCAGAAATGGCCTTACATGTTTTATAGAAAGAGTACTGACTAAGGAATGGCACAGCAATACAGAGGAGAGGTAGCAACACCACATCTTTTCAGAGCAGTAGCAGCACATTCCTTCTGTGCCATATACACTTGCAAATATCTGGAAATTTTTGAGGAAGAGGATACCTCTTCCTAATATTGTCAGCAACAGAGGCAATAGGCCAAGCCCTGAATATAAGAAATTCAGGTTTTTTCCTACTGCATATTTTCCTTATCATGAAATAACAAGTATGAAAAAACTCCCATTAAATGTGGACAACCTCTGTTCTCAGTTATACCTGTACAACTAACATTTTGGACAATGTCTCATCTGTTTCTTGTAAACATAGCACAAGTCTCAGAGCTTGTGTAGTTTGAAGTGAAGTAAGGACCTTCTGTAACTGAGAGCAGATAGACAACGTGTGTGTTTCAAATCTCTATCATCATAGAGATGGCTTCTGCCTGGGTTATATCATTCTCATAGTCTGATTTTTGCCTGTTGCCTTTGACAACTGACAACAAAAACAACAACAACAAAAAAAGGTGATAGTAAAGCAAAAAAGGGTTATACTTTGTGGGGAAAATGTATGGATAATCAATGCTCTTCAGATCTGTTCAGAATAACTTTACACAGTATACATTTATCCATCTTTTTCATAGTCAGTGATGCAGAAACCCTTATGTTTTTGCAAATGAGACAGAGAATTCACTGTTCTTTTTTCAGAGTTGTCTATTGGTCTACCACTTGTATAATAATTTTGTTTTAATTTTTATTTCCAAAAGCAAAAGGCTCGCTTGAAGTGAAAACAGAAAATGTTACTTATTTTTATAAATATTTTAATTTCACTATGGTTTCCAATAAAGAAGTGGAGCATGATAGGAACTACCTGATGGAAATCCACATCAACAATTCTCTAGTCAGAGGACAAAATGCAGCCGATGAACAACTAAATCGTTCTTGTCTCTTGGCAATGATGGAAGACCAAAACGACTGTATAAATATTTCACTGCAACTGAAGTCTCACATAGAATGTAAGTTACAAAGCGGAGTCAGAATGGAAATCAAACTAGAAACAATATAATCTTGCAAAAAATCTCAAATAGGTAGCTCTCTGCTTCCAGCAACCATTTGAAAATATTTAAATATTTCACAAGAAGAGAATATGATTTTGAGCATCCCTTATTAAAAAACAATCCATAGTAGACAACTGATGATTTTTATACTGATTTAAAGCAGGCTTAGCTGTGCCTTTTTCTTTTTTTCCCCTAGAAGAAGTACAGCAAAGTAAAGATCTATACATTGTTTTTTGCTTAGCAGCAACAGACTCACATTTCATGTGACAAAACCTAGAAATATAATTTTCCCTTTCCTGATAATGGCATAACCCTGTTGTCTTGGAAGTAAATTTTAAAATCCCTTTAACTACAGTGGTAAAAGAACCAGGAGATATGTTTGACCATTCTAATTTTGTACTGCAATAGCCTACTATATAGCCTCACTACAGTATGCTTAAAAGATAACTCTTCAGCTGAACTAAGCTTAGTTTTCCCAGAGGACAACCTTCAGCTTCTTATATTTCTCTTTGTGCTGCAAGAGTTTTTTGTCTGATTGCCTAACGATGGTCAGGGCTTCCATCCTGTCTATATGCAACACTTGTCATTTAGAAATTGCTGAATTATTGCATTCATTTGATTTTTCACGGCAAATGTATTTTATGCTTTACCTTTGCTGCAAAAAATATGTTTTGTAGAGTCAGATTAATATATGTTAAATAAGTCCAGGGAAAAGCCTGGAGAATAAAGGGCATCTTAGAATTGTTTTAGTTTTTTGTTAGTTTGGGATTTTTTTTGATAAGTGTGTCTGGTCGTGAGAGAAGAATAATTTGTAACTTGCCCTGCTAACTTGTGTCAATACTGAGCTAACTACCCTTTGCTAACACTGATTTACCTGGGTAGTAGTAATCTCATATTAGCAATGAAAATCAACAATACGTCTTTTTTTTTCCTCTTTACTTCAAAACAGCTAAAGAGGTACTCAGGGCTTTTACTAAGCAAGGCTAATAATCAAGTCATTACAAGTACAAGACAAGCTCTGTTTAAAGGAGCCTAGGTTACTGTATAAAAGATATTTTTAGTTCTAAGTTAGGAGGAATAAGCCATGGGGTTGTTGGCATTTGCCTCATGAGTTCTTGATGGAGAAGATGCAAAGGAAGTTGGAGTAAGTCTAATTATACTGTTCTAAGTCAGGGAAAGGGAAACAGTGATTTGGCTACAGTCTGTAATTTGTTTTTTTATGAGTTATAATAACATAGCTGTTTTTTAAAACAGTTATTAGACAGTGCTAAGGTATGCATTAACATGCAGGTGCCAAAGAAATTTGAAAGGCCATTCAAACAACCAGAGGGAGAAGTTCTCCACATAGTTTCTTTGTCATATATAATCCTGATTTGTACTGGCTATTGAACGAAATCCTTGTGGACTGTGGGTGCATTTCTGCAGCAGTTGCTGTCCAAAAGAGCAGCCTACCTCTTGCATCCAGTCCCATGTGATTCTCCCTCAAGGTAACTTTAGTTAAAAGAATTCCCCAGAGGGCTTCTGTTGGTGGCATTTCCTCACTTTTTTATAAGAAAATTTCTATATCTAGAATCTTGCCTTCTCTCATATATGAAGATGTTAACAATGCCAGTACAGGCCAATGTCGGACAGCAGACCAATTCCTTATATGCCCTATCCAGACAGAGGGGACGTGTATTACCCTTGTTCTACCTTAAATATAAATATTGATCTTTGAAATATTTCCATTGACTGAGTTGAAAAGTTTTCATTCACTTAGTCATCTGTATCTATTTCAGTTGTGGGGAGATATATAGATATAGATATAAAAATACAGGCAAAAATTAAACTAAATTCTAGACAGGAAACCTAACATCAAAAAAACCGAGAAGGCTGAAAGAAAAAGGCATAATCTCTTCTTTTGTTTTATTTTGTTTTTACCTGTGGGAATAGACACAATCCAAAAATCTACCAAGAAAGAAGGTTCTGCTTTTCTCTGCTGCCAGTGATTTGCTGCCTGATTTTCTCTCTTGTACATTTTATGGACAGATCCAATGTGTATGGTGAAGATCACTTGGCTCACTATGATCCCAGTAGTTTTTGTATTCACTGTTTCAATCGTCATCTACAAAATAGTCCAAGAAAATAAACGGAACTGTAAGTAACGGAAAGTTAGTCTTCATGAATTTAAATTTCTATGCAATGTAAAAATACATTAATTTATAGTAGCAAAACTTGATTGATTATTTCTGTAGCTCTGACATTGATATTTTGATTACCAAATGATAAAAGCTTCTTAGAGACTGACTGAAGTACTCAGATGATTGATAGGATCTACTCGCACCTCTTTGGTGGATGCAAAAATTGTGAATGCAAATCCAAGCTTGTTGATGGCAAATTAAATGTGGGGGTTTTGATGATTGGTGACTTAGTGATATTAACTTCTGGTTTCACACTGATTTCAGTAGATGAAACAATTACTGTTAAATTTTCTGGAAGGTTTTAAGCAGAAATGCCAATGACCAGTATAAGTAAATTGAAATACCCTTTCCTTCCTGAAGATGATTTAGGTGATAGTCAGGAAAAATGATGGAGAGATATGAGGAGATACACTCTCATCTGACTGTCCTAAAAACTGGCTATTCAAATTCGTTGGTGGTGTAATCCCATGAAGGACAACCAAGGTGCACCTTCTTAAGCGCAGAGCTGAAAAAAGCCCAGATAACATTTCATATCTTTGCTATTATTTCAGCAAAGAAAACATTGATATGATTTCTGAACCATCACTATTGACTATTCCAAGTGATTAGAACTTTGCTATGAGAGAACTTGCCATTAGTTCAGAGACTGAAACCCTTGTTTCTATAATATTCCTTCAGCCAAGACAGGCTCTTCTCTTGGGATACAGGCTGAAATCAGATTTACAGTATTTTTACTAGCAATATACAATGAATAAAACAAGAACAGAATTGTAGGAGTACCCTGAGCTTGAAACCTTTGAGCAATCAAGATAATGTCCTCTGCATAAAAACAGTGCAGAAAATTGACCACTGCTGGTCCTTGTTTCTCTCCCCAAGTCTGAGGTGAGTGGTCCCAGGAGCACATTACCTTTCATCACCGTGAAAAGAATGTTCCTTAAGCTGTTACCTGAAAGAATAACTTTTGGGTGCTTTTCACAGCAGTTTCCAGAGACGTTCTGCTTGTGTCAGCCCTGAGTGGGCAGGATGCCTCCAGACAATTGGTATTTAGCTGCTATTCCCAGGCAGGTGTCCATTCCCCCTGTAGTTCAGAGGTGCTGAATGGAGACCTGGTCACAGGGGTAGTAAAATGAATAACAAGCCCTATCCATTCCCCTGATCATCCTTACTGTATGTACAGGTAGTTTTGTAATGAAGGAGCAATAGAAGTCTAGCTTTAATCATAACTGAACAGAAGAAAGAATAGTGCCCACACACTGTTTCTGTGATTTTTTGCATAATGTAAATACTTTATGTATATTATTTTAATGAATAAGAAAAAAATTGCTTGAGATGTCAAGTTTGTATCCTCTCCGCCAATGAAAGGAACTCCTTACCAGATTATGTTGCTTAAAATACATGATATTTCACTTTATTGCTAGAACCAATTTCTGAGACCTCCAATTTCTGAGATCTATTTCATGTATATAAAATGCCACAAAGTATAAATTAGGACATTATAAATGGGCTATTAAATGTTCTAATTTAAAGGACTTTTATTTGTAATTTGAAAACTACTTATAAATGTCATGTCTCTGATTTTCTATGCTTTGAGTCATAACATTCTATTTTTAATGTAGAACTGTAAGTAGTGATGATTAATGATTTAATATGTTTATTCTTAAACATCACTTTTTTATTAAATTCAGGTTTTCAGAATCATCGTGAACACAAAGAGAGAGGAAAAGATGCCCTTTGAGGCTTCTAATGACTTACTAGCTTCAAGGACACATTTCCTGCTAATTGAGGAAAAGTGGGTTTATGAGTTAAATTTATAATATATAACATTATAACCAACATCATTGTGTTACTGCTAAAAAGACAAGCGCATAAAAAGTAAAACTTAAGGTTTATGTGTATATATTAAGATGCCACCTTTCATTGCAAGTCTATACACTAATTTCTTTCAGTAGTGCTCAAAGAACAGAGCAGAACATTACTGTGTTCCTAAAACAACTGTTATGAATTTTTCCAGCCATAATTCAGTTAGTAGTTTTTCTCTTCATTTCTGAGCACCGCTGAAAGCTGTTAAGAAATGTGGAATTATTAATTTCCTCTTGCTACCTTGCAAGACATTCTGCTAGGCAGACTGTGAGACTCTCTGAATCATTAAGCTATTTTCATGAGTGCATAAAACAAAATATCCAAATAAACTTGGTGGAGGTTACAATCAATCCATGACAAAGGCCCTAAACTAGAAATTGATTGTTTTGCCTTTTCCCTTCCACTCTTGTCTCACGAACACTTCCAGAGCTTCCTTTGACACTAACTGTTACAGGGTATTCTTGGGGCTTCAGTGTTTTAGATCTCCACTGGCTATTCATAAAAAAAACTTCATGACCTAAATAATTTTAACTTCATAAATTTCTTAGTGTTCTCAAAAAAAGAGATAGAAATAAATTCTGTTACACAGAATTGCAGTGAGCCTATCACCGGAAGCTGGCTGAGCCCTGGACTGCAGTCACTGCTGAACAGGGCTAACCACAATGGCTGCACAACTGTCTGCAATAAATCCACTGAGAGCACAGCATCGAGAGACCAGCAGAAGGATGGAAAGACTGAGAGTTTATGAAATGGGTGCTGAGGAACTGCCAGAGGTTCCCAATCCAGCTCTAGCTTTGTTAGTGGTGTGGAGCTTGCTCTTAAAGTGTGCTTTCCAAGATGAATACCTCACACTAGCAAAGAATCTGTCAGCTTCCTAGGATGCCAGTACACTCCATCCTTGCTACTTCACTGTCAGCAGTGAGAGTCCAAACCTGTACTGAAACATGTACTTTTCCTGATATCCTTCCAAAATTTGTTCAAGGTACACACTCTAGAAAAAGGCAAGGAATAATTTAAAAAGGACAAACCTGAATGAAATTTCTAGAAATTTCATTCAGGAAAATACCAGTCACCTGGACCTTGGTTTTCCTCTTCACCTTATTCCAACACCTTCCTGATTTTTTGAACACTTTCCAAGGTGTTCAACAGTTTAATAATAAGGGGGTTACAAACTTTCCTTCTAATCAGAGTTGATGCTAACACATTTTGTTTTAAGCAGATTGTAAACACAGAGTAGCAACATCAGTTTCTACTGTTCTAAGAGGAAAGGGTTCCAGGCATGCAAGAAGAACTGTATCTGCTACTAAAACTCATCCTTTTCCTGGTAAGTAATATAAAAGTAAAACAAAATTTAACAAATCTTGAGGCAGGAGGAGGTCAAGAAAGACCTTTTAAGACTTTCCTGTCAAGAGATGCTTCAGGTTTGTTTCAGAGTTACCTTGGTCCTACACAAATTTGATCGGGCTTATGTTAAGGAAACACTTTTTTATTATAAAGAAATTAATCTGACAACAAAACTATAAGAAGACTTATTTATATCATGTGGGAGTGCATCTCCCAGTCTTCCTAGTGTGTTGCATTAATAACTTTGAATTTTTAAATTTTTGGTCATGTGTGCCAGTTGTTAGGTTTGGCAACTGAGTGCTTTGTGTGTGTATGAAAAGTTTACAGAGATGTACACCTGTGTATGTATGCTCTATGTGTTTGTGACTCCTGATAAAATTTGCTACCAAAGCGTGGAATGAATGACTGTAGCAGGACTCAAAAAATGTTTTTTTCTGGCACTTCATAGCCTATTTCTAGGGTGAAATTTCCACAAAATGCAATTTTTGAGTTTCACATGGGCAAAAAAATGTAGTCTTTGGAGAGTGTAGCATGTTTAGCACAGATAAATTAAATGACATGGCTAAATTCAAAGTTGGGATCCCAGAAAACTGGATTTGGCAACAAATATCTATGTGAGTGCCAATTACCAGTTGTTGTTGTGAGTGTTACTGACATTGCTCCAAGAGTGAACTATTTTAATAAATTTAATGGATTCTGCTTTTGTGAAGGGACCTGTATCTTTAAAAATATTAACATGAACATATAGAATAATAGCTCTGAGTGGCAAACTAACCTCCCTTCAAAACAAGAAAAATACAAAGCCAGCAAATGAAAAAAAATTTGTTTTAAATTTGACTAGGCTTAAGTGCTTCACCTTTTGTCTTGTTAGTTCTTCAGGAGTAAGAGGACACTCAATAATTTATGTCTACAACTCAGTATTTCATGACATTTCCATTTTACCTAGAAAAGAGTGAATAGCTTCTTGTCTGTCTGAATTCTGCTGTGAGTATAATTTATTCTTCTAGCTGTTAAAGCACTGGCTACCTCTGAGATATATTTATGAGCTCGTTATTTTCATTCTGCAGGAGAGGAATTACTTTTCTGACATCTATTGTCTTGAGTAGCTTCACTAATATGCCTGTTTAATCACATGTTCAGAATGGCATTTTTAAAGTTGTATATCCAAGGCATTTTTGATGATGAACCTTATGGAAATTCAAACCTGGTTTTACTAGATTTTACTGAAGACAATCCCTTATTGGTCTATCATCCTCACTTTTAAGTGCCTCCCACTACAATTGATCCATGTAACCCAGAAAGATGCTTAGTTGCATGAACTGCTATAATGGCATTTATTTTAATATAAAATTCCTTGGTTTCACATGCCGTAATTTCAGTCAATCCAATCAATTTCACAGTTTATACCAATATAATTTAAAGTGGAATCAAATCCATATGAAGAGTTTATTCTTTCCAGAGTTGCTAAGCTTAGGATTTACTACCATGATAATGGATTGTAAATAGCTACAGATGACTTTGTTGACAGCCCTTGACTATATTTTCACTATAATTAGAGCATAGCTTGCAATCTTGAAAAAAAACCATTGAGATCCACTGAAGACAAAGAATCATCCTGGAAACACAGTAATGAGTACTTGAGAGGATGTGACTATATCATATAGATGAAAAGTTGTATGGGTACTGCTAAAATGTTATTTGAAGTTAAGAAATTACAAGGGAAGAAAAAGAGGGAAGCCTATACTTTTAGAATGGGAGTAAATTTTTAGGAAGCTCAGTAAATTATTGGCTTAATGTCACTGTGGTTCTACAAAAAGGTAATTTACAGCATAGATGCTAGTTTTGTGAAACTGTTAGTAGCTTTATATCCATGGATCGTTGTCATTAAGTCCAGCGACCAGAGGAAAGGGGGGGAAATGTGCAGAATGTTCTCTAAGAAAGGATTAAATTTACAACCTTCCAAATTTGCAGTACTACAAAGGATTAAGCATATAACATATAGTTATGAGAGGCGAGCTTTATAGCATTCTGGTCATAAATGTTGATTAAACAGTGTCTGGGCTGTTAAGCTAAAAAAGAATGCACTAGACTGTGGGCTGTACAAAGCACATTTTCTAGACTTCAGGGCTGGTCCTGCCATTGCATTTATGTATAATAACTGTCCCTTGAATGGTATGAACTGACTAAAAAGAGTTGCCCTTAAATGCATCCACAAGACAAGGGAAAGAAGAGAGAGTACTTTTTTTTAGTGCAAGAAGTAAATATTCTTTAAATGGCTAATCTGTATTTCCAGACACAGAGCATTTTCATCAAATAGGATTTGATAGTGATAACACATGGAAAATAACCTATTGAAGCCACTTCCTTGCTTTGCATTTACTACAGAGAATCTTAGTGAGATTCCCACATAAGAGAATTTTATTGCAAGAATTTCTTTGAAGAGCTTTCTTAAATTGAAGAGGCAGTAGAAGAGGTTTTTGAACACTTAATAAATTAATAATGGCAATTAGAAGGACTAGAATGTATTCCCCACAGAGTTTTAAAAGAACTCAGATAGAAACTGCTGAATTGTTGTTTGCAGCTTACTGCTTAAATCAGTCTCCAACGCAGATAAAGGGAAGAAACAGATAAAGGGAAGAAAGTTATACTTACCCTGCTGTTATTCCTCTTCCTTGGCCCATTTGCCCTAAACCACTTTGGTACCCCTTCTATTACTAGTTACTAAGTGTAATTATTCTCATAGAGCTGAATCCTAAAAAAGATATTATCCTGGGCACAAAATTACTTGTTGGGAGCAGGCTAGTGTGTGTGAACTGTATGCTACATTATTTAAAAAAAAAAAAAAAAAAGAGCAAGAAGTTGTAGAGGAAAGTAATGGCATAAATCAAGGCATTTAATACCTAAGCTGAATCTGCCTAATAGGATCTGGAAGATTCATTACTATAATTAGATGGGTTATACTTAAGTGATAATTTATATTACTAGAATCTTATCACTATAAATTCCCATTTAGGCTTTCTTTTCCTCGAGTAAGAACCACATTCCCTGTTTATTTTTATCCTATTTTGAATGTGGCATAAGATGTGTTGGAAAAAAAGGCTTGCTTTCATTCCTGTGCTAGAACTGGACAATGCAGACAGGGAATCATATTGTTAAAATCATCATTTTATTACTCTACAGTCTGGGTGGGCAGCATTAGTTCAAGCATAATACCTTGTTCTACATTGCTCAAACAGTATACTCATTTTCAGTGATACTCCATTGGCTCATGGAGTCACAGTTTGGTTCATTACATTTTAGGACACAAATACAAGATTCCTTGACTCACTTGTCTCGTTCACAGTAATGCAAAGTTAATTCTGATGGATGGTAATTTTATAACTCATCCTGAAAGGAGAACATTGCAGGGTAATAGTGACAACCAGGATTCAGAGAATAAAACCTCAGGCTTCCTGGCCTACAGTTGTTTCCTGGACTATTTAGGATTTCTGGCACACATAGCATTTGATATAAGTGGGCTTGACAGCCGTAATTTGCACAGAAGAAACAAGACAAATTCTCTCATTTGAATTCCTGTATTGTTTTCTTTGCTATCCTATTAAAATAATAATTCCTTTCCCACAAGATTAGAGGAAGTAGGGGAAATTCCACCATGTCTCTGATGTGTTGCTACAGCTTCAGGTTAGTTGACATGTTGGAAATAGAAACAAATGTTGGCTTAGGAGTGTCAGGGCTGGCATCCCAGCAAGTTCAGACTTACTCCTCCTTGTATTCTGCCATACTTTTTCTTTCTAGCAAAGAGAACAAGCAGGACATATCTTTTCCAGCAGCAAACAGATGTAAAGGCAAGAAAAGAGAAATTTGTTTAATCTTGGCTAACTGAAACATAACCTATTTGGTGGTTCCTCTCAGTTCCTGACATAGCTGAATATCTTTCCCTTTGCAACTTACATGAATAATGCTGGCAAAAGCAAAGCTTCTCATAGTATTCAATATTTAACACAGACAAATATTTCTGAAATGCAACATATCCAAGAAAATTGTGAAGCCTTATTACCCCTTTGCAGCTTTTAAAACTTTTCTTTTTCAGATAAAAAGATGCATAAAATCTATAAGATGCAGGTAACTTTAGGGAGATTTTATAGCCACTGTATGCTTTCCATAGAGCATCGATGCACAAAGGACCTTTTCTCTGCTCAGTTTGCATGCATGCAGAACACTGTTACACACAGGCACTGAAGGGGATATCAGCCTATATTCCCATTCTCTCCTGATTCATCCTGAGGGTGAAACAAGATCAATTGTTACTTTTTTAAAACTACCTCAGTCTTATTTTGACTTTGCTCTTCATATTCAGCTGTTTAAGTGCCAGGATCCAAACTCTACTTTTTAATTGCATTTGTAAAGAGAGAAGCCCAAACGATGTAGTCAGTGAAGAATGAACACAGCTGGATATAAGTGGCACAGTTTATCCTCTTGTTTTCAGCTCAGGAGAAACCCATTTGTAGGTTTACAGAAGGGACAGGATGGACCTGGAGTCAAACTATTATTATTTGTGTTCTACAGCAGCTCTTTGAAAAAATGCATTGGATAAACAACTCTGTGTGCATTTGCCTGGCAATGCTATCTCTGCATTTCCTTATCTGTATTCCACTGAGATACTGTATCAGGATCTGTGTGCTAAAGGCATCACTGCTTCCCGCTTCTGAGGTCTATGCTGTCATCCTTGTTGACAACTGGGTGATACCCAGCGGCTCTCCCTGTGTGTATGACAAGTGAGCTGAGGCTACATCATGTGTGCCTGTGACAATCTGTGCTGTGCCTATGTGAAAATTAGTCAGGAAGTTCACACTCTAAATTCCCATTGGTTCTGCTTAACTGGCCAAATGTAGGGGCTTGTATTTTGGGGGATTCTTACATAACCTCAGATTTGCATGCTTTTGGATTTTCATACAATTTTTTCACAAAAATTTATTTGTCGACCTTCAAGCTGCTTCCCAGGTATACTCAGAATCAGCATATTGTAGTCCTACTAGTATTAAGAGGAAATTAAATACAAAACATGGTTAGTACTTTCAGTATTGTCCATCTCTGTTTTGTGTTCAGATAGGTCTCAATTATTTTCAAACTTGCATATGCAAGTCCAACACTCTGCAGATATGTTTGCTGTTAACAAAGTGGATAAAAATTATTTCAACTTTCAATAGTGAAAACCAGCAAACAACAGATTCCACTTCCTGCACAGACCACAAAGATACTGCCCGTAATTCCTGAACAAGAGCATTGTCATGTGGATCAGCTGTAGAAGGTAAATAAACATCTTACAACTCTGATTACCCTGGTTTGCCGCATATATTTAGAATTAATAGTGTGGATATCTGCACAAAATAAATTATTACTTCTTCTAGCCAAGTATATGAGATGAAAAACTGGATAATGTGCTTTGTGAGAGCTAGGTGGCATGAAAAGAGGATCAGTTTTATTTCTGCTACCAAAAGTGATCTATAGTCATATATGTTAGCCTAATAAACCCTGTGTGTCCCTGCAGACCTTGGTGCAAATTCTGACACATTTTTTCTGGTGTAAAATATTGCATCCTAGACTTCAGCACTGTGCTGACATTTGTTTCTGACAAGGGCAGAGGAAAAAAGCAATTTGCAAATGATCGCTGAAGAAAATTCCATATTTGAAATAAATAGCTTCTTTATGAAATTCCTCAAGCAAAAAAAAAAAATTGATTGCTCTGTTGGTCTTAACATCAGTCAGAAGAAATGACAAGAAGTTGCTTTCTGTTTAGAACTAAAACTAATATCCCAGTCCTAACTTTCTGCAGCCAGTGTGCTGCAGTAATTGCTTCAGGAATTCCAGATGTAAGGAAACAAATCTTCCTAGAAATGTGCAGTGAGAAATATCTCTTCCTGAAAATACTTGTCGTGTCTAGAAAAAGAACAGATGCTACTTGAATAAGTAGTACAGACTAATATTTCAAGTGCATAGACCAGGTGATGGCTACTTGAATGCACGATATTATTGTGTGTGGTGAATTTTTTAGCTTAAAAGCTTAAGGAGGTCCTTCTTTTATATTTCTGTTTAAATTGGAGGAAGTTTTATTGGAAACTCAATATCATGTCATGCTACCTTTTTATTGTGTTAAAAAAAAATTATGTACTAAAGAGCAGTTTGATCTTTGTGCTTCATGTGGAACCATGAAGAAGAAATTGTACATTGAGAACAGAGCTAAAGAAAAAATTTTGAACAGCTTTGCTGACAGAAGATGAGGTAATTCCATAGTAAATTAATAACTGAGCTAGATAATATTTTGGTCTTTGAATGAGACTAGCTGGGTAATAGGATAGTATATTACGGTTGCTAAAAATACTGACCCTTGTTTAAGTGATTGTCATTCACAGATCTTGTAAAGCCTTACAAAGATGAAAAGTTGTTATTGTGCCAGCTCGGGGCAGGGGCCCGCAGGGGTTACACAATCCCACCGCCGCTCCCGATTACACAGTCCGGAAAAGGAGTAATTCAGCTTTGCTCAACAACAGAGCGGAGTTCCTTTTCCTTGCGTGAGACCCTCTGCAGAGGACACCGGCACCTGTGCAAACTCACGAGCTGGTCTCAATCTAGTCCTGAAGTCACGGCGATACAATCACAGTCAATGGAAGGATAGTTCTGTTCTCTCCTCTGTGAGAAGCACTGTTAGTTTCTCTAAATATTGTGTAGGTTTGGGGTTTTGGGGTGTTACTCCCTTCCTAGATGTTACCCAGTGTTCCCCGCGTCGCTTAATTTACATATTCATGGTCTTAGTCCGCGGCAGCCTCCGCACTGGGTAGATTGAGAAATCGTGGTTGTATATTTCGCAATACTTCCGATCTCTGGGTTCCCGTTGCGCCGTGCGCCGCCCAGTCCTGTCCGCAGCGCCCGGTCCGGGATGTTCGGCCACCCGCTTCCCGCTGCAGCTGTTTCCCACTGCGCCGGACGGTTCGGCTCGCCTGGCTTGCCATGTGGCCACACGCCATGTGTCACGCGGTGCTCCGCCGCCGCCGCTGCCAGGGCCACACGTCCTGCGGCCGCCCTCGNGGTGGGGAAGGGGAAAGGGTGAGCTGTACACAACTGGTATAACATCAACAGTTAACATTAACAAAATACAGGGCACTCTTACAGCCAACTGGTGGGAGGGAGGAAGGGGAAAAAAACCAACAACAAAAAAGAAAACCCTCAGAAACTTATTCATAACAGATACATGTCACAGCACAGCTGGTCTGTAGCTAGGCAATTAATGTGGCCATAAATAAGAAACCCAGTTTGGCTAGCGCGGTTCAAGATACAGGTCCCTCGGTGAAACAATGATAGGATAGTGTTAAACCCAAACAGAGACTTCAGCCAACTCCATTCAATCTAGAATGCAGACATCTCACTGGTCAGAGAGCTGGGCGGTGTTAAAACCCAGACCAGTCAGCTGTCTTAACTCAGGAAATTCAATCCCCCTATGTAAGACAGTTCAGAACAATAAACCACCCTGTTTGTCTCATGGTCTTCGGTGGAATTCCTGTCTTTTGTCTGCCTCCAACCAACGACCTCACCTAACAGATATCAGGAGACACAAAGAGATAACATGACTGGAAAACTCTGATATAACTGAGAGCAGTTCTCAGATCACCTGAGTTCAGCTGTTTGCCATTTGGACTGTTTCTGACTTAGCAGGTGCTTTGCAGGCCCCATTAGTCTTTCTGTAGGGCAGCTTCCTTTTCGGCAGGGGTTCCTCCCAGACACTTCAGTGCTACCCATTTATTTTTCTGATATCTATCGACTGTCTCTCAGGCAAAATTTATCTTCCAATATCCATGTCTGCCAGGTACCTGCACAACTTAACTGTTTTTTTTTTTAATCTTGGGTAAAAAATAAGACATTTTTAAGGTTGAAATAGGATGTGCTGCTAAGCAGGTGCTCGCCTGTTTTCAGTACCTTTACTTATATAGCATTACAGCTGATCATTAGCATGCTTTGTTAATTCTGTTCTTCTTCCAGGAGGATGTTGCATTCACCTAAAGCTCATCTTTTAGAAGCAGATGAAAAAGTCATGGCTCATTCCCATACAAACTTAACTTTTGTGTTCCTAGAGGTGGGAGTAACTGTTGGGGTGACCTTTGCTTTTATTACCTTAACTGTTAGGAACTAAAGGATAGAAAGAAGAAATGGAACAGCTTTTCAGATTTTTGGTTGCTTTATGAGACAATATATGAGATCCAGGACACTTTGGGATTAGTTATTCCCTTTCCTTAATCTCTGTGCGAATGAGCGAAATAAAAATATTAGGTATCTTCAGAAAGCCCAAAAGCCTCATTCAGTGCTGTACAGAAGCAGGCTTGCTTTTCGAGATAGTCTTTCTGTCAGAGGGACATCCGGCAGCGAGGTGAAATCCAGATGTGATATGTGGGAATAATGCTGAACACATTACAAATTTATAATGTTACATGACATTATGGATTATTAAAGGCATTACATGGCATTATGTATTATAATTATGTATTATTAAATATTATTAAGGATATGGCTGCAGAAACTTAGATCTAGATCTTGCCTTTCATCATGTTTTGTTTTGAATACATTTCTTAAAGGAATACTGTCTCAGAGCTAAATACTCTGTGAAAGGAATGAAAAACACTTTCTGCTTTAGTTTTGCATTACTTCCTGAAAAAAACCCCTTTCTTCTCCCTTCATCTGATAAGGTCAGATCCAGATCATTACTGCTTGTGTCTATGGGTGCCTCAGTTCCAGGAAGGTTTGTTAAATATGAGTGCTTGTGGTAACTGAGGCTGTGGAAGGAAATTGTGATGTGCTTTTTACATGAGTGCTGGGTTTGTCTCTGTGAAGTCTCTAGAATGCTGCTAAAGACTCATTCGCTCAACGGGGAGAAGCTGTTGTTACAAGTACTGCACCTGAAAGCTGAGTACTGGGGCTGGAAAAATGCAAAAATAATCAAATTCTCAGAATTGCCAAAGACAGTCCTAGACTACGTCCGCTTGATAAAGTGTGGGTTTTTCTCTGAAAGAGGAGGTGGGGTGGAGATGCAAGTATGTACCAGGGAGCTTCTCGATAAAACCCATCGTCTTTGTATCAGTGACAGCTGCTCCCTGGAAGCGTGTTGATTTCACACTACTGATACAAGAGCCTCAATAAAGAAGGGCTCTACGCAGAGCTAGAAACCTGCAAGAGCTCCACTGGGGATACTGCTAACGTCTGCCCCTCCCTGCCTAAAACCTGGCTTCTGCCTGGTCGGTAAGAGTTAGCTCAATGCCTGCCCTGAATCAGGCAGGCAAGGTGAGTTATACTTTTCCTCATCTTCAGCCAGCTGGAGCTGCACTCAGAGAAACCATTTACCACAGCACAGAGTGATTTCTCTGTCAGGCGACTACCTACACAGTAGCTGTGGTAGGTGTAACAGCAGTTGTGAGGAGGAGGCAATGGAAAAGCAAGGATCACTCTGATCACGATCATTATAGCTAATGAGCTGGAGAACCTGCTGATAGCCTCAGCAGTGGCCCTTAACACAACACATTGAAAGTTGAAAAGCTGAAACACATTGTTTTTAGCCACGGGAATGATCAGGAGAGACCTATTTGCCTATTCTTTTCTTGTTGCTCCAGTCTGCAACAGTGAAGTATTGCTCTTACTAGTAAATTGAGAGATATCAATAATCAATTATACATTGCAATTTTCTGCTGTTTGTCTTTTTACGTCAAGAAAAAGACATTTCTTTCTATAAGTGTCTTTTTAAAGTCTTTAGATTTAAGACAATACTGTTGATTGTAAAATGTAAATATATTGATAAACATAAGACTGCACATGTGCTGCCATGTTTATCAATATACTTAGATTGAATTGTGTGGCATATCTATATGTCAATCTGTGTGCACACAGAACTGCACCCAAATGCTTCGTTATTCACTATTGCACTGACAGCTAATTCAGCTAATAAGAAATGCACCAACTTCTGTGCTTGTACCTTTGTCAAACGTGAGTCTTTTCAGCATAGATCACTTTGTCTCTGTGTATTTTCACAGTATCTATTACAATTACACTTGAGTACCAAAGGTAAGAATCCTCTGTTTCCACCATCCTTCATTAAACTACCATATTAGCAACTGTCCTGGAAAAAAATCAATGAGCCATGTCCCTCAAGTGTTGAAACACACTTTATATATGTTGTGGTTTAGGAATGGTATTTTCCAATTCAGTATTCCCGCTAAAACCACGCTGCAGCTCACTTCCCTTCCCCTCTAACTGGAAACACAAAAGGCAAAGATCATGGTTTGAGATACGAGCAATGTAGTGGAAACAGCAATGAGATAAGAAAACAATAACAAAAGGAATAGGCAAGGAAACTATTTACATGGAAACTCTGGGACAACACTGACTGGCTCTTCCCCACCACGTTTTCTCCCCACTGGAAGGAACACCGTTCTCCTTGGAAGCAAGAGTCCCTTATCCCTGCTTCTGGCAATGACTGAGGCGGTATAGAATAATCTCCTAGCCATGCCCACACAGCTCCAGGCTCATCCCCTCACAGCAACTGCAAAATATTAACTCTGTCCTGGCCAGAACCAGGACAGCGTATGACAGGTGTCAATGTATTTCCTTTGTGCTATCAGAAGGCTGTGACATTAATTACCCTAATTTTATTTAGATTGGAAGCATGAACATTTTATTCAGGGCATATATTTGCATTCAGGGCAAATATTTGCATTCAGAGGCAACACTGTTCAGGGAAGAGCATGCTAGAATAAGGCTCTGGAGACATGACTTTTCTGTCTTTCCTCATGACACCTCCTTACTAATTTACATGGTGGTAAGAAAGAACTGCTTATCCTCAGCTAAAACAGAGATGGCATAGTGCTTTTAGCAAAGCTTTACTTGCATCAACCAGTACTCTTAACTTTAAGAATGCTACTGGCATAAACTATTCTTTTCAGCAGCCGTAAAATGCTGTGTGAAATATATTCGGTTTGAGAAACCATGAGGACTAACACTTCTTGATGTGCTTGTTTCAATGGCCATTCCCTAAATAGTGGGGGCAAAGAATAATTGAAGTAAGAAATTAAAGTGGGCATGTAAGAGCCAAATCACCATACCCATATGCAAGATGAAGGTATTGAAGCATTCAGAAATATGGTTTTGTTGGTGGTTATCCCTGAAATCATTGTTGAGTAGGGAAGGTTTTGGCTAAACTTGCCCTTGGAGGCTAAAGAAGCCTGCTTCAAGGAGTGACTTTCTGTGTCCTGCCCTTGTAACAATCTGTCTTTCCCTGGGGTAGGGCTACATGGATTCTGAGCAGACTGACTGTGCAGGGCTCACTGGCCTCTCTCACACCAAAGCTGCATTTCAGTCTCAGAGTGGTTAGGGCAGAATAAAAGCCATGTGTTTGTAGCATGAAGAGAAACTGTGAGCCCTCTTCTGCAGTACCACTGTCCACTGCCTGTTTAAGGGGAAGCAGCACTGTATTCTCTAAATCAAAGGCAGCATTAATAAATTTAATGAATGACTAGGGATAGAACAGTGTTCTATTTGGGGAAATTAGAGACAGATAGAGACCTGACAGTTCTTGGATGAAGTGCTGCCATTTTATGAGGAAAGAAGGAAAGAAGGAAAGAAAGAAAGAAAGAAAGAAAGAAAGAAAGAAAGAAAGAAAGAAAGAAAGAAAGAAAGAAAGAAGA
>VXBQ01016967.1:213905-302382 GCA_013400175.1 Phainopepla nitens
TTTTTTTTTTCCTTGAAAGTGTCCAGTGTTATGCTCTGAGCTGATGCTAGATCAAATTCACACAAACTGGTCACTATTACCCAAACATTTTGTTTACTGCATCAATCTCTTTGACAATCGATGCCCCAAGGACAAGACAAAGAATCTTGATATCCTGCATCCCATTAATTTTTTTAATAAAATTGGTAGACATATCAAAGGCTGCATAAAAGCTAATGAAAGCTCCACATAAGCAACTGCCAGTAATTTTTTGTACACTGCCTTTTGCCATCTGTCTTTGTAAAGAGCTTTGAGATCCTTCAACATATAAGGTGCTTCATTTCTGTATTTCTTTCTGAGTGAAAGTGTAGCTGTACAGTTAAATAAGACAAGTTGGTCTCCAGTGAATATAGAATTTAAGGCATAATCTTATCTTCAGGTTAAATGGATTATAAAACTGCAACATAAGGTAGATGACAGGAGACTGGCAGGGACAGCACACAGTGTATGTCTTCAATCGTGAAAACTTCTGTAAAAGAACTTGTAAAATAAAAGAATTTGATGGGTCCCTTTCCTCTCTTACAATCTAAGAAACATGTGGGCATGAAACCCCTATGGGTGCAAGGGTTGGCACAAGAGATCAACAAGTGTATGAAAGGTTGACTCTTATCCAGCAACATTCAGATTATTATCACTATCATTGTTTTCTAATGAAACACTCCCATAGGAAATTTGATTGTACACATCCCAGTCTAATGCCGGGAATTTTCAGTGCAGGTATACCTAGGGTATTACCTGGGTTTTGGCTGACGCTGCTGATGCTGTCCTGAAGAGGTCTTTAAATGCCATTATTGCTGAACTTAGTAGCACAAGCAGAAAGTGCAACTAAAAATATTCTTTGCCTGTTTCCTTATGTGATTGCGGCTTTACAAAAATGTTTTCATATTTAAAAGAATCTCTCTCATCTCTCTTCAAGCAAAGCACCCACAAAAACAACAGAAGATAAAAATTATGCAGAGAAAACAGTGAAACTCATAAGACATTCTAGCAAAGGCATGCAATTAATGAGCTCAGGAGTGAGAGGAAGATTACAGTTAAGCTGCTTTCATGCAGGTATTTGTGAAGAACAGTAGGTTTGATTTTAAATTACTGGGATACTTCCAATTATCCTTTTGACAGTTTTTCTAAAAAGCATAATTGCAGTGCTCTGAAGTGATAGTACTGTTGTTAGTTTTCGTAAAATTTGATGTGAAGATGCTAAAGGGAGAAGTTCCTACCAGTACTGACCTACTGGCTTTGCAGGTTGGCCATTTTTGTAAGACTTCATTTTTTACACCATAATTCATGTTGATAACTATGATCTATGATTTACACCCTCATGCAGCTTTAAATTGTTTTCAGAACTGTATGCACTCAATTATGTATTTATTTTTAAAATATTATGAAGGGTAATTCCTCCTGTTTCTGCTTCCATAAGAGATTCTAGTCTTAATCATACATTAAAATGACAACTCCTCTCAGCACAGAAGAGCTCACAGAATCAGATTGCCAAGCACATTCCAGGGTACTTGGCACAATTACTGGGTCCTGCACTAAATGCATGCCAGGATGTGTTTCTGTCCAAAAGAGAAACTAAGGGTTTCCAAGGGAAGCACTCCTACTTGCTAGCAGAACAAGACTATAAGGGGCACTGTGCAGGCTGTTTAAACCCACCACTCCATTAGCTGGCATCGATTTTTGATGCAGTGTATCCTGCCTACACTTGTCATTTTCTAGCTCACTTCGGCAGCTGCTGCCTCCAGTAGGATTTCACAGCCAAGGAACACTTCTGAACCCAGTTCCTGTCATGTAAAAGAAGATGTAGACAGATATTGTAATCAGGCCTGCAGCTATGGGAGCTACCAGAATGGGTGACAAACTATATTTGCTTTTTCACTCAGTGTGCAAGTTAGAAGTACAGAAATCCTATTCTTCCACTCCATCTCCCTCTTCCCCTCCCTCAGCATGGTACAGTTGCCCTAAAAAGTAAGATAAGCTTGATTGGAATCTGTGAGCTCCAGGAGCTGCAATCCAAATGCAAAAGTGTCATTGATGGTTAGTGAGAAGCATTTCACTTGGGAATGTGGAAAAAGCTGCTTTCATTTCATTATATCCAAATTTGTCCTGCCGTATAGCAGTATAGAATAGGAAATGCGGTGGAGCACAGAAGAGCACTTCAGCTAGGTGGATGTGGTGAATGTTTCTGGCTCTGCCCACCCTTCCATTGCCAGCTTCCCTGGAAGGGAGTAAGGCCTGGTGTGCCTTGCTCAAGATCTTGTATCACACTCTTGTGGGGCAGGTACCTGACCCACTGTCAGGTATCAGTCTCAGTCTTTTGCTTCCAACCTGATGTGCATAATCTATTTTGTCTGCCTTTTAGTTACAATGTCGTTTTCTTTTGTAATAAAGAGGAGGGTTCATTACTGTGAAAGTCAAAATTATGACCTGTGAGGTAAATTAGAGCAGATTTAATGAACCTCTTCTTTTTTTTGCTGATACTATTTTCTTTAGTTGCAGGTATCACCCTATGAAATACCAGCATTTCTGAATGAAAGAAGACACATCATACACCACAGAAGAAAGCATCCCCATTTCCAGCTTGGGGAGCTATGTTATCTGTCTTTTCATGGGAATGCCAATTATGCATTTTAGTTAACAAGCTCCATTTTTTCCATCATTCTTACTTGGTATTAAGAAAATAGGAATGATGGAAAAACATGTTTTGCTGCATAAACAACTTCGACAACAGAGTATAGATTTCACATCTATTTTCTGTTAATTCAGGATGCATACTTAGTTATATGGTTGTGAGATAATCCATGTGATAATTACACTTTCTTATCAAGGCAGAAATTTATTTTATATATTCCGTAGGACAAGAAGTCTGTATAAAGCTAGGGATTATCCTCTACTTTCATGAAGTGAGCACAATTTTCAACCTACTTAATGCTCTAGATGATTAAGATGCCTAAAAGATACAGTTTCTGGCTGTTGAGAAGGGTGGCCAAAGTATTACAGAAGGAAATAATTCTTCAGCAAGCATGTTCGTTTCTGCAGGAAACCAGGAAGACCATCATAATTTGTGCAATAGTGGATATCCACTTCATCAACTTATCTTAGTGGATAAAGAAAAAAATGTGGACAAATACTAATTTGGCTTCAAATCACAAAATTGTTATTATAGATTTAAAATAACTCATTAAGACATTAAATGAGTTTGTACTTTTTGAGAAATTACATTTCCATCTTTTATTCTAGCTTGGGTCATTAGCATTCCAACTCATTATCTCTTGGAACTTTTCCTTACTTTCCATTTACTACTGCTCCTCTGAGTACAGTGGAGCTGTTTGGGCTAAGCAGGGTCCCAAACCCCTTTGGTGCTAACACATGATTTGTGGGTACAGCTTAGCCATCAATTACTAGTCAGAGACAGAAATTGCCAGGACTTCAGGCTCCCTTGTGCTAAATCCATCAGGATGAACAGATTGTAAACTGCCCATTGCAAACATGATAGGTATCCAGTTAATACTTCATTACCTCCATTCCTTACATTTATACACCCTTTCCCTCCTGTAGCTTTCTGAAATTGCATTTTCCAGTCTACACAGAGCAGTTCAGATTTAATAGGAATAATTGTGAACATTAGCTTCTGAATGATTTGAGGGCATATGGAATTTTTTGTATTTCATTGGGTAAGTCTGAAGCATTTGTTTCTATTGTTTTTTATTTTACCATCTTATTAAAAAATAAGAGAAAAATACTTTCTTGATTTGGGGCTTTTTATTGTTTGTCTGTGGTAACAAAGCTTGTCAGAAACAGAGTTTTTCAGAAGCAGAGTTTTTAATACAGCCTATAAAGTAAACCTCTCACAGCTTCCCAGTTGTTTTTTCTTCTTATTATAGAGACTAACTTACAGATGAAGCGACATATTTGTCTCAATTCACTACAGACTAGCTAAGGCCATTTTAGTTGGTGTTTAAATGCTTCAAATGATTCAAACTAGCTATCACTTCTCCCCTTCAGTAATTCAGAGATCTTGACAGGAGCACCCCTGCTTCTTGTGACCCCAATCTTTCTCCTATAATTTAATTCTATTATTATTCTTGCTGCCTATAACCTGCTTCTTTTCTGTTCCTTAGACAAATAAACTGTGATTTGCTATTTTATTACCCACAGTTATCCCACAGCTGTTATCCCAACCAAATGTTTGGTTTTACTACCTTGGAAGGCTTCATCTTCCAAGCTACCTTTAAGAACACCATAAACAAGAAAACCCAAAAGGCTCTTACAAGCTTTTCCTGTCTACTGAGTAAAGCTCATTTTGTCTTCTAACTATGATCCAAACTACAGGAAATAATGGAAGAATGGGGGGACATTGGTAAGGATGGTAACAAAAAATGTGATCCTGATGTAATTCTGGTTGAAAAGGATTTCAGGTGGTCACTGGTCCAACCTCCTTACACTGGAGGAGGGACTGAAAACAACTGGTTTAGTGTCTTGCCATTTTCTCCTGAGGTTTGGTTTATCTCCTCCCACATCCCTGTAACTCCCTGTCTTCATCTCTGGCTTTGTCAGAACTGAACATGTGAGGAGAAAAAGGATGTCCTAGTGCAGCCTCTCACGCACAAGATGATGGGAAGGAGGGAAGAGCGTCAGAAACCAGCAAGGGGAAGGAGACACGAAAGTGGAGGAGGGGTGCGTATGTGAACAAAACTGGTGGGGAAGATGGAACTGATGGAGCAGAGAATGTGCACAGTGGACACGGGGCTGAACTGGCAAAGGGAACTGGAGGGAAGGAAAAGACCACCTTAAATACCAGCACCAGATAAGCTGCTGATACAGTCTCTGAGATCTCAAAGGCCAGGAACTGCAGTGCTCCATTTTCCCAAATCTACTAAATGGGTTGAGAGGCTTCTTAAAGGTGTTAAAAAATTAATTGAATTACCTGGTGTTCTGGGTACGTCCTCAAAAGGCTGTAAAGGGAGGCTGTGAAGAGAAGATCAAAGTGTGAGACTGCTAAGGAGCTCTCCACAAATGTGTGCTCAGGGACTTTTGCAGGGCAGGCAATAGAGGGAGAAAGCACTGCAGATCCACAGTGATCAAATTGTCTTCTTTCCTTTGAGCTCTTCCTCTTTTAATGTTCCACCTCTGACTACCTTTAAGTTCATGCAGATTTTCATTTTACTTCAGAAGTGCATTATTCCTGTTCCACTGAGCTAATCAGATGCTATCTCTTGTTTATTCTGAGAAATGCTGAAAAAATATTTTTACAGAGGCTTTTCTCTGATCCAACCTTGAAAATTGTTCTTATTTCCAGAGAGCACATTGTTTTTTCTTTTGAAAATAATTTCTGTCTCCCATCTTTTTAATACAGCTGAATTTTTTACATTTTATTTTCAATTTTTAATTCTAAAACTGCACACCATCATCAATATGAATGCTGAAGTAGGACACAGCATGGAAAATGTACAAGTTGCACAATAAAAGCAGCTTCAGCAACAAAGGTTGGCCTGAGACAGCATAAAGTGTTTAAAGTCCAGAGGGCTTTCCAGTCCAACTGTAAGAACTTCAAAGTAGGTCAGGCTGGCTGATGGTGTCATGCTAAGCCTTGCTCTGATATGGTTTTCAAAAGAACTCAGGAGAGTCCTTTTCCATGCTCTACATTCTTCTGAGACTAACAGAAAGGATGGGGCTGTCATCTGAAATAGAATTGGAATGTCTCAAAGATAATCCTATGAGCTGGGTGAATGCTTGTGTGATAAAAACAC
Organism: Phainopepla nitens; assembly: GCA_013400175.1. NCBI lineage: Eukaryota > Metazoa > Chordata > Aves > Passeriformes > Bombycillidae > Phainopepla > Phainopepla nitens. Next base: position 219,692 of record VXBQ01016967.1, read on the forward strand.
TTCTGTGAATCAGAAAAAAAAGGGGAAAACCTGTATTTGTCATTCAAAATACTGTGGTGTTTCAGACTCCTTGAAATTGTTATGAATCCTGACTGGTGAGTGACACTGGACATTACTGGTGACACGCATCATTAAAAAGCATTCCAACTGGTAATAACTGTGATTTTGTAAGATATGACTGAGGCACATTTTGGAGGAAGATATTAACGGCTTCAGTGGGTGATTTAAGCAATATGATAAAAAGTAGAAGAGACAGTTCTTTTGTTCAGCTGTCTCTAGTATTGGAAGGTGGAGTGTAGGAGGAACTCATGGGGAAGAGATGTTTACACATGAATAGACTATACCCTAAAAAGCAGTAAACAACTTACAGCTTGCTTTGGTTTATTTACAAAAAAACAAATCCAAACCCAAGAAAAAAAAAAAAGAAGTCAGTATCAGAAATTAATGTACAGTAAATAAAATTACTTCTTTAACAATCTAATTCCAGCTTGTTCTTCAGGGATGACCAATAACTGTAGATCATCTGCAAGGCTGTAGGTATGCAGACATTGTTTTAAGTTTCATCCTGATACATTTTGAACTTAGTGCACAAACCTGCCTCTTTTGTTGCTGCATAACAAGGTGGGTGTGCTCAAAAGTGAATGGAATGCCATGGAAAACACATCTGCTCAAGAAAACAGGTAATTTTCACAAGTACTTAAAACCTAGTAGTTTGCCAAGTGCCAAAGCACACTCAGTGTACTAACCTGGGAAAGGGTTGTGATGCAAGAAAGAACACTCTCCACTAAAAGTTTAAGGCAACATCTGTTTTTGTCAGTCTCCCAGTAAAATCACATTTATCATTCCAAAGGTAAATCAAAAAAATCAGAAAGTAAATTACTTCACTGACAATATATTCCCATCACATTATTCTTCAAACCACTCCCTTTTAGCGTACTGCTTCAGTTCAGTATCTCAAATGATTTATTTGGTTGGTGGAAAAATACAAATCAGTGTAAACAAAATATTTGGGCTACATCCATACAGTACTTTTATACTGTAATATTATTTACCTAAAATTGATTTAAAGATACAGCATTCAGTTTTCTTTGGAGAAGATGACTGAATCTAAGATCAGATGGGAGTATCCCTATGCTTATATGCTGCTCTGTTTCCCTTCCTACATTGAATGGATGTAAATACTTTAAGTCTACATGTTCCTTTTTATAGCTTCCTTTACTTCAGGGTAAGATACTTTATTCATAAATGCATAATTTAAGTAAGACAGTGAAACCTCTAGTAAGGAGTAACTCAGACAAGCAATCTTTGTCTTAAGAGTGTCCCTCAGTGATTTCAAACATTATGCGCTGAGGCTTCTGATACTATATTAAGCCTGTACAAATGAATTTGAAGACTGTACATCTTCTACTTACCCAGAAAGATATCTCATGTCTGTTAAATTACAGGGTGCCAGAAAACAGATTTTGCGTAATAAACCTTATTTCAGAGATAGGGAAAATTTAACCTCTAAATAACAAAAAATGAAAAAGTCACCATGAGTGTGACAGCAGAACAGGGACCACAATAGTGTAAAACACAAAAAGACCTTTCTGTCCTCTTAGCTGAACTCAAAGAAGTTACCATGTACAAAGCAGATACATGGTTTCTCTTTTCTATTAAACACAGAAACTGCCTCCCACTCTATTTCATTATTTTTATGATGTATGAACTATGCTTAAACATACTAAAATGTTAACTGTAAAATTAGCATTTAAATACAATTTATGAGTATACCAAGAGAAACAAAACAAAATAACGGAAAAAAACCATAATAAATGACAAAAATCCAAGAGAACAGGCTATATAAAATATTGCAAGGTTCTTCCTGTCTAAGAGGTAAACTAGCCTAAACAAATTCTTGGGTCAAAGCTCAGGATTTTAAACTAAAGATATGGACAAATTGGCATGGTTGCTAGTGTTGTTTTGAAATGTCATTCTTATTGCTTGTTTATGCCTTAATTATTGCCTCGGAAAAAAGGTGATTGCTCTGACAGATGACCTCCACACCCAAAGCAGTTCTTTCATAACTTCTTACTACAATGTCTATTTCTGAACTGTAGGTATCAGTAAACCCCAAAGTGTTAACGTGGTAACATATCTGAGAGAAGGTTGTTTACCAGGTGTTTCGATTGCCCAAGAAAAGGGAAATTTTCTATCCCTTGCAAATTGAAAAGATTACTTTTGTCTCCTGTGTTGTCCAACCATTGAAATGAAGAAATAGACATAAATTAATATAAACATATGGGTCAGCAAATACAGAGCTATACCTGTAATCTTAACTAGCTCAGAAAATTTCTTTTCAGTATAACTCTTTATGCATAACCTTCATCATTTTCATTTAGTAAAGTTATTACCGATTGCTGTGCAACTCCTTAATTCAAAGTGTTATGTTATTGGTACATATTAATAAGATATTATTTGCTACTGGAAATAATATTTAACAAGCTGAACACTATGATTATTTGTTCATGTTGGTGAAAATTAAATACTGAAACCAGTTTCTGAAATATACTTAAGCTGCAGTTATAATACAAACAATATAAATGGTAATTTGAAATGAAATGTTTTAAGAAACTTTACATTCCAATTTGTTTCATATATTGTTTACAATTGAAAGGGTCAACATTTAGAATCTGTATTTAAGTCAATGTTAATATCAGTAAACTGTTTAAATTAATGCAGAGCATGAGCCGTACTGGAAAAGAAATGACTCACTTTACTAACTACTTCTAAAGTCTGAAAGTCTGAAAGTTTTAAAATGTTGTTCAGTACTGTGTGCAAAATTGTGTGCAAAACTGCATTTAGTGTCTTCAAAGACCTCTAGTGGCCAGACGTCTCTTGTACCAGCTCTTCTCTTGGCATAGCTCAAGATGTTGGGTCTGTGGCTGCTGTCAAGCTGACATCTCCTGGGCTTTTGAACAACTGGTCTGGATATGGGAAATTTGCAGAACTGGAAGCAGTAACTGGAAAGCATCCTGAATATAAGTAGTACTGTTGCAGCCCTAATGGGGAGAGAAAACATGTGGTTCATCAATACAGCTGCCATGTACTTCAGGAATTACACGTACTCTTTTTCTTTTCTTTTCTTTTCTTTTCTTTTCTTTTCTTTTCTTTTCTTTTCTTTTCTTTTCTTTTCTTTTCTTTTCTTTTCTTTTCTTTTCTTTTCTTTTCTTTTCTTTTCTTTTCTTTTCTTTTCTTTTCTTTTTTCTTTTCTTTTTCACATCTGCATCATGCTATGTTAGCCTATGTCTTCAAACAAGATTTCAGAATCTGCAGATAGCATAGCCTGAATAAATATAGAAAAATCTAACTGCCCCTAAGTTTGAACTCTTAGACAGTTTTGTTGGTAATATGAGTAGAATAAAATGCCCCAGTGTTCAGAAGCAGATATGACTTTTTAAACACAAACCAGCTAGTCTTTCCATCAACTAATTTTGAACTAATTTTGAATTTGCTGTAGGTGGAAAAAATGTCACTGAAATTAACAGTTCAAATTATATTGTTTTTAACATGTAGTACTATTTTTGGAATTTCTAGTAGTGAACAGTATAGTGGCTTGTAATTCTCCATGATCCTAGGCTGTATTAATACATATTTGTACACAACTATGGGATTTAGAAGTACAAAACATTGTATTCCACAATTCTAAATATTCCTAGATTCTGCAGTTCCTGGAGTGCAGGAAGGTAAGTCAGCAGCAACAGCAAACTTACCCTATAACAGAAGGAACTGTAAGGTAGTTTTCACTACTGCTCTATTCAACTTTCCATAATTTTCCTTAAGGGTATTGTTAATTCAGTGCAAAATTGCTATTGTAGAGCAATATTCTCCTTATTTTTAACAGAATTCAGCTGTTGAATACAGAATGACAGTTTATGGCGACTACTATATGTTTATTTATGTTTTAAGGGAAGCGTGATCTAACAGAGTTAAAAACTTGTGCTGCAGATCCTATGAGTTTTAGGACTTCATGAGGATATTACTTCCATCTCAGCTTCTTCTTGGTAAAACTGAGGTATGTTTTACTCACTGTGCTTTTCTGAAGAAAAATAGATCATGGTGCCAAATAAAAGAAATCACTCCTGAACATTCTGGTGGTCTGGCACATGGTTACCCATGTGCTGACCAAGGCTGTTGCTAAACTGTGAATCCTTGCAGAAATCTAAATGCCTGCACATGGGAAACACTGTAGCATACCTATAATCCAAATTTTAAAGGAACGAATAGGCTGAAACTGCAACTTGTTGCTGTGCTCTGACCAATACAGTAGCAGAGTTTCAGAGCTGGCCAGCCTCACTTCAGTCATACAGCTCTTAAGAATCCTCAGTAAATGCAACCTCACTACTACAGTGTTTGTGGGAGAGGCTGAACACAAAATTGGGACTTTTTGTGCTGGCACTGAACAGCCAGAATGATACTGTCATCACTTTTTAAATAGTTTTTTCCTTAGAAATGAATGTGCCTGTCTCATTTCAAGTAATTTTACTAGAACATTTTCTAATGTGAAGAGGTGGAGCTTACCTCTAATAGCACACTGTTGATCATGGGGTTAAGAACCTCTGCCTTCATATTGCTCTGTAAACCACAAAACAGAATGAAAAGCTAGGTCAAGAAATACATTTAACATAAATATACTGATATCTGAGATGCAGTTTTATGAATTCTGGAAAGCTCCTCCTTCACCTTGATTCTTACTCGGACTGTTTATATCAGTATTCCTAGTAACTCTGTCTGCATTTCAAAGACACCTCAGTACACTCTATGCATTGCTATCACAGAGTACAATGAACTAAGAGAGGCCAGGGGTTTTACTCCTTCATTAATTCATGTACCACGGAGTTTCAAATTGCCTACTTTCCTACAGGTGTGAGGTTTATGTAATGACATTGTTTGTCCATCTGTCTATCAGTGACCTTTTCACATTCCACAAAATTTTTAACCCCTTGCTCATTTTCAAGGACACAAAAAGGAAAAAGACATGTCAGAAGAAAAATAAAGTTCTTAGAAGTTACACAAGTATCTGTGGTTAGGACAAAATCAAAGATCCAGAGTAGCTCCCCTACAGAAGGAAAACCAGGTGAAACTCAGATCCCCAAACTGGAGGCAGCACATGTGCTGGGCAGTGCAGGTTGGCTGGTGAAACAGCTCAGCATCCATAACAGTTTTCTAAACCACCAGATAGGAGGAAAGATGGATTAAATGAGTAGTGATACTACTAGAGGCTGGAAAATCAAGATTGATTAGCTCCTCTAATTTTTAAAATGGCAAAAGTTCTTCCTTTTTTTATTCTCACTGTTCTTCACATTGTGGTTCTTTAGAACAGTAACCTCCAGCAAGAGTTGTTTTCTTCCAACACTGTATCAGGAATAGCGTGTCCAGCAGGTCATTCTTCCCCTGTTCTTGTCACTGGTGAGGTTACTGTGAATGCTGTGTCCAGTTCTGGGCCCCTCAGTTTAGGAAGGACGTTGAGACACTTGAGTGCGTCCAGAGGAGCCAACGAGGCTGGTGAGGGGCTTGGAACACAAACCCTGTGAGGAACCACTGAGGGAGCTGGGGTTGTTTAGCCTGGAGAAAAGGAGACTCAGAGGTGACCTTATCACACCCTACAACTTCCTGAAGGGTGATTGTAGTCAGGTGGGGGTTGGTCTCTTTCTCCAGGCAGCAACTGACAAAACAAGAGGACACAGTCTCAAGCTGTGCCATGGGAATACAGGTTGGATATTAGGAAAAAAGTTTTTTATGGAAAGAGTAATAAAGTACTGGAATTGTCTGCCCGGGGAGGTGGTGGAGTCACCATCCCTGGATGTGTTTAAAAAAAACTGGATGTGGCACTCAGTGCTGTGGTTTAGCTGAGGTGTTAGGGCACGGGTTGGACTCAATGATCTTGAAGGTCTCTTCCAACCTAGTGATTCTGAACATAATACTGATTAATTTAACTGAAGGATTTCGACTTACAACCTTGGAGCTCTCATATTTACAGATTTACAGAAACATTAAAGTTCTTAATTTTAGTTTGGAGAAAGACAGCAGAACCAAGGAGAGATGGTTAGAGAAAAGAAGTACATTTTTACTCTCAGTTACTAGAAAATCCATTACAAAATGCACTGTTTAGTGGGCCAGTTTAATATTTTGTGTGCAATTTATTTTTATATTTTTATGCATGTATTTATTTCACAGATATATGCTAAAGTACAATCCCAAAATGCAAAAAAAAGCATTTTTTCCTTACAGTAATTGGAAGTAAAGTAAATTATTAATAATAAAAGCAAATAAATAAATCCTGTCCTTTACAAGTAACGATAAAAAAATGCTCAGAGATGTGCTGGAAGAGCTAATGGGAAACTGGAAAAATTTCCTTTGAATTACATTCATGGTTTCATGGAACAATCGGGAGAACCAGAATTTGTTCTTCTCTGATATTTACAGAACCATTTCAGCAACAGCACAACTTTTACCTCTGAATTGTGCTATAATACTGAGATGCCAGTCATCCTTGAAGCATCTTGAAAGGCAGGATACTATTTCTAGCAAAGATGTTCACAGATAAATGGATATTTTTCAACAGAATATCTTGTGATAGAAGACAGAGTGATTTTTTTTTTTAAGATGGACCAAACATATTTTCTAATCTCTTAAACCTTTTGAAAACACTGCAGTGCTAAGCCAGAGGATCCATTAAGGCTAAGAAGACAACTTGTGAAACCATCTTAAGGTACTGCAAGTACAGTCTGTTAATGACTTTTACACAAATATGTTCAAAAGGGATAGGCTGAGTCAGAGAAGAAATTATCATCAAGCTGTGTAACTTCAACTGTGGGGCCCTTCAATGTGAGAAGATAAGAAGTGTTGAGTGGTGATCAGGAAAAACGGGAAATAGTTTCTAGAAAGAGAGATTTTACAAGGCAGGGGACGCAGTGTCATCTATCAAGGCTTATAAACTTTTCCTGCTGTGAAAATGCTCTGTGTTCGTAATCTGAGGAAAGAAGTGGCCTCTTTGCTGATATAAAGCCTCTAGACTCACATAAGATTTCTGTTTCAAGAGGTGAACTATGTTAAAAAATGCCCAAATGCTGTCATCTTACCCCAGCTGCTGTTACAGAATCAGAAAACTTCTTTGATAAAGATGAAACTTCATTACACATGGCACTTGTTAAACTGGTTTAAAAAAACAAGAGAGACAAATGTAAAAATACATCCTTGACCTATCAATAGATAAAAACTCTATGACAAACTTAATCTTGGAAGTAAAGATGTTCTTAAAGCAATTTTGCTTCTAAATATTTTTAGAATTTTTTACGCATAAACTGTTCATGATAAAGTTTTTATATTCCTTCACTGAAAAATTCATTGCTGACTACAGCAGCAAAATTATGTGTTGTTGCACACAACAGTCTTTTTTGATAGTGAAATGTTTCATTTGTTTAAATTCTAAACTTGTAGTTTAACTGTGGTTTTTCTGATGATTGCAGCAACACAACTTCTGGAAATACTGTTGGAAATAAATCAAACTTGAATGAGAACAGTGAAAAGTTTTCTATATGATCAATAAAACATCGACTCTGTGCTAAAAGGAAAATACCACTTGTGGTTAAAATATGAGAGAACAAGACCTAGTTCTGTTTTGAGACCTTTCATTGTTTTCCTACACATTCACAAGTGTATCCCATAGGACCTCATCCTGCAAGGTGCACCATACCTTAGCTCTGATTCTGAAAAATGCTTAATAAGTGCTTTGTTTTAGACTGAAACGTTCCTATGGACTTTGCTCTTCTTAATAGCATTCTTAAGGATAAGCACTTGGTTAAATATTTTACTTACTTAGGAGTCAACTGTTTAAAGTACCTTAACATGAAAACTTACTGAAATCAGTAGACTTAATAACTACAGAGAGCTTGAGATTTGAATTTAGAGTCCCTCTAGACAGATTTGCTTCTTGAAATTCTGGGTGTTTCACTATGGTTAACTACAAAGTTGCTAAGAAATGTGATCTATTTTTTAGAACTCCAGATTTTTTTTTGTATATTTTTGTGAGATAAACGCTAGATAATGAAACTCTGTTGGCAGATAATAAGACTGCATTATACACTCTAAAAGCAAATTCCAGATATGCAGGCACAGTATCTTCTGCAGAGGGAACAGGAAATGCAACCCAAGTTGGCATGTACATTTGCTTGCTGGAGCAGAAACAACTTTTAGTCTGTGTATAGGCCATGTTTTCATAAACATAAATATGTAGCCATGTCAAAAAATGACAGGTAGCCTATAGAACCTGATTTCATGAGAAAATACAGCACCAGGACCCCTAAAGCCAATGCTGTTTGTTGATCCATGAACTTTACTGTGCCTTCAAGCTGAATGGAACTTCATGAGTTCTATGCAAATGTCAAATGTTCATAATGAAGTACATAATACTCACTTTGTCAGTACTTTTGCTTGATCTTGAGCAGTTTTTTCTACTTCCTGCCCATGTAGAATTAATTCTGCTACTTTATGAAGCTGTTCAATACAACGAGCAGTTACCTCAGCCAGACTTTCAATGGACAGCATATAGATTTCCTTAAATTAAAAATGGGAATAATATAATCAATAATAACAACACTGATAAATATATTTAAAGATATATACATATAAAAGAATTTCAAATATAGGAACCCTTCCTACCCCAACTGGAAATACCAACACATACATGGTGAAGTAGTATCAGCTGTAATGTCATCCTCACAAACAATACTGGAAAATTAAATATCTACAGACTATAAAATACAGACATTCTACTTGCTCTGAAAAATTAGTACAATCAAGTCTACCATTTACTTGGCTGGGATCAGACTGTTGGATTTTCTAACATACCACTTTTAAACCTCATCCTAACAAAGAGAAAGATACCTAAACTCTAGAATAAGTCATAATCATAATTATTTTCATATGGAGCCAAAAGCACTGAGTCATCCCTTAGCTGAATCTGTAGAGCAGAAATAGATAATGTGCCCTATAAAAAAGTGGCTTTTATCAACAAAGATATGAATCTCTACATAGCACTGTGGGGTTACAGTGTTCACAAGCTGATGCCAGCTGGTAATCTGCAATCACTTAAAAATCTGTAATATATACATTGTTTATATTATATACAGACTATATGTGCAGTATTATATACAGTATACAGTGTATATACAGTACCATCTGTCTGCTTCTTTAGATTTTTTTTTGTTAGGAAACATGACAGATAATTTCTAATTAGAAATAACAATCTCAACAAAGACAGAAAACACATTTAATGTTGCCATTAACTTGACAGAAAATACTCAATCACAATTAACCTTATCAGAACTGTCTAAATGAACACTTTTAGCCATAAGAGCTGTATTTCATAAAGAGAATGAACAGTCGCCTAAATAATACTTCTGTTTTGTCTGTTTATGATTTAAACTGTTTAAATAGTTTGAACATTTTCCCCATGTATTGTCACTGAGAGAAGGAGATACTAAGAAACACTGAGATATACAACTTTCACCGTGCACATAAGGTTTGACATTATACCTCAGAATCCCTCAGCTCACTGTATGTTGAGTATATACATGCATACACACAAAACCACAGATATAAAACAATAAAAACAATGTGATAGAGAACCTGTTACTTTGATATTTGCTTATGGAAAAAGAATATTTATGTAATTTAGTCTTCAACTGGGTCTATAGTGAATAGTTGTGTATTATTATTTCTTACTACTTCAATGAATTTAAAAAATATGGATGACATATAAAGCCAACACACAAAGAAACAATCTTATCAAACAAAGTATGTCCATTCACTTAAAGAAACTTATCCTCCAGAAGTTATTTTACCTCCACAGTTTTGCTTTTGTCTACTTCTGTTTTATCACTCTCAATTTTATTGTCTTTTTGAGTCTTTTCTTCACCAGGTTCTTCAGGTTTTTCATTTAGCTCCTCTTCTATGTCTACTGGGGTGGACAAACTGGCTTCTTCCAGCCATTCATGAGCTTTTTTCCTAGCCTGCCAAATAAAGAAAACCAACCCCAAAGTTCAGTTTGAAAACAGAATATCAGGTGAGATTCCTGAACATCAATTAACAACACATTTGATTACTTCCTTTTTATACTCAGAAATCTGAATGTATCAAAATTCTCTGTGGCATTTAGTTAATTAAAGTACATTTAAGAAACTGTAGGGAAAAGCATTTCAGACTGCATAAAAATGGATCATCCAGGGATAATTCCTCTAAAGGTATAATATTCCTAACTAACACATACAGCTGGTGTTAATTCCAAAGTTAATATTTCAGCTTTATTAGATATCATTCAAATGAATTTACACAGAAATTTTTCTTACACAGTTTCCCAAATAAGAAAATAAGAAGTATGTATAAATAAGAAAAAAAAATTTTGGAGAGGTACAAGAGATGTACTAAATTCTTAAAGGAAAAATAAAGATAAAATTACTGTATCTTGAGCTGCTTTCCCTGACATGCAAATAGATCAAAGCTGAAGAGTCTTAAAACTTTATACAACTTCAGACTACTGTTATGCTTAGTAGGAAATTCATGATGTCTCTTTTTTCACATGAAGTCAAATTAAAACACATTAAGACCTAAGACAAAGCTTGTTATCCACAGTCTATCTCTGTAGCTAGAGAAATGAACATTTGTTTGAGCCTAAGATCAGCAGATCAACCAGCTTTAAAGGGACCTGATAGTACAAATGTGACTAGTTATATGACTAGCTCCTAGACATCTCACTTTTAGAGCAAGAAAAATTATTCTGAACCTGACTTTTGTTCCCAGTATGTAAGACCAAATCTGCTGTGCTCATGAGCCCTGTTCTGCTGAGACATCCCTGGTTCAAGCTTTCTGATCACTGGAAAGGGCTTGTCCAACTGTACTGCCTTACTCATTTCACTTCTGTGAAAGCTCTTCTATATTCAGCATTTTATTCTCAGTCTTCTGTACTTCGCTTTCTGAGCTGTCTGAAGTGAGCTGGGTACTGGTCTGTGTCAGATTTCAGAACAAAGCCCTCCTTCTTTGCCCAAGAAACTGAAGGCAGCTCGCTAACAGGTGCTAACCTTATTTAGTTTGTCAGGAGTAGCAGCGACGTGCAATTCAAACAGCAGTTCTGTGAGCATGCTGACAAACTCTTCTCCCACATCTGCTGCAAGAAAAAACAAGACAGTTTTTGTTAGCATGTTAGTGCTATTGTATTTTATATGATCAAATACATCCAGTGAAATAGTCTCACCAAGTATTCCAGCACTTGAAAAACAGTGGCAGCGACAAAAGAAAGGAATGTGTGGAAGTGTGCATGTATATGCACCAAAATTGTTGATAAATGGGATATTCAACTGAATATTCACTGTGGTTAGTGTCTTATTTAACCTCATGTTTGAAATTTTTGATGTTAACAGCCTTCAAAATGAAGGTAAAGCCACTTTTTCAGATATTCTCCCCTTATTACTTCATAAACAACTGAAATGAAGCTGCAGTGAAAAATACATGAAAGGGCTGCATAATCAAAGTGAGAGGAAACATTAGAGAGAAGGGTATGTGTGTGGCTTTCTGCTACTTGTACCAGAAAACAGTCATAGCTGTTACAGCAGTCACAGGAGGAAGGAATGTGTTTCACTGATGAGTGCTTTGCTTTTGTGGGGGCAAATCTGCAGCACACTTTGATTTGGTCTCTTTTTTTTAAGGTGCTCACTGCCTTGGTTGCAGCCCATTCAAAACACTTGTAAATGTGTCAAGGAGCAGGAGAAGCAGTTGTGCTTTACTAAAAAAAAAGAACTTCTGACCTTCAGAGAAAACATCACTTTGTGCAAGAAACAGAGCTTCTCCTGGGAGCTAGTTTCAAAGCAAGGAACTACTGTCCACAGAAATTAAGGAACAACAGACATCTCATAAATCCTCACTCCTAAGCAGGTAATACACTTTCTTGACTTCTATTTCTCACAACTCCATAGAGGAACGGGGCTTAAAGAGCCCTTAACTAAGAGGGGAAAAAACTAGCACAAAACTTTACCATACTAAGACTTTATGCTGAGCATTTGCCATCCCCCTCAATGAGGAACAATAAGCTTCCTGTGAGAGGGATCAGGAAAGCTGAGTAAGCACTGCCAGAAAGAGCAGTCTGAGAAGAAATTACTCTCCTGTTAGAACATGCAGATGTTAACACAGTTTTGCTAACTTTTCTGAAGGCTAAAGAAATCGTATCTCACCATCCTGCAGAATATAGGTTTTACAGGCAAAGTGCTCCTGAGAAGATCAAGAGGATGTGGAAGAAATATCCTTCTATGTTTTCAAAACACAACAATATGGTGTTCAATGGCATAAGCCAGTCTTCAGTCAGATCGAGGGGATTTTTGCTGTTAGCTCTAAGAGGTTTGGTATAGATCTCACAGGCCTGGAGACATGAACTACGCTGCCTGTAAGCTGACTTCTTATCCTTCTGTTCTAACCTGTTTAGGGGAATGCTAACATTTCTGACCTGTTTAAGACACCTATTTTGCCCCTAACCAAAACACCCATCCATTTTATTGTAATTTTTGTGAGCTCTTCAAGGCTGTGCCGTGTCATGGTTACAGAAACGCTTATGCTGCTCTAACCTCCTTCTCACACTCTACATGCCACATCCTGTCGAGCAATACCTATAAAGCAGCTTTGCTACTATGTTTCAAAGTCACTTTCATTCCAAATATTCAGGGTTCTTGAATTTCTTTATGATACTGTAATCTTTTCTCTCATCTAGCAAGGGAGGGTGCAGAGTGAGGATGAAGTTGCTGAACAGAAAAGCATTTCTAAATACTTCAAAACTTTCAGATTATACAATTTCTGTAAGAAAAGCTCAGTTATCCAAAAAGTTATTATTTTATGTTTTTTGCTTTCATTGAGATATAGCAAAACAATTTAATATTTGTTTATGTTTGATCTTCCATATCTCACACTTCACTTAAAATATAAATTCAAAATTAAGCACTGATCAGCTTCCAGAACTTTTAGAGTATTAATTGTAGTAACTACTTTATGAAGACTATTAGGATATCAGAAATTACAGTTCGGACTGGATTTTTTAAAAAGTTATTTGATAAAGAAGTAGCAATTATTCATATGGTGAAGACTGCATTTCTAATTACCTTTTTGTGCCTGCACCACTTCATCATCTAATTCCTTTGGAACAAAGATCTCTTTTATAGCAATTAAATCATTTTTCACAGTCTCCAACTGTTCTCCATCAAGTGTTGCTAAATGTGACTGAATCTGTAAAAGAAAGGACAGTAAGTATTACTAAATGTTAATTTAGAGCCTGAATTCAAAATAGACTAAGAAATGGAAACTTCCATTATGTTCAAATCAAGTCTCTAACCTCCCAGCTTAGACATATTTTTAGATCTTGTCAACAGAATTTGTTGAGTATCACAAAAATTACACCAGCCTAGCCAGATCGTCAAGCAGCTTCTTTCCTCTAGAACATGAGTTTTGAACTATAAATCTGTGGTTTAACTGCAAACTGTAATAGGCATTTTGGGATTGCCTGGATGAAGATGGCAGGCAAAAAGAGCACAGGCATAATGGTTAGTCTGAGCACTCATGGGAAGAGCTGGAAAAGGTGGCCTTCAAAACGCAGCCAAAATTATTGACAGTCTACCTGTTCTGAAGAATGCATTGGCAGGTCTTTACATGTCTCAGCTACCTGCAAGTCCCTGCATATCTAATAGGATGGCACACCTAAGAGGGATGGAAAGAGATTCTTTGAATCACTGTTTATACTACAGTTATATAGTGTCAATTCCATGAGCAAAGTGCTCCTTCTGCCTATGGAAGACAAAAGAAATGCCCTTACTCCCCTTCAAAGTTTTACCTTTGTGTTTGTTTCAAGGGTTTTTTTTAAAGCTTGCTTTACAGATGTACAGACTACCTCAGTGCAAGGCTGAAGACAGCTGTTTCTTACTGCTGTGTCCTTGTGTCCAACTCCTGTGCTCAGGGCTAAATGCAAGATAAAGCCGTGACACTTGAGTCAGGCTGTGAAGGACTACATAAGGCTTTTTTTCTCCCTCAGAAGCTAACTGGGACTTCTTTTAACGAAAACTTTTAAAATAAAAGCTTAAACATACATGTCATTAGTACCTCTTGCACTCCTCCTGTGGCTTTTGGGCTGTTAGAAGTGGTGTCAGGTTTCTCTACAGTACTCTTTCTGTATTCTGTGTCTGTGTGCATGGTAAGTGGAACATTTATCCGGGCATTGAACTTATTGACCCATACAGTTACCATCAGTCCTTCTGAACTGAGTAGGACTATGTACATGTCTAGGACATCAATGAAGTGCATCAGAAACCTCATGGTAACAACCTGCACATGTCTTCCTTACCCTGTGGTATTTCACAGTAAAATAAAAATATTGTTGACACATGCAATTAACCTGAACTTGTTTTCTATCTATCTCTTTCCAGTTTAGTGGGTGGGGGTTTTTGGCCATTTTTGGGTTTGTTTTTTTTTTCCCAAAAGCAGACCTTTGAACTTTACGCATGCAGTTTGAATGTGTTTTTGCTCTAGTTTTTCATCTAGAAAATAACAAAAAATAAAACCAACATTGACAGTATGTACATAACTGTTACTGATATAAGCTTCTTTTATTTGTGAAAGCAAATAAAATATTTAAAATTATAAGTTGGTTGTATTTTATTAAGAAGTATCCCACAGGACAAAGAATGCTAATTGCAATAACAAACAAAAAAAAGAAAACTTGTTTTTAAGAAATTTATTTAGAAAACTGTTTCATGACAAAAATATCACTGCTAGGAATCTACAAAATTCTATCAGCCCACTGTCAGAGATCTACTATGAAAGTAGCAGAACAAATAAATTGAGAGTTGAAATTGAAATACATATTTATTAGATGGGCCTTATTAATATTACCATCTTCAGAGAGAGATTTGTATACTTCCAGTAATAGTATCTCAGTATATTTCTATGTAACTTTAAAAACTAACACAATAAAAAGTGAATAAGTAAATCTGGAACTAATTTTAATTCACCAGCCTTCACATGTAGTAGGTCTGGAATTCCTGAATGCAAGTATCTGTATCTGATTTCAACCAAAAGATTTCAACCTCCTTGCAAATCCTGCAAGGAATTTGCAAGACATCTGCAGTGTCACAAGCTATGTATGACCCACTACATATGGTCCTAACAAAAATACCTGTCAGTTATGACGTTTATTTTGAGTTAATCTTGTAGTTACATTTTAGTTGTATTGAGATTGAGTTCCTAAAACCCAGGACTAGGCCATAGGATCAATTCAGCTTTTTCTAAACTTGATGGAAAACTTACTGTTCATTTCACATGCATCCGCAGAATAAAATTAATGTAAAGATAAATTTTTTTTACCAAGCATATTGATTTATGCTGTCTGCATACTGTACCTGAGCTTCACTTTCATTTGACAGGATTTCCAGAGCTTCAAGATGAGACAAACCTTGGAATTCATCAAAAAGTAGTCCATAATGTGCTGTTCTTTCAACTGTAACTTGCTGGGCCCGCCTCTGTTTCTCCTTTTCTTTGGCTTCTCGCAACAGCTGTAAAAATAGAAATCATTCCATGTTTTATTGATAGTACTGTAGGTGTGACAGATTTTATTACTATCTGCTTCTGTGTGTCTAGAAGTAGTAATAAAATTTGGGACTATATCACACCTGCAGAGCTAAAATTTTAGAGATGAAATAGATAATTTCTTTTTAAATAATTTTCTCTGATAAAATATTTATATAGTACTCTAAGTGGGATTTTCACAATGATAATTACTAACCATCCTCTTTAAAATACAATGAACTAAAAAAAGATCTTGCTTATATTTTCAAAAGCAATGTCAGCTACAGATGCCACATAATAAATTTTACCACCAATTGTAACGACAGAGAAAGGACTATTTCATGTGCAGCCTTAAAGAGCCATGCAATCCATTCTAACAGACCACAAAATGGGAAGAGTATTATTTTCAGGACCTATCCACCAGCTTGCATAAATAATGCACCTATATAAATATTACTGTAAAATATTCTTAGCAAATACTAAAGTCAGTTTTATGTGACAGCGGGACTGACAAAAGAGATTGATCACTTATACCAAAGGTGGGGCAGAACTACCCTCTATATACTTGGGTGTATTTGGTGAGCTTTTAATACCCTTCTGTCAGTATATAAGAAGGATAGAATAGTGTATCCAACAGGATCTTCCACTCCTTCCTTCTATTCCTGGACAAAATGGCCTCTCATGAATTTCCTACAGTAAAGGTGGTAAATATATCTGAACTGCATGTTAGGTCACATACAAGTCTCTGAATACAGCTGAACTCCCACCACTTTTGTTATTCCATCCTTCAAAATTCCTACAATATTGTCTTCTGTGATTAATTTAGTACAAAACACTTAAAATGGTACATTTTTCCTCTGAAGTATCCATCTTCAAAAGTTAACTCACAGTTTTATGAACAAATCACTGAAAAGCGATAGTGCAACCCATGAGAACTGATTTATGTTGTATTCTGCCTCAGATTCTATGTGCAAATCCATGCATGTTGTTAAAGGAGACATTCTCAAAAGCTCATTTTAACCCTGTGGGCCTTATCAAGAGTTAATTGCTTTTGATTTAATATAACAGCATAAGTCTGTTAACTCTTCCAATGATGAATACTAAAGATGAAACATCTCATTAAAAGAAAGCTACCTTACTCTTCTCTACAAGGAAGTAAAAATGCGGTAAACATAGTTTCTTTTCAATGTCTATTGTTTTCCCTCCTTTCAGTGTCTGGAGAACTAAAATCATTCTGTACTGATAGCATTTATACTTCTGTTTTTATCGTATCTCTGAAGCATATGAGTCACAACTCTGTAACGAGTTAGATGGGCACTGAGATACAACTTTTTACAGGTTTAATTCCTAATGAAACATATGTCATATTCCAGTATTACTGATTTCCAAGGAAAACTGTATAGTAATGTTTATGCTGGAAGATATCTATCTACAGCTGTTACCAAAATATCAACAATTTTATTTTGCCTCCAGTGTGCAATGATTTATCATCACATATACTAATTTATTTAAATCAGCAATTGCATATGTGATTATGCAGAAAAGATGATTTTACATTATCTTTTGTGGTTCTGTGAAGAAAGATAAAGTAGAGCAACTATAAAGAACAATATTTATTTCCATAAGCCCAGCCAGCATCTACTGCAATAAATAAAGCTTCTCCTTAAGACATGTGAAATTCTGGAAAAAGAATGTGAAATTGCATTGACAGAGCAGTATTTAAATATATCCAACCTGAGACAGTGAGACTGTTCTTGCCATCAGTGTTTTGGTTCTCTTAAATCCCGGATCGCTTTCTGCAAGTACATTCATAGTTGTCTTCCCAATAAATTCCAAAGCATCCAAGCCTCCAGATAATACACTTTTCCCCTGTATAAAATAATGCAATGTGGTGATTTCTTTTTTTTTTGGGCTAATATGAACTTTAAAGAGGCATGCTTTTGTAGACACTGTCTTTGAACATTCAAGTCGCTAAATTTCCTATACTTTACCTAACAAGAGGATTGATGGATTTATTTTGAATAAATAAAATTTATTCTGAATATATTTTCCAAAAGAAAAAAAAAAGAACTATACAAATATTTCCAGTTAATTAAACTACATACACCAGAGGAAATGTAACAATTGTAACAAGTGTTAAAAAAACCGAAAAAGAATATATTGTAAAAGGGCTGGAGCACATCTCCTATGAAAGCAGTCTGAGAAAATCAGGGCTGCTCAGCCTGGAGAAGAGAATGCTCTGAGGAGATCTTCTAGCAGTCTTCTAGTACCTAAACGGGACCCACAGGAAGGCTTCACAGGGACATTTTGCAAGAGCAAGCAGTGTTTGGACAAAAGGGAATAGCTTTACTTTGAAAGAGGGTAGATTTAGATTGGGTATCAGGAAGAAACTCTTCACTATGAGGATAGTGAAGCACTGGAACAGGTTGCCCAGAGAGGTGGTGGATGCCCCACCCCTGGAAGTATTAAAGGCCAGGCTGGATCAGGCTTTGAGCAACCTGGTTTAGTGGAAGGTCCAAGAAAGGGGCGTAGGAGCTAGATGATCTTTAAGTTCCCTTCCAATCCTAACTATTCTGTGGCTCTGTCATTCTATGAATACCACTGTAATTTCATCCAATAGCATCTAGTTTGCAGGAACTTGTTTTAGACCTAAATAATGTGGAGCCAAGAGAGACTCTGCCTTACCTAATTTTTAAAATTTTAACACTTGTGATGACTCTGGAACTATTTAAGTACATATGTTTTTCTGTGTCTTCATATATTTTATGTACACTAAAGAAGTTTCACTGGCTAAAGATTTCCATTTCAATCTGGATTATGTGTGTGTCAGATACTCAAATGCTGATGTAACTTGAAATATAATGGAAAACCCTACCAAAGTCTCCAATGGCATTACAGGTGACTTACTGAGACCTTAAGTGTACCACACTGATCACTGTGGTATAGCAGCCTCTCCAGGCTGCCTACAAGCTCATTTCTCTTATTTGCAAATCTTGTATAATGTTCAAGTAATCTTACTGGTGGCCAGCTCTCCCAAGCCACATGATGCTCCAAGTTCTGTAGAAACAATCTTAGGAATAATCTATAGGAATCACCTCATGTTCCCAAAAATCTTTGATATTAGAGTGATGAGGCAGTCAGAGTGGACTGGATATACAATAAAAAAGAACTGCCATTTCATAAAACTTGCTCAGTGGGAAGTTATTATTCTATGCTTTTACAGCCAATGTTTAAAAGTCTCTTTTAATTACAAGTGAAACACCATACTTAAAGGTGTAAAAAAAGTTAGGGGAGAAGATGACACAAAATTTGATTTGGAAACGGTATGGTACAGGATTTTGCAAAATTTGAAACATAAAAAAATGAGAAAAGGATGAAGTTCAACACACAAAATATAAGGACAGTGTAATAGGAAAGAACCGTGAACAAGAGATTTTGCCTCACTGAGTTTGCAATCAGATCCCCTTCTGGGAAGGCTAATATGAAATGAGAGATTAGATAAAGAGGTGAAGGTAAAGCCCAGGAACTAAAAATAGAGAGCTTAGTAAAAGCCTTAAAATAAGCAAATGGAGTATTTCCTTATTTTATCTGCCTTCAAAAATGGTAACAAATACTATCACACCTTCTCTGGAAGGACTTAAATGTAAAAATAAAAAATCAGATGATGGTACAACTATAAAAAAGATTTGCCAAAAATTTGCAGAATTCTACGTAGTTTAGGAGAAGACAATATTTTTTTCACTGAAACTAGTGACAACACAGTAACTGAGGTAGTTCTGGTTGACTTTTTATTTTCAATTTGACAGTTTAATTTAAAAGTTATTTTGTAATGGAAAAACTCCTAACAGACTTACAAAAGAACTCTTTTTACAAAAACCTATAACTTAAAAAATGTGATGTACAGTGAAGTTGAACCTAAAACCAATGAAAAATAACTAGAGTAGAGAGACCAGCTAAAATGACTCACTGTGTTTTGTACAGCACTAGTGATAGTTGACAGCATGCCACGAGATCCAGATGAAGGAGAAGAAGGAATATTCTCAGAAGAGCTTTGGTCCACAGAATCTTCTGCTTCTAACAAAAGAAAAAAAGCAGGTTACAGCATAATTTCAACCCTTCAAGTCACAAATTACAGTAAACTAGTTTCTGTGACCAAAATCTTAAAATTTTGTTAATTGAACTAATTTGGCAGGGTCAAAGAGTTTTGCACAATTTCAGCCAACTTGAACTTACGAGTAACTGGTGTTTCAGCTGCAGGAGGCTCTGCAGTTTCCAGAGATGTTGAACTTCCGCTATGAATTCTTAGGGTAGTTCCTGCTTTTTCCTTTACTGCTGTTATCCCATGACCTGTAGCAGAGGCATATTTTAGACTACAGGATTTGGAAACATATTACTAACAGTGCATAGTATTCTTATACTTCATGAATTATTACAAACAAAATATCTATTAAACTTACCTCAATTGCTTAATTTTCTCAAGGTTAATTAATTTACTTCTTCTACTATATTTATATTAACTGAATATAAATGATAAAGCTGAAATATAACACAGATTAAGCTTGATCTGAAAAGGAAAAGTTATTTCAGTGGCACACATAAATTTGGTTCCCTGCTTTTCAAAATGCTAAATATTCTATTGCAATCAGTTTAAATGGAAACTGAGAGTCCTCCTAAGGCCATAGGGTAGGATCTCATGTAGTTTTCAGAATTCTAGAACAATTAACCCAAAGTTAATGGATTGTATATGACTGCAGGACTGAGACAAGGAATTTGTTCTTCAGTTCTATGCATAGGTGCTATGTTTTTAGGAATACAGACTCCAGTCTTCAGAGTTATTTCAGGATTTAAGCTTCTTAAGTTCTCATTTGAAGTAAAATTCTGAAGTGTCTCTCCCCAAAGCTACTATTCAAATACATTTTGTAAAGTCTGCTGATGTCAATTGACACGGGCAGAACTACTGCTCCAGTGGCAGGTGATCTCCTACAGAGATTTTACTACCTTTACGTGATTCATATGCAGTGACTCCCTAGCCCTCTATTAAAATGGTATACTTTAAAATAAAGTATAAATGTTGCTACCGCCTTTATATGAATATTTTTGACAGAACAGGATTGCCTTGCTGGTTTTCTACACAGAGTTTATTTACACTAGCAGATCACAGGGACTGGTAATATCCCACTATAGGACAGGGTAGACTAACTGGTAGTCACTCAAGGGGAGGCAATATCTTCCTAGTCTGTATCAACTGTAGTTGAAAAATGCTGCCCTTAAAAAAGACTACTCTAAAATTATCTGCCTATTTTGCTTCTGGTTATGCGCACAAGTATGTCCATGTTATACTTCTCTCACTACAAGCAATCCAGCTGTTAATCTTCCTTAGCTGGAAGTTTCTGTGTATCAGCTGCGGCGCAATAGATTAACAACAAACCAGATGAGCAATATTTCTTTCCAACACAAAATTAAATAGCCTCAGTGACAGGATTTGATTTTTATCTTGTACAGTACACTGTTAGTGCATGAAACCGATCACTTCTAGCAGCAGTACAATCCAGAGTGCTTCAACTATTCTGCCTAACAACTTATGAGAAATGTTAATGACAATTTCATACTTCTTTGGGTAAACTGAACTGTAAATAGATAAATTATTTCAGAAAAGGCATTAATACAGATGGTCAGGCAGATATCTAGACATCTAAGGCACAAAGTTATGCATAATGATCCATTAAGTGTTGTCCACATTTTCCCACAACTGTGTGGGAATTACAGACATTCTCACTCTCTTAGAGAAGTTCAAAGCATTTCTGAGTTACATTAACTACAGCAAAATAGCCTATCACTTGCCAGTGCTCTGCAGCATTCTGAATAATACATCTATATGTGTGTGTGTAGTCATACAAATATGCTTTTGAACATCTGATTCAAGAAAGATGCAGCAAATCTATTTCAAATGGAGGAGGAAAAAGGAAAGCTTAGATTTATGATTCTGTGATTTCTAGATGAAGTACCCATCAGGTGCTGTGTGACTTCAGTAATAAATATACTCTAGAAAACATATGTGAAGCAGCACCTCTGAAAGATCACATACAAAGAAAATTGGAGTATCTGGAGGTAAACAAAAAGAACAGATATTCCCTAAGGAACAGATGTGCAGAGACAAGGAATTTCATAGGCGGCACAAAGTCCTGATGTTTTGCACTGTAACAGCCTAGGCAGATAAATGCTTTTACCTTTTTCTAAAGAAAATAGGACCTTTATCTATTTTATCTCGTATCTTACAAAAAGCAGCAGTGTCTTCAACTGTGCAGGTCATACTAGGCTATGCACTGCAATGTTTAAGTCATCGCTGGATAATTTCTTGACTTTTGCAAAGTCTGTTCCAATGCAGATACTGGAGAGCAGTGTACTGCATGGTCTAATCACAATCTCCCACATTATTAATGAGCTCAATGAAAATACTAGCGTGGATAGATTGTGAAGTCATTTATTTAATCCCCAAATTCCTAGGACTCAAATCAGTATTAACTGTGCTTTTACACTAATATAATAGATACTGCATGTCACATTCCTTTCCATTACTTCTGCTCACAACTTTTTAAGTGAGCAAGAGTTTTATTCTTTTCATTGACTTAATCAATTTGACTTGGTAACAAAATACTATGGTCCTGTAGTCATATAAAAAATCCTACAAATATTAAGAAAAAATCTGAATTCTCTGTGAAAGTTATGCATTTTGAGATCAATTTCCCACTTTTTTCCCTGAGACTTTTTAATAGCCTTGAATTGGTTCCTGTAGTTTTGCAGACAAGCTAACACATTCAAGAAGAGAAAGCATACAGTTGCTGTGTTGACATTTACTGACCTATAAAAGGCAGCATTTTTGGGACTGTGGTTGCATGCGATGGAATGAGAAAATACTCCAGGTCAGCTAGGGGTGGCTTTGCTGAAATAAGCTATATGACATATATGTTTGACTGCAGCAGCAAAACCAGATGAGATCAGAAGACCACAACTGAAGTAACTGTTAGATACATATACGTGCACAAACAGGGCAGAAATGCGTGTTGCCTTGGAAATGAAAATTGTTATTTGTAATTTCAAAAGGCACAGAAATAAAAGAGGTCATGGGAGAGAAGCCTACAATTTAAAGATGCACTCATTTTGTTACACTGGGTGTGCTAACGCAACTGAGCTGACACCTTGACATCTCCACTTACACTTCTGTAACAGCAGACAGAAGAGCTATGCAATAGGCATTGTTAACTGTGAGCTTTTGGAAGAAAGCATGCTTTTTTCCCCTGTGTTGTTGCTTTTGTTTCTCTTGCCTCCATGATTCCTCGTCTTTCTATTGGCTGGCAATTTCCACAGAATATTATTGTTCGTGTTCCCAGCTAGGATCTTTCATTTGAAAAAGAAGCTTTTGCTAACACTGCCTAACAACATGACCTGCCTTTTGGTTTGCCTGATCTGCCCAAGGCCAGATTACAGCACTCACAAACGCTTTAGTCAGATACATCCCACTTTGCTGCAAGCTGTCTTATCTTCCATCTCCCAGCTTAGTAGCTTTGGATTCCCTGCAGAACTGAAAGAGGCAAACAGACACCTCTGGAGGGCAGTTCACTTTGTCTGAAACCTAAACCACTGTATAGGAATCATGGATCCCTTGTCCATCTAGTACTCATAGGCAATTGGACTCTTTGATTCAGTGGTAAAGATGGGGAAGAGTTTGAGATTTTGTCCCTGGCTACCACACCACCTCTGTAACCTGTGTCCTACCATGGGAGCACATCTAATGAAGAACTGACCAAAATTTAATCTAGTAACATGAGTGAAGCCTCATCTGGCTCAAGCTAAAGATGAAGACTGAGGCCTTAAATGAGCACCTTTCACCAGATGAGAAACAGAAGAACCTGAAACTGGCTGGAAGAGAATCACTCCACCACATGAACTACAGAGATGTGGAAAATCCAGCCGTGCTCTGGTTTTGTACATGAAAAAGCGAGACTCCATTGTGCTCTCTTTTAAGCTATCCTATTAGCACTCCATTCACTTCAAGCCTTCACAAAATTTCTCTTCCTTGCAGTTAATATAAAAAACCCAGGCTAGATTCTTGTAATACCTATGCTATCTAGTCTATAAATCAGGAATCACTCCAATTAATCTAGTAAATGAGACTAGATTCAGATCTCCTTATTGCAAGCATAAAAGGTTTCAATAAGAGCAATAAGCATAAAGGCTATTACACCATTTTGTTGGTTCTCAGTCTCTTCTAGACTATATGCCCATGTTAAGACATAAAGAAAGCAAAAGGGACTGCCAACCCCAAAAGCATCCACATTTCCTTCCATCTGTTACTGCATTCAGCATTCTTAAAAAGGAGTAACTGTAAAAAAGGGCTTTGTTGCTACAGCAGCTGTAAAGTGTTATTTACAAAACAGTTGTGACCACCAAATGATTTCAAGCCAAAGTAGTTTTCCCTTAATCAGCTGAATCTATGAAATCAAAAAAAGTCTGAAGAGATTAACTATCCCCTTTTATGATCACATAAAGTACAAGCATAACCAAAGTACAAGCATAACATCCAGCCTTCTTTTTTTTAATATTGTACTTTATTTTGCAACAGAGGAATAGTATCTATAGAGAATAGAAAAGACATTCGCAATATTTGAATACTTTAGTTTCACATTATTTGCAGCACTGGCATTTCTGTTCCACGGAGAAGTCAAGTTAAGCTATGCAGTGCTGATTATTACACATACCCATGTGTAATAATATCCAAGTTCACGAGCACAGTGACATCTCAAGTGACATTTCATTCTGTCATACTGAGTGACAAAAAGTGCTTTCAGCATACCAGGGAGAACCATGGGTGACTGATATTTTCATGTGCCATTCTCATAGCTGGGGAACTAGATGAGAATATACACAAGAACAAAAACAATCAAGAAAGCAGAACATTAATTACAAACAATACATTATAAAGATGCATTATGCAGCCTTTATAGTATGAATTTCAGGGATAACGTGAATCAAACAGCTGGGTTATTTTTTTCATTACTTTTACTGTGTGAATGTATTGACAAGTGCTACTCTTAGCAATGGCCCTCAAGGTAAAACACCTTAAACTTACACAGAGTGAAGCATTTGTATACAGCATGATAGAGAACAGACTTTGCTTGGAAATGCAACTTGTTGAGCACCATAACTTCAGCACCTTATGAATGCTACGCCTCCTTCAAAACACCACAGAATATGAAAAGCAAGGCTTGCAGAAGGGAGACACTTTCATTAAGCTAGCAGATAGATTAATTGGAGGAAAAAACAAACAGCCAAGCTTTAAAGCATAGAAGCTGTTTTGAAAATGCAAGTCACAAGCTGCCAGTACAAACTTAAAATATATTTTGCCTCACATAAGCCCTGGGGATGAAGAGTTTGCTGTTGTAGCTAAGCTAACCTAATGGCTTCTTGGTGCAGTTATGGGAGGTTCTACTCCTCCCCATGTTCCATGCTTATCCCTCCTCCTTGCCCTGGAACTGGTCTCAAACAGTCAGTTTCAAGGAACTGAAGAGGCAGAAAATAGATTTTTCTTCCCCCTAGAGTTAGTCTTATGTCAGTTTAGCTTCCTGAACTGGATTAGAGGGAACTCAGAGGAACATGAATGCTGGTATAGGGAGAAGGAAGAAACATGCAAGAAAAAGACAGGTGAGGGACTACACGCTTTCTCCAGGCAGCAACTGACAGAACAAGGGGACACAGTCTCAAGCAGCATCAAGGGAAATATAGATTGGATATTAGGAAGAAGTTCTTCATGGAAAGGTGGTAAAGTACTGGAATTGTCTGCCTGGGGAGGTGGTGGAGTCAACATCCCTGGATGTGTTTAAAAAGAGACTGGATGTGGCACTCGAAGCCATGGTTTAGTTGAGAAGTTAGGGCATAGGTTGGACTCGATCTTGAAGGTCTCTTTCAACCTAGTGACTGTGTAATTCTGTGATTCCAGTGGCTACCACCCATTAATTGATTTAGCTGAAATAGTCATCCTCTTGAGCAGGATAGCTTTATCAACACTGTTAAAAGACTGGACTGTGTCATGTCTAATTTACTAAAAAACACAATTGAAAAGAAAGAGACTAAAATGATGATAATTAGTACACGTTGTTCCTCCATATCACAGTGAGCCTTCTTCTCCCGTCTCATCATTCCAGCAACTATTTCAGTGTTCTGCTCCACTGTGGTTCCACAAGGAGCAACCAACTTTCTTGCACCTTCTAAAAACATAAGAAATCTCTTCACCTCATTGATGAAGCTGATTCAATAGTTTGCTTAGTATGACATCTAGTGTCAAGACCCCAAACATGGTTCAGGCAGTGACTGAAACTAATCCAAAGGTATTACAGATTATGTTGTGTAGAGGAGTATCACATCTGTCTTGTGGGGATCTCAATCCAAAAAATGTCAAAATCAGTTCAAAGACAACAGATATTTCCCTTGGAATGAAAAACTACCACCAAAACACTCCCGGGCTGTATGTGCAAAGTTACTTAAAGGAGGATGAGATACAAATTACATGGAAACTGTGTTACTATTGGGAACTAAAAACAGCTGTACTAAACAAGTTATAGCCATGCATTAAAAATACTCATGTGTTTGTGAATTCTCTATCAGTGTTTGAGGGATAATGAAACTGAGATCATTGGAACAACATTTTAACTCAGTCAAACAGGTAGGAATGCAAAAAAAATTAACTACAGTAAGAAGAATTATTCACTGAAAAAACCTACCCAGAGACATGGTAGAGTCTCTCTTCCTGAAGGTTTTCAAGATGTGACTGGACAACATGCTAGATAATCTCATCTAGATGCATAAAGTTTTTCCCACAAAACTCTAAACTAGGTGACTTTTCAAGGTACCGTCCAACCCTGGCTGGTCTATGATACTCTTTGTTAAAAGCAGAATTAATTTTTTTAAGCTTTTAAGATGTTTGGTCCACTTCAAACTGTTACTGCTATTTTTACAAAGTACGATTTTGAAGAAAAATATAAGGAAGAGTAAATATTTGTCACATTTCACCAGACAAGCAGCTGTGTTGTAGAATATGACAACAGAAGAATCACAGACTGAAGGTGTTGCTGCTAAGTCTTAACTCCAAGAAGGCAGTTTTACTTACAGCATTTGCTACACTGAAGGAATAGCAACCTTACAATGGACTGGTACATAGCAAAACTATTTTCTGCTGTGGAATAGGAGATGAAGTGTTGGTTGACCTAATCAGATATGAAATGAAGTAACTTGAACAGGAATAATAAATATATAATATTAATAATAAAGCTTATAGAAATTCCCAATAGCTTTAATTTTTTTCTATATATCTCACTAGGGAATTACCATACTGAAGGAGATATGTGGCCTACACAGCACCATATCCTGTCCATGATATTGAGAGACAGTAAATATTTCACAGGATCAAGCATGAGTTTTCATAATAAACAACTAGGAAATAAGCCCACTGTATCAGGAATGCACAATATTACCTGGTGAATTGACTTCCTGGAACAAATCTAAGATTAGCTATGTGGTCTTCCAAGTTAGCTTGGGTTCAGAAAACATGGAAGAATGTACATTAAGATTTCTGCTTAATTCAAATTCTATTTTGTTTAATAAATTCACAAAGTTAGATTCAGAATTATTAGATAGTAACATGGAAACTCAACCTACCCTGATCGCAGGGTCAGGAAGTCTGTCTATGCTGCAGATTCCAGAAAACAGGAAAATGGGGAACTGCTGCTTTATATACATCTGGTTTTAGGTGTTTTCCTACTTGTTCTTGGTCACTGCCAGAACCTGAATAGTAGATGGGACTTCAGTGTGAAATAGTGCAACCATTCTGATGTTGAATTAAAATTATTCTAAAATTTTCCTTTTCTGCATGTGGATGCTCTTTTTCCAAGGCAACTTGACTTGTTCCAGCTGGAACAAAAAAGCTCATTTTTAGGCAATAATAGTCCTAAAAATACATATACACGGTGATGACATGCCTATTCAAAACAGACATCACACGACATTACCAAGTCAGACTGCCTACACAACAAACTTGCTCCACACACCCTAGAAACGCATTCTGAATGTAACTAGAAATGTTACTTGTTGGACTGTCTGAAAGAAAATGTAATTATGTATTCCTGACTGTGAATGTTACTGAAAAAAAAGAGGACAAGGAAACTTCCCTCCTCTGCGAAACAGACAGAAACCATTTACTGTCCATGAAACGGAGAAGATGAGGAGGAGAATTATTTAGCCTTATATGGGATCATAAAACCAGTATCTCTATTGAACTCATTTTCAGTAACTAGCAATTAATTTTAATTCCTAGGTTCGTCTTTTAAAGGTGATCTGTGGATCCTTTATGAGAACTGACTAGCTAACATTTTTTTTTGTTACAAAACATTTCTGATTTGTGAGAAATTATTTCCCACTGGTAACTACATATTTCTATGCTTTGCTTTTTGTCTGTGAGTTTTCAAAGAATAATAATTAAGTTTTACCTAAAGTTCTTCACATGGAGATTTTGTACTGTGACTTACTACTGGAAATGAGAGTATAGGGAGAGGGAGTATAGGGCCCATGTTTTAATATGCTGTTCTACTGTCTGAAATCTAGTGTG
Source organism: Phainopepla nitens (assembly GCA_013400175.1). Lineage (NCBI taxonomy): Eukaryota > Metazoa > Chordata > Aves > Passeriformes > Bombycillidae > Phainopepla > Phainopepla nitens. The sequence goes on from VXBQ01016967.1 coordinate 247,977, forward strand.
AAAGTGTGACAGTTTCACACTGGGTGGCAATGAAAGCTGGAACAATTTACTAGAAGTGAATTCCTGTTGTGTAGGCAGGAGTCAAACCTGGCATACAAACCATTAACATGCATGTGCATGAATCTGGGTTGCTTTAACTTGAGAAACCATATGCCTTTGGCTGATAGAAATTATACTGGATTATGAATCCTTTCAATGAAGAAGTCACAATCAAGTTATTCATTAACTTTACAAACAAGCCTAGCACCATGTCCATAATTTGAGTAATTAGGAAGATCCATCTTCCTCTTTAAAAAAAATCATGCTTAGCTTATCAAGGCAAAATTATCTATGAATCCTTAAGATGCAACACTAATCTGTCTAATGACACATGAAAATTATTAATTATTTCCACACACTTCACCAACTGAACACTTACCCACTGTGGCAGAAGCTGATGACAGGAGAGACTTTCCCCAGATACCCCAAGCTCCCCATCTACTTGCTTTAGATGAGGAGTCTGTAGCCTGTAAGAACAAAAATGTTACTCCACTGTCTAAAAATCTTGTTCTCAAAAAGCAGGAGGAAACGCAAAGAACCTATCAGGCCACAAAGTCTTGCATTTAATAATGATGATATATTGAGTATTATGTGGAGTTTAAACTGGAAGAGTCTTATACTCCAGAGATGTCTTCTTTACAGATGTCCTAATATTTCTTCAGGCACCCAATCCTATAAAGTCATACAAATTTATTAGGGCTAATATTAGGGAGAGGCAGGAACCTGTCTGCTTCCTGGGTTGGAGGCTTCTCTTTCAAAGTCTCTTCACATGTATAATTCAGATTACAATTCCACACATCACATATGTAGATGTGCACAGGGAACTCCTAATAACTGAGTTCAATAAAAACACAGCCAGAGGAGGTACTGCACACCTTTTACAGTAATGAGTAGTGTTAAGCAATTATCAGTATCCCATATTTAAATCATGTCAAGAAACTGTCTCAAGAAAGTTTCCAGTAACATATCACCTCTACACAATGCAAGTTTTATTGCAATCAGACTTGAAAAACCAAATTAATATCATACTGGCAAAGTGAAATTAAACTACTCCTAGTTTTCAAAAGCTTGGTGTTGCAATTGAATTTATCCCTATGCAGGTTTTCTGCATATCTCTCTAGGTTTTTGTGAAAAACAGTACATACGTTATACAAAATCCTGTTCTTACAATGTGGGGAGAGGAGGGCTTTTACAGAAAATAAAGTATTGCTTACTGGATTGCTTTGCTCATGCAGTGTTTCTTCCAAGTCAGGTTCTGCATCAAGGCTTACTGTTTCGATGCACTCGGTGGGCATGTCTTCAGTTATCTCTTCACTGGAAGGCAGGCTGGAAGGCAGGCTTTCAACGGGTGTTTCAGTCAAAGGGTTTCCATTAATGAATATGTCTCCTTCCTCTCTATTACTGACGTTCTGAGTGACCTGTCCATGTTGATCTTGTGAAGACTCATGCAAGATCTCAGCTTCCACGAGATGTGGTACTGATTTGTGAAGCAATTCTTCATTGCTAGGCATTTCCATTACTTCAGGTTTTTCTTCAGATGGGGTGCCATCAGACATGTCTTCAGACATTTTCTATTCTGAATATAGAAAATAAAGTCTTTTAGGTGCCATAAGCATTTGAGCATTTATTATGAAATACACAGTGTTTACAATATGCTCCTGCTGAAAAACAATACAGCCTTCATATAAGACCTCCTAAAGCACGGAGCCCTGTGGCACATGCATCACCCTGGCACTGGTTTCAGGATAATACTGTAAATACTCCACTCACTCTGCAGGATCTCACTCAAATATGAAGAACAGCATTACCATTTTCCAAAATATGGTTTAGTGAGGGTGAAAGGATATTAATTTGTGTGAAGTCAAATGTAAGAGTTCCCAAATGGTTAATTTCTTTATTCACTATCAGGTGTGTATGAAAGACCACTGCAGAACAAAATAACCTGAGCTGCAACAGTCAAGCAGCTCTTGCTCTCCCTTTCATCACTGCGACATACACAGGTTCCTACAGCCCGCTGACTGATAGAGCGGAGGACAACTCTCTGCAACTCAAACTGTGGTGATATTCATGTCTTAGAGAAGGGGCATAATCTGTGAACATGAAAGGCCATGGGCCCTAGAGCCATTTCATAGACACAGCCATAGCATAGAGTCATTGCTCATATTGTTTCTGCATCACTTGTCCCAAAGTCTTGCTCTTTGGGGAGTGCAACATTTCTCACCATCTCCTAAAATTCCAGCTGTGTGATTAAACTTTGATTTTGAAGCCAAGGTAAGCTTGTATGAAGTAGTTACTGAATTTTTTTTTTTTGTAAGTTATGAACCAGTTTCTCTTATTTATTCCTTATCTTCCAATGTAATTTTGGAGGTATTTTCCACCATTGTGCAGTCATCAGGCTGAAGATCCTAATGGGCAAAGAAAAAGCCATAGAGTAAGCTCTGCAGCTGATTAACAAGTGGCACTGCCAGAGCCCAAAAGGACTGCTGGTCTCTGATTACTAACACTTATTTGTTGGTAACAACAGTATACTTGGCACTCAGAAGACAATCCTTGACAGAGAGCTTGCAAAATGTTGAGTTGCATGGCATAACAAGACTCTGTAGACACTGCCTTTTCATTGACTCTCATATTAATTAAATATGGCTCAAAGATTTGCATCTGTCAGAAAGAATGGAGATTCTATGAGAGACTGAAGAAGAGGGTGGAAAAAGACAAAAAAAGCAAAGCATAACTGAGATTTAGGAGAAATTTGCCTGAGAAGCATGTATTTAAAGGAGTATATTTTATTAAAGTCTATAGAACTGTACACTTCTATAGCTTTAGCAGTCTGTTCATCTAATGTGAAAATAGATCACTTGTTTAAACAGTTTGAAGAGTGGCACTTTGGATCAGTGAACAAGAAATATAAGTAAAATAGCAAGCACTTGCTACCGCTTGTATTACTTCAGCTTACATCGTACCTTAATTATCTTCAGAAAACATGAATTCTCAAGTCAGAATCTTTGCATTTGACAATTTTCCATTAAAAATACAGCAAATACTATAAAATGCTTTCGTGTAGGGAAGTATTCCTATTGTTTTAACAGTACTCACTGTGTGATGGGCAGCATCACCTAAGGAAAATTTTTGTATTTGTAAACCAAATTCCATCATGAGATACGAGAATCTTTTATTAAAACCTGTAAAACCTTTACACACATAATTCATAATTCTGACTGGGCATTAGCTCTGCGCAAGCCCAGCATTTTTAAAGGATCATACAGACGTGCACATGGATTTTTGCAGTACTGGGTCATCTTTGGGTACCACTCGGGCTACCGTCTCTGCAGTTGCCTGGTGGACCTTCCTTCCAGGAGCACGGCACTTATCAGCAAATTACTGCGTCCGTCAGAACACTAACACTAGACATGCTGCACCCAGGGTCAGCGTCATTCAACCTTTCATCCGTGAGACTCTCCTGATCCAAATCAACTCTGACAGCTCCGCCCAAAGGGAATTACTCTACGGGGAATTCGTGAGGGAGATGCTAAGGCCAGCCCGGACCGGTGGCAAGGGAGTGCCCGGCCCGCACCGACCAGCCGTGATGAGGGGGCTGGCGGTGGCGGCACCTGCCGAGCGTCCGTCCGAGGAGTTTCATCTCTCCTAGAAAAAAAAGCCCAGTCCCTGCCGGGCGCCTTCGGGTACGAATCACCGTCTCTGAGCGGGAAGAAGGAATACGGCACCTTGCTCCCCTCTTGCTCGGCACCCGCTGTCGCTCCTCCTCCGCGGGACGCTGCGGGCACGGCGAGCGCAGGCGAACCTCCCCTGGCCCCCGCCGCCGGCAGCTCCCCTACCCCGCTGCCCTCTGCCCTCTGCCCTAGGCGGGGCAGGAGTAGCCGGGGCGCCGCTCCCGCTAGACCGCAGCGGCCACAACTTCCCGCTTCTCCTTTTCTTTTTTTTCCCTTTTCGAAATTCCCCTCTGGGACAGAGCTGTGTGACGCAGCCAGTGTCAAAAGCGGCAGAAAATACAGAAATCGCCGTGCTCCTTACCGCTTAGCAGTGCCCCGACCGGCGCGCCCTCGGCTCCTTCCCTTCCCCGCCCCGCCACGTCGGCAGCAGCGGGGGGAGGAGGCAGAGCGGGCCAGGCAGCCCGGGCCGGCCCCAGAGAGGAGAGAGGGCTGGCTTTCGTCCCGCACTCTCCTTCCGGCTGTGAGAGGCGGCTGCCTGGTGTAAAGGGGCAGCGCCGCGCCGCTGCCGAGCCGTCTCCGGGCTCCAGGCTTCTCTGACCCAGCGCGGGGAGCCGCCCCGGCCGCCATGCCCGCCCGTCACGGCCCTCGGCGCGGAGGACACGGCGGGGCCTGGCGGGAGCCCGCTGGAAGCGCCGGCCCGGAGCGTCGGGCCCGGCTGCACTAGCGGTTCCCTCAGGGTCGGCGGCACCCCCGCGTCTGCGCTGAGGCGGAAAAGGGGCGAATTCATAGAATCACAGAATACACTGAGTTGGAAGAGACCTGTCAGGATCAACGAGTCCAACTCCTGGCCCTGTCCAGGAAACCCCCAGAATTATATCACATGGCTGAGAACGTTGTCTCTAGACGCTTCTTGGACTCGGACAAGCTTGGTGCTGTGGCTGCTTCGTTGGGAAACCAGTTCAGTGCTCAACCATTCTCTGAGGAAAAAAAAGTCCAAATTAATCTAGTTCCTGAACTGTCATAAAAATTTATTATTTTCTCTTTAGAAAGTCTAATCCTTTCTCAAAGTGAGCACTTACTGACCCGTGGAGTTGCGGAATTAAACCGAGCTATAGCTTTTCACATACCGCTCGGCACCTTCGTTATCGCTGTGTTTTCCGGAAATGCCTCTGGCAGAAGCCGGCGGTGCGTGCACACATTTCCAGTCAGTTGGTGAAATACTTGGTTGAGCAAGGGGGTTTCAGGCTTTTCCCAACAGCCTGTGGTTCTTGTTTCTGTGTAATTCCTCATACCCATTTCTCTTTTTGCCGCCTCATTTTAAAGCAAAGCATGACCTTTACAGTAATGAAAGGCAATTCTGCGGTTCATCATAGCATCATTTCTATCACTGGGCTGCCAATAGAGAGTTACTTTTGACACAGGAGGCAAACCAGCACATTGTGAGACGCTGAGGAGAGCTACTCCAAGATGTCACAAAACAATGTCCCAGTTCTCAGAAATGTGTTTCACAAATACTGATCATGCTATGTGACTTAGACATTTACCAGGCATAAGTCTCTAAGTTTCTCATAAAGGTGGTTGGTAGCAGAGCAAATATTTGTAGCCCTACATAATAAGTTTCTTTTGAAGGTCTTTCAGTGAGAATTTAAGTGTCAGGGAATGCTGGGTAATTTATTAATGTTAGATATAATTATTGAAAATGAAATCTAGAGTGGCCCTAGGGATTTCCCTCTGCTTTTCAGTGGAGCTTGTGGAAGAATAAGAGCAATATCTTAGGAGGAATCATGGTAGCTGGAGATTGTTTAACTCATGACAGGTAATAATTTTGACTGTAACATGGATCTTGCACTGTCAGTTTTGCAGATTCTTTACATAACCATGCATGTTATAGAACTGCAAGACATTGTTAATCACTGTTGTAACACAAAGTTATCACTGAAGGCTGAAATTAACATTATGTGTACATGAATGTGGATGTCTGTCTGTTTAGCTATAAGAATGCATACATTTTTTAAGTTCCTAAACTACTTTTTAAAATTTAAGACTTTTACACCTAGCATTTTGTAATTTTTCCTCTTTCAGTTTTTTAGTAATTGATTTCACTTGTATTGTTTCACTACGGTAATATTGCAAATAGTTTTGGAGTAAATAAGCCCTCACCTAATCAGATTTCACTGATGTTTGTTACGACTCTGTCATCATGTTTCTAATGGGTTTCAGAAAAGATACCTGTCTTTTAATAAATAGATAAATATAAATAAAGATGAAAAGACATTTGGCTTCTTTGAACAGAATATGGAAGTATACATGGCATTCATGGACTGTGTTAATCTACTTCCAGTGATTGCACTGATATATCTGAATGGTAAATCTGAAAGGTTAATGGCATGCAATTAATGGTAATATGCTTATTTTGCTGTTTAACATATTTTTCATCTGTCTTTATAGTTCGTAGGCATACAAACAATGCCAGTGGCAGCTCATACTGTCTCTGAATTGAAGAGATCCTCTGGAATAAGAGTTTCTACCTGACACCAGTTATTACACAGTACCAATTGTACGTCTGGTTCTGTATTCAGCAGAGTAATATGTCGGCTTTGTTCAAGCAGTTCAGCCATTACATTACAAAACAGGAATGAGTATTTGGTAGAAGCAAGGTCTTAGGATGACCTTAGGATTTTAGCTCATCATAAGGATGGATAGCAAAGTTTTTCCAGCTAAGAGCAGGCAATGGGGTATGTAACATCATTATAAGATGTTATTTGGAAATCAGCTGTGAATAGTCTTGTCTGAATTGACAGAAATGGAGAATGAATCATAAAATCATAGAATACTATTATAAGACTCATCAGCATTATAGCAGAGAATTTTCCGTATTCTGTTGCTTAGTACCTGTCCTATCTTTCAATTTCATTTTTGGGTGACCTCTTTTCACTTGAGGCTGAGAAATTAAATATAATCTACAGAATAAGCCTCAAAGTGAAAAAGTAGTTTTTTTAGATTATTTCCTTTGCTTCCTGCATCATTGAAATATTAAATCATGATTGTGTTATTGTATGCTAACCCAGAAAGGTAGGTTATAGTGTGGCAATTCTATATTTAGATCTCAGCTATGGTGAAATTTCTGACCAACATTATACGGAAATAAGGAGAGACTGGTTTATGTCTTTGCCAGGCCAATAATCCTGTGTTTGGACATTCAGTACCAAAGTCACTGCTCTGTTTTAACTTAAAAAAATCCCAGACAAACCAAACCCCACTCAACATTTCCGTGTTCACTGTTTAACCCAATCACAACACTGTTGGAGCAGGAGAGGGATTATTACTCCATTCCCATTTAATGGAAATTAAACTAAGACAAATGGTACTTTTATAAACTAGCCTTGATAAGAGCCTGACAACTAAACTGGTATAGCAAAATGGACAAAAAATTAAAATAATGCATATAGACTTAGATCATTATTAAGTTCAGATAGGAAGGTGTTTGAATTTCTTGTTCAAAAGAAGTACTTCTTTTCATATTAATTTAATGAATGTAGAAAGTTGGTAAAAATATTATTTTTCTCCTGTTTAATATATTGCAAAGCATAAAACCACAAAGTTCAATAATAATAGAATAGTGAGGATATTACAGGAATGTTGTAGGTGAAAAATACATCTGGAGAAAAGCAAATGCCATTTCACAAGCTGTCAGCAGATGGCACAAACATGTATATAAAAATTTGGGCGTTTCTAAGTATTGTTACTCAGTAGGATAGAGTTACAGGAAGTTTCCTTTTTATGTTTTCCTGAGAACATTTTCTGCTTTTTCGGACAGCAGGGATTTCTGGTGAGAAACTTTAATTTTGTTGACTTTATGTTGTTGCTAGTTATCTGGAACTGTTTTATATTCTGTATCTTATTTGAAAATGAGCTTTGTTTTCCGTAGCAAGTGTACAATATTCTTTCACATGTATGGTAAGCAACAGCGGTAAAGTTGCTTGTGTATGGAATATTTATCCTAAGAAACTATCCAAGTAGCAGTCTGTTTTTACTAGCACTACACCCATAGTAAAGGGGAGCAGAATGATGGCAATAGTTTTTCTACAGTTCAGGAAGGGGTCTAACTTGATCGTGTGTTTTGTTCTTGTGAAGGGCATGTTTGTAACATTAGAGTTTTTTGCTATGCTGGTAACTTGGGAAGTGCATGCCTTAATACTGAACTGGCTTAGCTAAATATATTCTGTATATTTCTTATATAGAAGTTTGGTCAGTTTATACCAATTTTATATTGGAAAAACTCCTAAAACCTCATTGTTTATCTCTCTCCTCGCTCTTTCATGGGAAACTTCAGGAAACACTATGATTTAAAATTAATGGGAGGGAAGGGGAAAGAAGAGGAAATAAAAAGATATTAGAAATCTGGAAAACAACTTTAAGTAAGATTTATACATGTAAAAGTGTTAACCAAGTTCTTACCAGTTCCTCTTTTAGAGGGGCTGTCTAATGGAATTATGCAATACTTAAAAGGAGATATAAGACATTATTCTCAATGGCTGACTTAAAGAAAAGGGAGGGTGGCTACCCTAAACTCCTACATTCAGAAAGAAAAAGTGACCTCTAATAGGGAAAACCAAAGCAAAGGCACAGTTACAATTTTTTTCTTCTTAAGTCTGTTTAAATAAACCTCTTTTTCACAACAACGATGTTTGAGGTCAGTGTCCTTAGATCAGGGCTGGATTTTGTGTACAGAGGTTCTACAACTGATATATTTTTGTGTAGCCTGCAAATATTCCCAGTGCGTGTCTAGTGTTCTCTGTGTACACCTGACAAACCAGACCTGTGAGCACTCCACTTTCAGAGTCTAAATTGAGGAAATGCTCAAGCTGAGACAAGAGGTGAACTCTTCCATGGACTTTGCCAAGACATAAATATCAATCATTTTACTCTCGCCCTAGTTTCCCCAGTTAAAAAAAGTGCTGTTGATCCAATCTCAGCTATCTAAAGACATTCAGCTTTTGATTCAGGCTTCTGAACCTCCATGCCATGTTTCAGTCCAAATGTTACTGTCAAAAGTCCATTTTTAAATAATGTCTGAGTCCAGCTCACGTTCCTTAAGAGAGGATCTGAGGAGAGGATGACTGTGCTGACCCCAGTTATTGTACTTTCTAATCAAAGTGTATTACATAGTTTAGGAAGTCTTCATAATACACTGAATCACAGCAGTAATTCTGCAAATAAGCAGCAAATTTTAGACACCTATGAAATCAGACATGTTTTGTAAAATACTGACTCATTATTTGTTAAATACATCATATTTGCCAAATAAAAATTTCAGTGGTGTTCTGTTAATAAAGAATGTCTCTCATGAATGATTGTAGAAAATAATTGCTTTTTGAATCAGATGGAGAAATGAGAAATTTGAACCTTAAAAAAAATCTCTCTCTGATGGTTCCTCCACAGTTACTTAACAATAAAATCTGGTTTTTGCTTGTGTTTCTTTGTTTTCTAGCAGGATTAGAACAAAGATGTACAGTTAAGAGAAGTATTGAGCATCTCCAAGGAAACAGAAAACAGTATGACACAAACAAGCTTTCTCAGAAAATTTTTTCTTTACAAGTATCTCTTTGCATTAACTTTTTGGAACCATGTCAGCCTGTCTCTGGAAGATGAGCTCTTTACATCTGTTTCTAATAATTTTCCAGAAGATGATTCTAACCAAAAAATCAAGAGCCTACCACTCCTGTATACAAAGAGTCATCAGTCTAAATCTAGTTTTGATTGGATCGTGATACAAAATACTACAGAAAGCCTGTCATTGTCAGAAATCACAGATGATAATGTAAAAAAATTGGTAGCTTTATTATCTAAATTCAGACAAGGATCCAGGTTACGAAATCTGACACTGACAAATGTGTCAGTGGATTGGAACACTCTTATGGAAATTTTTCAGACTGTATGGCACTCATCCATTGAGTACTTCAATATGAATAGTGTAACACAACTGTCAGATATTAAAAGTTATGACTTTGACTATTCAGGCACCTCTATGAAAGCATTGACAATGAAGAAAATTCTAATCACGGACTTGTACTTCATACAGGATGACCTATACAGAATATTTGCAGACATGAATATTGCAGACATGACAATAGCTGATTCAGATATGATTCATATGCTTTGTCCTTCATCTAAGAGTCGCTTTAGGTACCTAAATTTTTTAAAGAATGATTTAACAGATTTTCTTTTTCAAAAATGTGACAATTTAGTTCAGCTGGAGACATTAATCTTGCAGAAGAATAAATTTGAGAGTCTTCACAAGGTAAGCTTCATGACGAGCCATATGAAATCACTGAAATACCTGGACATGAGCAGCAACCTGCTGCGGCACGATGGAGCTGACATGCAGTGCCCATGGGCTGAGTCTCTGACAGAGCTGGACCTGTCCTCCAATCAGCTGGCAGATGCTGTGTTTGAGTGCTTGCCAGTCAACATCAAAAAACTCAGCCTACGAAACAATCAGATCAGCAATGTCCCCAGGGGAATGGTGGAGCTGAAATCCTTGGAAGAGCTGAACCTGGCATCGAACAGGCTGGCTGACCTGCCGGGGTGCGGTGGCTTTGCGTCCCTGCAGTTCCTGAACATAGAGATGAATTCGATCCTCACTCCATCTGCTGACTTCTTCCAAAGCTGCCCGAGGGTCAGGGAGCTGCAGGCCGGGCACAACCCATTCAAGTGTTCCTGTGAACTGCAAGCCTTTATCCGCCTGGAGAGGCAGTCGGGGGGGAAGCTGGCTGGCTGGCCGGCGGCCTACGCGTGCGAGTACCCGGAAGGCTTGCGAGGAACGGAGCTCAAGGACTTCCACCTGAGCCTGCTGGCTTGCAACACGACGCTGCTGCTTGTGACAGCTCTGCTGCTGACGCTGGTGCTGGTGGCTGCAGTGGCCTTCCTGTGCATCTACCTGGACGTGCCGTGGTACGTGCGCATGACGTGGCAGTGGACGCAGACGAAGCGCAGAGCTTGGCACAGCCCCCCCGGGGGTCAGGGGGCCGTTCTGCAATTTCACGCCTTCATTTCCTACAGCGAGCGCGATTCGCTGTGGGTGAAGAACGAGCTGATCCCGAACCTGGAGAAGGGGGAGGGCTGCATCCAGCTGTGCCAGCACGAGAGGAACTTTATTCCTGGCAAGAGCATTGTGGAGAACATCATCAACTGCATTGAGAAGAGCTACAAGTCGATCTTTGTGTTGTCTCCCAACTTTGTGCAGAGTGAGTGGTGTCACTATGAGCTGTACTTTGCCCATCACAAGTTATTCAGTGAGAATTCCAACAGCTTAATCCTGATTTTACTGGAGCCGATCCCTCCGTACCTTATCCCTGCCAGGTATCACAAGCTGAAAGCTCTCATGGCAAAGCGCACCTACCTGGAGTGGCCAAAGGAGAGGAGCAAGCGTGCCCTGTTCTGGGCTAATCTGAGGGCAGCCATTAGCATTAACTTGCCAAAAGCTGATGAAAACTGGTGTGAGGAAATACATTAAGAATCTTTCTAATGGAGTTTTATCTGTTTTTTCTTAGTGAAACAATAAATATGGTTTCCATTAATTGTAAATGTATTTAATATTTTGTTACACAATCTTGTTTCTAACTAGCTGTCTGTGTTGCCTCCTAACTGTAGTCCAAATTCAATTCACCTTATTGCAAATCTCTTGAGATAGTGTCATGGGTTTGGCACTAGCCAAGGGCCAGTACACCCATGAAGATATATTTTCCTCAATTCTGCTGTGAGATAGGACCAAAAAAGGAGCACAGCCAACTTAAACTCAAAGTATAGAATAAATTTCATTAACTAACACTAAAAAGGAAGGGAAAAAACAAAAACCAGAATGAAACTTCCAAAGCATTCCTCTTTCCCCCAGCAACTGTCCACTTTCTCACTGTCAACCTGAAAAGACAAAACTTAGGATTTTCAGTCAGTAAGCACTCTTTGAATAATCATTTCCCAATTCATCAGGAAGAGCAGAGTCTCTCTTGCATACCATAGATCTTCACAAGAATGCCAGTCCTCTCATGGCCACACACTTCACAAATGGCCTGCCCGGGGATTTGCCATTGTGAAGCATCCTCCCATGAGACAGTCCTCTCACAACCACCTCATGGGCTGCATCAGCTTTTAGGGTACAGTTTAAGAATGTCTTTTCCTAGTCCAAAACAAAAGCTCTCCTCATCTGTTCTATCTTCATCTCAGGAAACAGGTTCTTCTCATCTCTGGGGCCAGGGATGTCATTAGATCAGTGCAACCTCAGCACTCCCCACAGGACACATCCCCCTAAAAAACATTCGACATGCTATAAAAGCATTCAGTCCTTTCTCTATGGCTTTACAAGAGAAGTCCATGCCAACCAGGCGACTCCTCATTCTTCCTTCCAACCTTGGATTCTCTCTTGTCTTTTTCCCTGACATCTGGTCCCAGGCCGTGTCTCTCAAATCTTCTGCAGTCTGGTCCCTCTCCCTTGAGCAGGATTCATACATTGAAAAGTCCATCTGGGCAAGAAAAAGTTAAATTCCGGGACCTCTGCTAGCGGCTGCAGCTGTGGGCAGCCATTATCATGAAATGTCCTTGACTGCTGCCTTGGAGAAGCAAGAGGCTAAGATCTCTCAGCTCCTGTCCCAGGGAGGGGCGGGGGGGTGTGATTCTTCTCCTCTGCCAGGTTGAGGCAAGCCCGTCCCTTCCTTCCATCCCCCTCTGCTGGAACAGCTCCCTCTGAAGGGGCTCCCCCCAGCCTGCCCCGGCCCGATCCCCCATAGGACATGGCGGGGGGAAAAACCGGGCTGGGGCAAGCTCTTCCTTTCCATCCTCCTCCCGTGCTGACACAGGTCCCTCGGGAGGGGCCTCTGGCACAGCCCAGCCCGGCCTCCCCCTCCCGGAGGCCTCTGTGGCCGTGGCAGGGGGGAAACCGGGCCAAAGCTGCAGCACGTCTGTACCTGTTCAATGCCAGAAGGAAAAGAGAGCATTCCCGGGCAATCCTGTCCCAAATGTATATCCTACAGAGCCGCATTTCACTTTTGATTGGCCCATTTCCCTATCTGTCCTCAAAACTGGCCCACAATTGGTGTACACTGGGCCCTGGGGAAATGCACAAGCAAACACGACTTCCCGGAGTGGCCATTTCCTACTCACCAAAATGTCAATCAATCTCAAACCAGCACAGATAGCAAATTGCAAATGAATTTGAATGTGAGTTTTGAAATATGACTTGAAATTTTGTAGTGAGATTTTTCTCAGCAGAATAAAATCTGGAGCAGCAGTTATAGTCACGTGGAAGAATGTTTCAGCAGCTGTATAGTTTGCAGAGCTGCTTTAATCACAAAATTTAGGCAGCTTTGTCAAAGGAGATCTTTTGGTAAAATTGGTTCATGTGCAAGAAAATTAAAGATCCTGAGAAGATGCCTGAAGTCCAGAGATCAAAATGGTTGCCAGATAGTCTTTGCTCAGATTTGGTGAGGATTAAAAGGATAGGACCCAGATACAGAAGTTTGTGAACTTTAAACTTGCCAAAAACAAGGATTGAGGAAGGAAGAGAAGTTCTGGGTTTTTTTTCTTAAGAGGGAAAAAAAAGAAAAAAAGGGCAGGTAATTCACTTTTTAGCATGGCATTGCAGCAAGGGAGAAGCAGTGAATTGACAGAGCTCTAATACCCATACAGTCCTGGAGCCATTTTGAACCTGAGAGATACCTTGACCAGAGTGGATGGGAGGGCATCTGCAGTAACAGAACTACCTTCATCTTATTGTCTATGTTTTGAGAAACTCCTGGCATCTCTAAATCATGCTATTTTCCCCCTAGCTTTCTACTTTTTGTCTTCTCATCAATACAATTTATGTTATGCTTATTGTTAAAAGAATCTGTCCTGAAACCGTATCTCATAGCATGGCTATGACTTGTGATCAGAAAGTCAATAACCAGTCAGAGCCTGAAAAAATTTCCCAGGTCTTGAGAGGTAAGACTTGATTCACTGAGTTAGAAAAACAAACTACATTTATGATATTTGCTTTCCTTTACAGAAATATAGCAGGCTTCTCTGTTTGTACTTATACTGTTTTAGCCTCAAGAAAGCATGGCTGGGCTCAGGCAAGCATTCACAACTGCTAAAGATGATGACAGCAAACTTCCTCTTTGCCCTGACAAGGGAAGATTGTTTGAAATACCAGAGCTAGATGACCATCAAGCAGGAAATTTCCCTTCAGAAATGTGTTTCAACATGTATATGAGAGAAGAAGTGATGTTACAATGAAATCCTCTTGTAGTATAGAATGTTTACATTTTATCTACTTTTTGTCTTCCATTATTAGCAAAAGGCTTTTAATTTTGATGCTTCTTTTTGCCTGAGGTCTAAGTAGGCTGAGATTTCTTGACCTGAAGCCTTGAACAATGAGTGACTGTTTATGATCTGTAGAAGAAAGGTCAAATTTAACACCTTTAACACCAAATTTAACACTCTCTCATCCCACTTAGCCTCAAACTTTATATAACACACTTATTACCAAATTGCAGACATTTCATTCAAGACTGTGGAAATAAATGTTTTCTCTGCTTCCTCCTTCCTCCTCCAACTTCTGCTTCAGTGTGTGACTCATTTAACCCATAGAAAACTGAAGATGATCAGACAACTTGTTTTGCCTATCCCTTTCTCACAGCCAAGGAATCTGGATTATGTGGTGCCTTGCTTGAAAATTTTTCTCAAGCTTCAGAGCTTTAGGCCAGTAACCCTTGAAACCTCTGCAATACAATTAACATCTCCTTGTTGTGTGTAACCTTAAGAACTTATCTGGCTTCTTCTGTTGGCTGGAGGACTGAGAAATCCTCTAAAAGTCAGAGAGTGCACCAAGAAACCTTCCTGTTACTCATGTAGGAGCCATAGCCATTGTCAGAAATTAAGGAGTGGAAGGTTTTAGCAAGGTAAGCAAGGTTTGTTTGCCACTTTGGAAAGAACTTGGAACTATGTGACCTAAGGGAATGTAGCTGATGTTATGATAAGCAGAAGTATATATTTACAGTTCTCTGGTATTATAGGTTTCTGGATTCCAAAATCCTTGAGTGAATAAAGGGTGGCTTTTAATGAACATGGCATCAATTAAAACTTGTACTTTGGAACCAGAAGCCCACATGTGCTTAATAATTGCTAAAACAGTTAAATGCGCAATGAATTTTTAGAGCTAGTTACTCTGATTCTACAAGAAAGAATGAGTTTCTTAAGTGTTATTAAAATATTTCAAACAATTATCTCAGCCTCTGTCATACCCTCAACCCTTTCTATAAAACCAGCTTTAATCCATGAAGAATTTTTTCTGTGTTCATGGGGCCATGTGTAGTCTCACAGTACATGAGCCTGTTTATCTGCACATTTTGGAAAGGGACTAACCTTTTCTGCGCAGCCTGGTGATGTGTGTCTGCATTGGGTACTGCACTGAAATGTCTAGCTGCTGCTGCACTCCAGTTATCAGGAAAAGAGTGTGTAAATGGGTTCTGTGAGATACTGTATCAGAGCAGATTCCTGGCATTTGACTTGTCATCTTGGTGACTAGCAGGAATGCTATTTTTACATACATAAAAATATCAACATACAAAACTGATAGCATGGGAGTAAAACTGATAGCATGGGAGTAAAACCCTTCAAAATCTAAAAAATGTGCAGAATGAAATGAAAGTGTAAAAGTGTAGATGTTTTTATATATATTTAAGTAGTGTGTAGTGTAAAGGAAACTGAATTATGGCAGACAGGGAGACCTGACACAATGTGGGTTGCCCTGCTGACAGCTCAGCTCTTCTTTAGCTTTAGAAATATTACAAAACATCTTCACTGAAGTTCAGCTGCAGAGAATTGGAGAAAGAAAAGGCACTCAAAGGAAAACAGTGGGACTCTGTGGGAGATTCTGCTGAGGGGAAGGTTCAAAACCTCTGTGAAACCCATGTTTTTACCCAGGGCTTTGGTTAGTCTGTTATTTCTTTTGGAAATATTTGCTGAGATTGACTAAAATGCTCATTTGTAGTCACTGTTTTGTCAAGAGAAAGCACTATTTATAATCAATAAGTGAGAAAATTGTGTGTTCTGCAAGATGACTCTGAGTTACTGCTTTGATTTCCAGAGCTTTGATACTTGTGTCTATACCAAAGCAAAATAGGCTTGAGCAGAAATGTGATGCAGTTCTGCTCACTTTGTCTGATGGTGGCTTTTAGCTTTTGTTTCACCTACTTGACATATAGGTGACAGTGACAATTACAGTTAAAGTCCTTGATGTGATCAAACACAAGCTTTGCAAACCTTTAATTTTAGCATTAACTTTTCATGAGGGCTTCAATGAGTTCATCTGCTGTGACTATGCTTTAACCCCATGTCTTGCACATGTAAGTTCCCTTCTGCAGTTCTTGTCAGAGATTCTTCACACTTTTCGCATGGTGCTGGTCCTGAATAGCTTTTCATACCCGGCCAAGGGGTTCCTTTCTGGGTAAGTAATAATGACATACGGGCAAAAGTGTGAAATATCATTTTGTGAACATTGATAGAACAAACTGTAAAAACCCCCAGCAGTGTAAAATTCAGAAATGGAACAAGGTGTCTGCATGAATATATGTGAGCTGAATATGGAAAAGATGGTATATAGCTGGTACATTTCAAGATGCAAGAACAGAAATACATTGCTTTTGGGTTTTGCCTGTCATGAAAAATGACTGAAACCAATCCCAAACAAAATTTTGTTGAATTGGTTGGTAAAAATAAATTATGCAAGGTTCCTAATTGTTCAACAGAGGTATTCAGGAGTATCAGTTTTATTTTAATTAATCATAAATTTTTCTTTATGGCACACTGTTTATTTGAATGTATTTTAAAGCCTCATAAAGAAAGGTGGTAAGAAATGTAAACATATTACAACTAAAGGGTGGTTTTAATAGCTGTGTGTACACTAGAGGCAGTTCTGATGAAAGCTGATGATGTATTTGATCTTATTCATGCAGTAAAATTTTTTCTATGAATTATATTCGAAGTAAAGCTGCCACTGTTTTGCCTAATTGTGATATCATTATTCTGTCAACAAGTGCCTTACTGTATTCAGTATCATGGATTAACGCCTAGCAAATAGGAGAGTCTCTTTTAACTTGAAGTCTAGATGGTATCAGCTGGCACTCTTGCTGCTTCTTGAGAAATCCTGTTAATGACCCTGTGATCTGAGTCACAGATGTTGATTTCCTCCCAGGCTCATGTTCCTGTTCACAGTGCTAACTGAATGGCTGCTTTCTTGGATTCCTTCAGCCCCAGATTGCCCTATATTGTCATATTATTTTGTGGCTTCCTTACAGCTGTCTTGTAATAGGGAATATTCTCTGATAATTTTTATAATCTTTTGGAGAAAGCCACAATATGAGGTGTCCTTGATAACCATTTAGTGTAAAGATGATTGGCCTGTGAAGGTTTTTAACTGTATGAGTTTGCCCATGTTACTAGCTTTTGCGATATAAACTTCTGTCGTCTGTCAGTGTGTTACATTAATTACTCTCCTGATGAGCAAAAAATTTTGGAAGGGTAGAGCTCTGCAAGAGATCTTGATATGAACAGAAGTTGGCAGTGAGGGTTCTGCTTCCTCTTTTCTCTGTATGCAAAGAGGAGATGCAGTTGACTGGTTTCTAGAACATCTGTGTAACATCAGAAGCAGACTTGATATTAGAAATGCAGAATTATTTGAAAAGTCTTACCAAGGGAAATATTCTATAATACAGATAGGTTTATTCCCTCCTAAACCGGATACTTATGTAAATGTTACAGAAGTTAATGTATTTTTAGCCTAACTGTTACACGTGTCCTTTCATTGTGCTCTTAATACCTGCACTGTAAGGAAGTTCCATTAATTCATAGAATTGTATAGCCTGTTTAAAAAAGCCCTGGATTTTTTTGCTTCCTGAGGTAGGTAATTATTGAGGAATTATTATCTCATATGAGATTCCCCACCTTGAAGGTTACATATGTTTGAAATTCTATTTTGAGGATACTAACCAGGTATATAGAAGACTTTTGCTGGTTCTTCAGCTTGGAGATTAATCCCATGCACAAAAGGTGGGTTATATTTGCTTCATTATTTATATTTATTTTCTCCTTGTTATATATATATATGTGTTGGACTTCATGAAATCTCAGGGGCTGGTCTCTTTGCTGCTGGAAGATACTCTTGCATTCTGAAGTTTCAGTGAAAACACTCATCTGAATTTTGGCAAAGAGGAAAGGAAGAAAAATAATTTGATATGGCAGTTTTAATTCTCAGCCAACTCTAATTTAATATCATTTGAAAACAGCATTGGCGGTGCAACCCTTGATCCTTACTATTGCTTCTCTTGACATATTTGTTTTACTCTTTGACTGTGGCACTCTGCAGGGCTATAGAGTGTGGCCCATCCCTTGCTGCAGTGTCTAGCATAGCGTGTACAGTGAATTAGAACTCATCTGGTGCTGGAACATGGACAGAGAATATATTTGTGGTTTTTTGTCTCTTCAGAACATTTCTTGCTTTGCTACTGACATATTTTTTGCCCACAAGGAAGCTCCTCCAGATAGTTCTGGATCAAAGTTCATTTGATTCAAGAGTTAGATTGTTTATCAGCCTGGACTCTGAAGAACAGAGCCAACTGCACTCTGAAGGAGCTGGCACTTTGAAGGAGCTGGGTCAGATTTCCTTGTCTTGTTTTGTCTTGCTATTGATACTGTACTTTAACCAGCCATCCCAGCTTCATTTCTTTTGTGTCCTCAGATACTCTAGCACAACTTTCTGAAGGTATAATTTGACCTTCTCTATTGGATTCAATAGAGGTAGAAATACTTTTGTGATTTTTATTGCTTTTATTGCTTTTGCTGATGTTAATTGCATATATTTTTGCTTTACTTAAGTAAGAAAAAACTTGATTAGGCCTTATAGGAAACTTGGATGGGAAGGGTTGAGTTTTGATATCAGTTGGTCAAATTGTTAGATACTAACATACATTATAACCTAGAACTGAAAAAATAGGTTTTTGGTTTCTATTTAACAAAAGATCACACAGGGACAGAATTTTGAACCTTTGGGGTTTTAGATCTTTTTAACAGAAAAAATCAGAGCAGAAAATAAAACTGGGCATGTTTGTCTCCTGGAACTGTTTATGAGTTTTTATGCTTCATATTGTCTGTGTGTTTTGTTTTATGCTTGACAGCAAGAGACTAATGCCCAGATCATGGTTTTTCAGAAAAGGACTGATGCCTCTCCAAGTCCATCAAAGCTATTGATAGGCATGACCAGACATTAATTCAGCTGGACCATATCCACAAAATCCTTTCCTCCTTGGGTTTTTGATACTTAGAACTAGATTATTCATCCCTCACTATTTTTAAAAAGGTTCTTTGTCAAGTTCCAGTCATAGGAAAATGTAGGACATTTCATAGGACACCAAAGAAATTCTGGAGTCTTCGGTAATTTCTAGTGGTTTTTTTTAGATTTTGGGTGTCACTGCTTCATACATAGTCCAGTTATGGTGTGGTATTTCCATTATCATGCTTTTGGTCAGACAGGTGTTACAATATTCATTTGTGTGGTTGGCCCTGACAGGGTGCCAGCTGTCCACCCAAGCCATTCCATCACTCACTTTCCTCAACTGGATAGAGAAAAAAATATAAAAAGAAAGGCTTGTAAGCCAGAAAAGGGCAGGGAGAGATTACTCACCCATTACTGTCACAGGCAAAACAGACTCAACCTGGGAAATTAATTTAATTTATTACAATTTAATCAGAGTAGGATAATGAGAAATAAAACCAAATCCCAAAACACCTTCCTCCCAGACCTCCCTTGTTCCCTGGGCTCAGCTTCATTTCTGAATGCTCTATCTCCTCTCCCAGTGGCACAGGGGGTCAGGGAATGGGGGCTGTAGTCTGTTCATCACTCATTATTTCCCAATTCTTCCTCCTCACTCCATTCCCCTGCTCCATCCTGCGGTCCCTTCCACTGGAGGTAGTTCTCCACAAAGTTCTCCAATGTGAGTCCTTCCCATTAGCTGCAGTTCAAAAACTCTTCAGCACAGATCCCTTCCATGGAGCACAGTCCTTCAGGCAAGGCTGCTCCAGCATGGGTCCTCCATGAGGTGACTGTCCTATCAACAAACCTGCTCCAGAGTGGGCTCCTCTCTCCACAGGACCACAGGTCCTGTCAGGAGCTTGCTCTAACATGGGCTTCCCATGAGGCCACAGTCTCCTTCAGGCATCTCCCTGATCCAGCATGGGGTCTTCCATGCTGCAGGTGGATCTCTGCTCTATTGTGGACCTCCATGGGCTGTAAGGGCACAGCTGCCTCACCACAGGCTGCAGAGGAATCTCTGCTCCAGCATCTGGAACATCTCCTCCCCCTCCTTCTGCACTGACCTTGGTGTCTGCAGAGCTGTTTCTCCCATATATTCTCATTCCCCTCTCCCAGCTGCAGTTGCTCTTCCCCAGGGCTTTTCCCCTCTTCTTCACCATATTATCCCAGGGGCACTACTAATGTTGTGGATGAGCTTGGCTTTGAATCCAGCTGCTACTGGCTCTCTGGAACACAGAGGAGGCTTCTGGCAGCTTCTCACAGAAACCAGACCTGTAGTCCCCCTGCTACCAAAACCTCACTATCTCAAACCCAGTACAATGGACAGTATAATTCCTCCTCAGAATTCTTGGCTTACTGGAAAAATGGACTCTTATCTTTGTGCTTTAGCAAGGACAAAGCTGATAATCTGACCCTGAGAGGGTGCATGGCAATGTCCAGGGTCTTTGGGGTGTGAAGAAGAATATCCTTTGAGCGCAGATGTTGTTTTAGCACCAGTTCCTGTGAGAGTGGTTTTATTGGAGTTTTGTTCCCAAATGTGGTGAACTTGGGATGTATGGAAACAGCAGATGGATGGGTTGTTTTGTTCTCCTTTATTCATAGATGCATTGTTGTCGGTTTGTACCAGTTTTGTATTTTTTCATGGTTGTTGAGAAATATGTATTTCTTTACATCTATGTGTTTTTACAATACCAGTGGCATCTTGCCCATTATAAAAGAATTAATTTATATTTGACTGAGTCAATAATTAAAGAATGAGAGTAAGGATGGCTGGTAAGAACTGAAAACAAGAGTATGTAAAAATAATTTTTTATTACATAAATTTTATATTGACTTTTATTTTCACAATAAAAAAGCAGCTTCAACCATTCAACAGCTTCATTAAATTTCATGTATTTTTTTTCATAGGGCTGGAGTCATCAGTGAGACATATTGAACAGAAAACAAAGATATTCTTCTGTGTTTCTGTAAAAAAACAAGATAAAGCTGGACAGCATAATGAGATCACTCACAAAGATCTATGTCTTTACTTGTACCTTTGCATTCACACTATGGAAAAATATCCAGCCAACTGTAGAAGATGAAGTTATTGCAAATTATTCAAGCAGTTTGCTAACTAATGTTCCAAACAACATTCCAGTCCGTACTCAAGTATTAGATTTGTCACATAATAGGATCTCTGCACTTAGTATCTCAGAATTTATTTATCTTTCTGACCTTCAAGTATTTAATCTTTCTCATAATCTAATTATGGTGCTTGACTTTAGTGTCTTTATTTTTAATGAAAATTTAGAATACTTAGATTTGTCTCATAATAACATTTTGAAAGTTTGCTGTCTAACTCTTGCATATCTTAGACATTTAGATCTTTCTTTCAATAAGTTTACTGCCCTGCCCATCTGTCAGGAATTTGGGAATATGTTTCATTTGGAGTACCTTGGATTAAGTGCTACGATGATACGAAGGTCAGACTTCAGGTATATCAAACATCTGCAGCTGCACACTGTCTTCCTGAACTTGAGAAACTTTTCACTTTATGAGCCTCAGAGTCTAACAGTCTTGACTACAAGGAACCTCAACATTGCTTTTGCAGCAAACCAAAACTTTGTTTTTTCCCTCTTGTACGATGGAATGAGCACTTCAGAAAACCTAAGAATAGTTAACTTAAGATATACCTTGAGCTACAAAGATTTCCCCTCTCCACCTTTAATGCTTCTGAAGAAAATCAAGACAACAGCTCTCACACTTGATGCCGTGGACTTACAATGGGCTATCATCCTGCAAATTTTCATGCTTATTTGGTATTCACCTGTGGAACATTTGACTGTGAGAAATTTGACTTTTTGGGGACCACTGGAGGAGCCAACTGAATATGCATTTCTACCCTTATTAAGTTCTATGGAACAATTAATCTCTGTAGATGGCTCCATGAAAGCATTAACTTTGGAGCATGTTCGTAATAAGGTTTATTATTTCAACCAGGAGATTCTATATAGACAGTTTTCAGAGATGAATATTGCCAACTTGACAATATATGATGCATATATGCCACACATGCTTTGCCCCAATAGAAAAAGCTCATTTCAGTATTTAAATTTTTCTCACAATGCCCTGACAGATGAGTTGTTCCAGAATTGTGGCACTCTCATGGATCTGAAATTACTTATTTTGCAGAAGAATAAATTTGAGAGTCTTCACAAGGTAAGCTTCATGACGAGCCATATGAAATCACTGAAATACCTGGACATGAGCAGCAACCTGCTGCGGCACGATGGAGCTGACATGCAGTGCCCATGGGCTGAGTCTCTGACAGAGCTGGACCTGTCCTCCAATCAGCTGGCAGATGCTGTGTTTGAGTGCTTGCCAGTCAACATCAAAAAACTCAGCCTACGAAACAATCAGATCAGCAATGTCCCCAGGGGAATGGTGGAGCTGAAATCCTTGGAAGAGCTGAACCTGGCATCGAACAGGCTGGCTGACCTGCCGGGGTGCGGTGGCTTTGCGTCCCTGCAGTTCCTGAACATAGAGATGAATTCGATCCTCACTCCATCTGCTGACTTCTTCCAAAGCTGCCCGAGGGTCAGGGAGCTGCAGGCCGGGCACAACCCATTCAAGTGTTCCTGTGAACTGCAAGCCTTTATCCGCCTGGAGAGGCAGTCGGGGGGGAAGCTGGCTGGCTGGCCGGCGGCCTACGCGTGCGAGTACCCGGAAGGCTTGCGAGGAACGGAGCTCAAGGACTTCCACCTGAGCCTGCTGGCTTGCAACACGACGCTGCTGCTTGTGACAGCTCTGCTGCTGACGCTGGTGCTGGTGGCTGCAGTGGCCTTCCTGTGCATCTACCTGGACGTGCCGTGGTACGTGCGCATGACGTGGCAGTGGACGCAGACGAAGCGCAGAGCTTGGCACAGCCCCCCCGGGGGTCAGGGGGCCGTTCTGCAATTTCACGCCTTCATTTCCTACAGCGAGCGCGATTCGCTGTGGGTGAAGAACGAGCTGATCCCGAACCTGGAGAAGGGGGAGGGCTGCATCCAGCTGTGCCAGCACGAGAGGAACTTTATTCCTGGCAAGAGCATTGTGGAGAACATCATCAATTGCATTGAGAAGAGCTACAAGTCGATCTTTGTGTTGTCTCCCAACTTTGTGCAGAGTGAGTGGTGTCACTATGAGCTGTACTTTGCCCATCACAAGTTATTCAGTGAGAATTCCAACAGCTTAATCCTGATTTTACTGGAGCCGATCCCTCCGTACCTTATCCCTGCCAGGTATCACAAGCTGAAAGCTCTCATGGCAAAGCGCACCTACCTGGAGTGGCCAAAGGAGAGGAGCAAGCGTGCCCTGTTCTGGGCTAATCTGAGGGCAGCCATTAGCATTAACTTGCCAATATCCAGTGAAGCAAATGAGTAGGAGAGTGATGCTACACCTACTAGTAGTATAAGTATGTGAATAACTGGCTTGACTGTTTTGCATTAAACTCTGTTAATATTTTTTAAATTTTCTTACAACATTCCCAGTTTGTTACAAAATGTGGTACATATAGAAATTACTATAGCTTATTCAAGCCATCCAAGTAGTCAGAAGTCATCTGTAGCTGCCCATCATAAACAAAGAAAGTGAGAGTGAAATTTTCATAGTGATTTACCTTATTTTTGGTTGTGTTTATTTTGGACTTTTCCCATTGAGAGCTATATTTTAAAGTAACAAGAATAGTGGTTGGTTTGGTGTCATCAGGCTGCCAAGACATACATTTAATCTTTGTTCTGATCTGAATGTTGTAAAGTTAAGATTGTAGGGATCTGCTTTCTTGGTTTTAATTAAGTAACATGAAGAAGAAAACTCTTGTTTGTATCCCATCTAATACATTGGTATAGTAGATGTCAAGAGTACAGTATTTGCATTCTTTTAGCCTGTTTTGCCTTCCTGGAAGTCTTTCCCTTTGTCACAGAGAGACTTTCTTGGGTAAGTGCTGAAAAGTTGAGTCCATTAATCCTTGTTTGATGTTCTTCTTTCTTTGCTGTATTAAACATTGGCTAGAGATAGATACCTGCCAAGTCATAATTTCATAGAATTTGCTATTCACTGTCTTCAAATTCATAGTTAATACGTGTACTTATTATTTTTTATAGTTTTGTAATTATGCTGTTTTCTGCTGTGATTCTATCAAGCTATACTGGGTTGCAGGTTTTTTCTGTTTCCTAATACTTAGAAACTTGATGTTTGAAGGTGAACCCCCTTTTATCTCCAGGCTTCTACTGAACTCTGTTACCTTGCTCATTTAATTAGCAGGTGATGAGGATCATACCAGAGGTGAAAAAAGAGTAATCTTCCGTGGGAAGTAACTTCTCTTCTAAAATCTTACTGATTGAACTAATGACATTTGTTAGGAGGAGACATCTAGTAACTTTCTGTGCTTGAATTTGAGACTCTAATAAACATCTCATTCTTTACTGATTATTAAATTTAATGTGTCATTTCAGTGGTACTGTGGAGTTGTGTCATTATAATTGCAGTTTAATGGAGATGTGAAGTCCTGTGATCACAGCTGTGAGCATCACATGAGGTGATCAAACTGGTAAGAGGATGTGATCCTTAACACCCACTGAGGTGGCACACCAAGCACACACCAGGTGTGGTAGCTGGATGAAACAGTGAAATTGAAGCTGTGGGAGAGCTTCCTGGTGTCCAAGATGCTGAAACACTGCTGGCACCCACCTACCAGTTCAGGTTACCTGAGTAGGATCGCAGTAGGATGCCAAGGGCCTGGCTCCTGAGCTTTGGAAAAAAAGAGCTTAAAATCTCTACTAAGTCTTAATTATCACTCAATTATTTCCACACCCATTAAATCTGTATCTCTCCAATTTAGAGAGAAGGGCGTTGTAGGGGATGTCAAAGCTTTATCCAGAAATTTAGATTTAGTAGAGATTAGAGATGCTGCTGGATGAGAGACTGGACTTGACCCTGCCATGGGCACTCACAGCCCAGAGATCCAAACGTGTCCTGGGCTGCATCCAGAGCACTGTGGGCAGCAGGGCCAGGGAGGGGATTCTGCCCCTCTGTTCTGGCCTGGTGACACCCCACCTGCCATGCTGCATCCAGCTCTGGGCCCCAGTGTGAAAAGAATGTGGACCTGTTGGAGCGAGTCCAGAGGAAGTCACAAAGATGATCAGAGGGCTGGAGCACCTCTCCTGTTAGGACAGACTGAGAGAGCTGAGGTTGTTCAGCCTGCTCTGTGGAGATCTTGTTGAGGCCTTTCAGTACTTAAATAGGGCTTATAAGAAAGATAAGGACAGACTTTTTAGCAGAGGCTGTTGTGGTAAGACAAGTGGTACTGGTTATAAACTAAAAGAGGGCTGATTTAGGTTGGATGTAAGCAATATTTTTTTAAAAAAAATGAGGGTGGTGAAACACTGGAAGAGATGGCCCAAAGAAGTTGTGGATGTCTCATCCCTGGAAATATTCAAGGTCAGGATGGGAAGGGCTCTGAGTGATTATGATCTAGTTGAAGATATCCCTGCTCATTGTAGGAGTTGGACTAGATGGCCTTTAAAAGTCCATTCCAACCCAAGCCATTTTATGATTCTATGATTTTTATGATTTTACCTCTCTAGGACTTCTTGACACTTTAAAGTGGGGAATGCTACCAAGAAATCCTGTGCCCCTTCTTCCTGATAGCCTTCTTCCCCTCTCAGGCATTACAGCCTAAGGACATGATTAGCAGTCACACTTAGTGCCAATGGGCTAAAGGGCACATAGTCTATCCTGTTTACCAGACAAGAAAAGAGGAAGTAAAATTTCTTAATTCGGGCTTTCTGGTCTCTGAAAATTTATTGCATCGGCAAACTGGGGTTATGTCTTAAATACTGTACAGACTGGGCCGTGGAGGAGTCCCTCACCTTTAATACTGTTCTGAAATGTAAGTTTTAGATGAGTTTAAAGAAATAGTTTCTCAAGTCTGCCATGTATATTGTTTTGGAATATTGATGCTGTAAGAGCCCTTTATCCTTCCCACCTCACAGAACTTTCATGGACATGCCAAATATTTCAGTTATTTATATACCATACCATACCATACACTATGGCTTCTTAAAATACACTTCTGAGTTCCTTTGATAAAGCCGACTCATTTTGTCGTGGTTTTGTGTGTTGG
The DNA here is from genome assembly GCA_013400175.1 of Phainopepla nitens. NCBI lineage: Eukaryota > Metazoa > Chordata > Aves > Passeriformes > Bombycillidae > Phainopepla > Phainopepla nitens. The sequence continues at coordinate 274,168 of VXBQ01016967.1, forward strand.
TTGATTTTCTTTTTTAAGTAAGCATTTAACAGTATTTCTCATCAAGCAAAATTGTGTATTGGCTTGGTGTTCAGCCAGGCCAGAGTTTTGATTGTAAAGGATACATTTAAGGTGTCTTTATGTCTAAAAATCACAGCAAAGACACAGATCCGTTTTAAATCCTTGAGCAGATTTCTGTGTATGACAGGATTGAACTCAGTGGTAACAAATAAAACAGAGAGAACAGCTTAATTTCTCAAGTAGGAGAAAATTAGTATTATCTTAAATTACAATCTCATTAATTTAAATTTTGCCTTTTTCTCAGACTACGAGAGACACCCAGTGGCCGATGATATTATCACTGCTTCCTGAAAATGATCACTCAGTCTAGAATGTATACAATGCTTTTTGACTCATAGGAAAACAGAGATAGATCTTATCAGCCCAGCAAATGGAGTAGCCTCTTGCAGGTGTGTGGACTCGAGAGGACAGGTCAGGATGAGCTCTTCCCGTGACAGCTGCCACACTGGGTCAGTGGCTGTGACTCCCCCATGCCATTGGTCCCTCCTGCCTGAAACTTAGAAATCAACAGCAGAATATGAGCTGTCTCTGGCTTTGCAATGTACAGTCCTTATTTTCAAGTAGGAGGCCAAGAAATACAAACCAATCATATTCTGATTGCTGTTTGCAGGCTTTTATTTTTATCCCTCATTTCTACTGTACCTTCTGTACAGCACCATGGCATAGCACAGGTGCTCACCAGGCTGATCTGCAGGATCCCAGGCAGTGAGAGACCAACATCCTGATGCAAATATTTCAGCAGAAACGGGAAGTATTAGAGATGCATGAGTTCAGCTGGGCTCCCTCTTCTTAGGCATCTGATAAGGTGTGAAGAAATAAAACCCCATTTTTTGTCATCTCTACCCATCATCATCACCACCATTACTCTCAGCACAGCCTTCAGGTGTGACTGGAGGTGTGCAGGACTCACGGGATGAGTCAGCAGCCTCTGGCACCCCAGCCTGAGAAAGGCTGTGGGGCAGGGCTTGGCTGTGGGAGCAGGCCCAGTCAGTCATCTTGAGTGAGTGATAAAAAAGGCAAACTCACATGTTTGGTCCTCCACACCTGCCTATGGACTAATTAGAATGCCCTAATTTGAAGTGAGTAAAACATTTTTATGAGCTTGCCACTAAGTGTGCTGCTGGACACGGCTCCTCCAGCACAAATTCCCTGTGCTCCTGCCCTGGGCCCCCTGTGGGGCCATGCCCAGGGCCACCCAAAAGCCCAGAGCCACCCAAAAGCCCAGAGCCACAGGGGTCTCCTCCAGGGCTGCCTCCGACCCAAGCACAGCATCACTGCTCTTTGTCATCCAGCATGTGACAACACGACCATGAACAACGTTCTGAGTGTTTTATTAACAAGTATAATATATTTGCACTGTATACTAAATATACCAAATATAGTATGAGGACTGTACAGTACAAATTTATGTTCACAGTTTGACATGACAAAATGTCATTACTGAATTCCCATTGGACTACCAAAGTAGAAACAGTAAAAGTACATTAAACATTCACATCTTTAGTAAGAAAAAATTACCAAAATGTCTCCATATTTGCAAGTTATAGTAATGCACGCTAGAAACCTTTAATTAGCCACTTTGTCTTATTAGCTTATAAAATATATTACATTTTATTTTAAAAATTCTGCATAGTTTATAGAAGTATTAAAGTAAATAAAAAATCCTTGCTATATTTGCAGGTGAGAGGTGCTAAGCAAAAAGATTATTTTGACCCTCTAAAGTACATTAAGTGCTAATATCTGTAAAATATAATGAAAACTGGTGTAGTCTTCTTAAGAGATGTAAAATGCTTTGTAAAATTTTTTTAGAAAGGATTTGTACTCATCTATATGTTGCTAACTTTGACAGAGACAACGTATTTGAACAAGATGTGGCATTAGAAGTATCAATGCAGAATACTGCGTGTATATTTAAATAAACCCCACACTGCTTAATTTCTTGCAATTGTATTAGAAACTAGTAATTTATTATAATCAAGTGGCTTTAACAGGCACATTTTAGTAAAACAGTATTACCTGTTATACAATACTGTTAGGGAGAAAGGTGTGTGGGGGGTTAAATATACTCATTCTCCAGAATTAGGATTTTTTTATCTAAACTGGGTTTTCTTTAGGGTATAGGTGGAATAACTGGTTTTGGAAAGTATTCAACTGAGTATATTTAAAAATTGCAAGGTATCACTCAAATCAAAGTTTGTTAAAATGAACCAATGAGCTGGTTAAGATGTAAATTCACATCCAGCTAAAAGTGTATTTGTTTGTGACCTTCTAGACATCCCACAAAAACACCACAGAAACAAGTGAAAAATCCTAGAAGGAAGGCATTATCATGTAATAATCTCAAATACTTACATTTAATATTTAAAGTTCTGTTGTCCTAACTCACAAAACACATGGATGAAATTTGAAAGTTCTGCTCAATCTCCACTGTATTTGACGCCATCATTAGCATAAGTACTTTCAGGAAAATGGTACATAAGCTAAGGAATTAACATGGCAAATAACCAAGACTAAATTATCTGAAGTAACTCTTAGTTACAAACAAGTTCTTTTGTGGTACTGATTTAAAAATATTAAAAAACATTAATGAAAACATTTTATGTAAGCCTTGAAAGAGAAACAGAGCATTAGAAAGAAATGTTCCTTAAACATCCTTAATTTTAGAAATTTGCATTTTTAAGGTAAAAATGAGACCAGTTGCCATTAAGGAGCTTATTTTTATAGTATCTGTTTTTTCCCCTCTACAACAGAACAGAGAATTGTTTTCATCCCAGAGTACTAAATGTAGACTTGTGACTGATGCCACAGGCCTCCCTCCACACAGCCTCTCAGCCAATGACACGCCTGGATTTACAAAATTGCCATTAAAACCTAGAGCAAATTCTGCTATGACAGACAAAAAGAAAATATAAAACAAAAGTCCACATTCTGGGCAGCTGCTCATTAATATCAGTCCCTTTTCTGCAAGTTTCTCAATGTCACTAACAATCTGGCCTACCAAGAAAGAAAAAAGAGCGATTCATGTGCCAGGTGTTTCAGCGTCACAGGTGAGCAGATGAGGGAGAGTTACAAGACACCAGATGTAGCCCTCCCGAGGTGGTGAGGATGTATGGAGCTGGATGAGAGCAATTGCTGTCTGAGCATTTTTTTACAGGAAGTGCAGACCTCTCCTCTAATTCCACAGGCATGTGGATGCCAGCAGAACAGCTGGTAAAGTCCTATCACCAAATAAAGGCTCTTTGCATTCACACTCTCCCATCTCCAAGACTGTTTGGCACTGGGCTCCACTAGATATAGAAGCACAGCCTGGCTGCTCCACAAGCTCAAACATACCCACCTGTAGATGGACACTCCACTTGTCTCCTGCAGAGTTCTATGAAACTCTTCCTTCCCTCTCATCTCCATTGCTCACTGGGTTTTCCAAAAGAAAAGAAAAGCTGACTTCAGTATGTTTAATGTACAGGGAATGGTGGTTACCTTACACCAGACAAGGAAGGAAAATGTGCTTGTGTGTGAGAGTATAGAGAAATACATCCTACTTCCTTGCAGTGCCACAAAGTCTGCCAGCGAATACGGATAGACACCTTCCTTTCAGAGGGCTCTCAGACAGGAACATTTCTAGGGGCAACTGCAGTGTTGCTTTAATTCAATTTGTTTTACCTATGGAGTTCTGTTTGCTAAAAAACATGGTTTTAATGAAATACACACGTCCACAGGGAAGCAGTTGTACCTACCATCGAGAGACTACCAGAGTCACAAATCCGAGTTAGGAACTGGATGATTTGGTATATGCTTTTATCCAAAACAGATACATGACTCAATTTATCATCAGAAGTACTTCATATCTGATGCCATCTTCTCATAAAAATATTGTGGATCAGTAATTTTAAATACTGTGGTGTATTACAGTAGTACTCACAACAGTACAGTTCAGAGCATTTTTGACTTAATATTGCTATTTTCTGAAGTACAGCAAAGAGAAAATAATTATTTAGAAGAAATGCAGGGGCATGATTGCAGGGGGATAATCTATATCCCTGAAATGAGGTGCAGTAAGTTTCCATGAATGTCATTTAATGCCAAATCCCAAGAGAGTACCATAGCATCACAGAATCATAGAATATGCTGAGTTGGAAGGGACCTATCAGGATCATTGAGTCCAACTCCTAGCCCTGCACAGGACACCCCAAAAGTCACACCATGTGCCTGAGAGTATTGTCCAGATGCTTAACTCAGACAGGCTTGGTGCTGTGACCACTTCCCTGGGAAGCCTGTTCCAGTGCCAAACCACCCTCTGGTGGTACCCCCTGATGGTAACCCCTGATTCAGCTTCAAGCCATTTCCTCAACTGTATGTGTTCCATCCATACACTTGCACAGAAACCAGACATACAGAGTCACACAAAGTCTTCCTTTAACAAATCCGCTGGGGCATTATGCAATAAAAACAAGGATACGTACTACACTGTAATACAGATGACAGATGACACTGGTTTAGATGCACAGTATTATGTACGGACCAATTCCTGCCCATTTTTCTTCTTGACTGGCGTAAATGATACTATGACTCAATCTTTCTGTAAAGTAATTACACTGTTTAGATTTATTTCCTCAATATTACTCACTGTTTGGGCAGAGGGGATTTGTAAATCAGGTGTCTTTCTAAAACTGTTGTATTAACCACATTGCAGAAATCAACACAGCTGGGAGAGTCCATTCATTGCATTGTTAAGCATAATATGAGAGTGTATCCCTTACAGGGCACATAAATAATAGTCTCTGGCAAGGATTAGCATTTTGGATATTCAGTAACATTTACTATTTTATCAGTAAATTGCTGGGTTGATTATACGAAGAAACTAACAAAAGCTGTTAGTTTAAAAACTCCCTTATTCACAAGTGAAATACAATAAACATATTGAATGCAGAAAGGGTTTGCTTAGCATCCCTGGGAAAAAAAAAAAATGTTCACATTCTTTAGGTCTGACCCGTGGCAACAACATAGAAGGGTTAGATAACATCTGTTACTGACCATACGTAAGCTTTTAATGGTATAAACTCAGAGATCCAGACCAGCTGAATCCAAATTAAAATGCATGTGTAAAAAACAAAAAAGGTGTGACAGGGACAGAAGACATTCAGACTAGCATGTGGCGTTTCCTGTGAAGAGCAAGATGGTCCGAACGTGAAAAGCTACGGTCACAGTCTGGACACTGGAAGGGTTTGATTCCTGTGTGCTTGCGGAAATGCCGTGTTAGTTCATCGGAACGAGCAAACTTCCACGTGCATCCCTCCCAAGTGCATTTGTACGGTTTTTCTCCTGGTAAAGGAAACACAGAAGTGGGGATTTAAGACATGAACACATCAGTTCTGGTCACATAAGTTCACACACAAATCTGAAAGACTTATTCTACTGCCTTGCTAAATTTCAGCAAGTACTTCAGTGCTTACTCAAAAAGTCTCAAAACAACTCAAAGCTGAAGAGTACTCTGTACTAGAAACTGTGTAGTCAAAGTTAACTGACCAAAAAATTGTTACCTGCCACAACATCTTTCCTGTTAATTTTTTAAATTTTTAAATTGTTTTTATTTATTATTATTATCTCACTGTTTCTCTCTCTGCTGTATTAGCACTTGCTTTGTATTATGAAGTCCAGAAGCTTTGAAGGTTTAAGCATTTGTTCAAGTATTTTCAAAACAGGGGTCTCATTTTCTAGATTTCTAGGGGAAGGACTGTGCTACCACAAAGGACAACAGGGAGAAATCTTGTGATTCCTGAAATTTAATGTAGTGTAAATGACTGGCATCATGTCACAAGTACCTCAACTTAAACTCTATATCATTACTAATATGTCATCCTCCTCCTTTAACATCACTGTATTGCTCAACAGGTAAAGGGCTGGCTTGATGCACAACAGACATTAACTGGGCTCCATTTTTCCTGAAAGAGGTGTCCTTGTTAAAACCTTGGATGTGTATATATTCATTCAGCATGCCAAGATGAACATTTCTGTGGAGAACAGAGATGGGGATATGTTTACTGGAATACTCATTAAGAAAAAAAGCACCATTGCACCAGTGGCTTAGCATCTCCAGAGAGCAGATGTGTTTGCATTTGGCATACAGTCCAGACTTCTGGAAATGGGCTACTCCCATGGAAATCACAGACAAATTTATCAGTGATGTCATAGGTGAGCCAGTGCAATTTGAACTGATTTGGTGGTTACAGGGTGTACAGATGGAGTAAACTGCAAGCAACCGGACACAAAATGAGTGAAGAGCCAGTGAATGTAAAACACATCAGCATGCACTGTGAACCTGTTTGGCTTACAGTCTCTTGTACATTTTTCCTACTACATCCTCTGTCTTTTACTCAGCCTATAATTATTTTCACAACCATGCCAGATCTACCTTCTGTCACTTTGTTATTTGCACCTGTGGTCACATTGCCATTAGCAGAAATTACAAGCTTAGCCTACTATTTTACCATAGACTTGATGAAAGAGAAGCATAGCTATGCTCAAACCTGTATGAGTTCTTCGGTGAGCTTTCAGGTGGGAGCTTTTAGTGTAGACTTTGTTGCAGCCTTCATAATCACATCGATGTATTCTGCGTTTTCTTTGTGTCTCTGGAGATTCCACGGGTAAAGGTCTCTTTCCTGGCTGAACTATAACTGAAGGGTGATTCCTGCAAAGTCAAATTAATGTTAAAAATCAAAAACATTTAGCACAGCAAACCTCAGCTAATATGATTCATAACAGAGCCTTTTATTCACTACCACTCTGTCTCTTGGCAAAAAGAACAACATTACATGCATGTCAAAAAATTCAACAGGGTTTAGCAAACTTTGTGTACTTTAGCAGTAATATTTTCAAATGTTTACTCACTTTGTGGCATGATGTAGCTATTTTTACTACTTCCTAGCTCTTTTTTAAAACTTACAGAGGAAAAACCCTCCTTCAACTTCGTGTTTTTCAGTCAAACCCAGATTTCTTAAACCCTGAGTGAACTTTTTATTTGTTCCCTATTTTTTTTCCTTCAAATACAAGTAATTTGATTGTGATTGGAAACAGCTATTCCATATTAATAAAGAAATTTTATCTGTAGGGTTTCAAAGCAGAACTCAGTCTTTATTGTTCCAGCCACTCCTTTAGAATGTAATTAAGAATTTCCTGTTTGGTGCTGGCAGAAGGGTGCGGCCTCCTTGTACCACTGACGTCAATTCCTAAAAGTAGAGCTTAGCCTGTGTGGCACACCCACAGGATGTCTGAAGTTGTCTCTCCACCTTCATAAACATAATTTTTCACTTTAGAAGCCCACAAGTACAGTGCAGGTAAGACATATATGAACTACACATGGGCTTCTGCAACAAACTAACCCATAAATGTTCATGCGTGCGTAAACATACAAGCTTCTTAAAAGGTGTCTTTGACTGTTGAATGACATCCCTATTGTAGAACTGGGGACAACCTTGATTCTTTCTTCCACATCAATCTTAGAAAACGTATCTTTGTCAAAAAGGTACGTGTAGAACAGAACATGCAGGTATTAGCATTCCTTGTTGCAAAACCAGCTTCGCCATGTAACAGAAAGGAGTTTTCTAGAACTCCCGTCTTTTCTAAGTTAATTATTTCACATGTTTTTACTAATCAACTTACATTTTGTAACACTGGGTTCTTACTCCAAGTTGGTTACTTACTCCAAGTTCCTCTAGGGCCTAATTTTCAGAAACACTGAATTCCTACTTCTCTCAGCAAAATAAAGGTCATGGGCTAAAGACAGAAAATCCTGTGCATGGCTTAAGAAGAAAATATTTTTCTATGACCCCACAGCAGCAGGATGGAGATTACTGATGTGGGGATTACCCCACAGCAGCAGGATGGGGAAAAGTTGTATTCTGCTACTGATTCTTTTCTTAAAGAGTTAGAAGCTGGATACTGCGAGGCAAATTATCTTTCTTGTGTGGTTCTGTGATTGCTGAGTGATGTACTCTTCAAGTACACATTAAATCTAGCAAAAAATATTATAGTGGTAGGAAACCCCAGATGGTGATCTCAGACAGAGACTTTTGAGAAGACAGGCTTCTAGCTTCCAAAAAAACCGGCCCTCTAAAGCAATGCTCAGTTTTAATGCAGTTGCATGCCACTCTGTTTTGGAGAAGCTCTGGCTTAGGACAGCAAACAGACTTGGTTTAAATCATTATGTGTGGAGGCTAGTCCTGGATATTGCAACATCTGGGAAAAGGGAGAAAAAGGATATTGGCCACACACCATTTGTGATTTAAATTTTCAATCTAAAAATGTCTGGAAAAAGCACTGAGAATGTCTCCTTTTCCCCTTATAGGAGAGGAGGCTGGCAAGACAACAGAATGTTATCAATAATCAGATAGGGTGTGGCAGTTTTAAAAAATGGTTAGGGTGGTATCAAATTCAGAGGTAAATATTAAATAAGTGCCAATAATAAAAACACAGCCCTAATTCTTTCATTCCCTCTTCCACAACCAGATGTAAGTTCATTAAAGTCTACCCATTTAAGTGTCATTTTTCAATAGGTAGGAGTATCTTACAAAAATTATGTTAAAACTTCAACAGTTTTTTCTTCTTTACTACAGACCACACTATGTTGACAGCATGAATTAGACTTTGAAACTTGCATGAAAATATGTTAATGAGACTCCTTATATTTGGTCAGAGATTATTATTATTAACTCAAGTTTCGTTTTAGAAATAACTGCACAGTTACACCGATTATCAGACATACTAGAAAGTCCAGCCACCTCTACAGAAATGCCACCAACTTTATATATATATATATATATATATATATATATAGATATAGATATCCAGACACAGACAGATATACTGACAAAAGCTAACACTAAAGCAAAATAAGTCACTTAAAAGTCTTAAATAAGTCACTTCAATGAGACTAAAGGCTTTCTATGCGCCTTTAATGTAGCTTAGGTATCTGAATAGTACACTCTGGGCAGTTGGAACCAATGAATAGTGACAAAAACTTCAATGCCTAACTGTAGCTCATAAAGCTATGAGACAACAACATGTTTTTAAATAAAGGTGTAAGTATCTCATCTTGTAACTTGTGTGAGTTGTCTATGTATTTTTTTTAATGATAAGAAACACAATTTATAAACTTCTTTTGGATACAGCAGAATGTGAACTTGAAAGGGTTGGCTCTAGGAGCAAGAACTAGAGCTCCACAGGACAGCTACAAAGCAATTTAAGCTCTTACAACACAAGGACAGAATTTCCATGAACTCTGCATGGGCAAGCAGAAGAGATGCTTTGGAAACATGGACATACAAACGTTTTCAGTAACAAAGTTATCTACACATTACACCAAATTTTATATTCTTTGCTCATTTGATGGGTTTCCTGGTGAAACTAGACCCACTGGGAAATAAATAATGCAAATCACTAATGCAGGTGACAAGTCTGCAGAAGTCTCAGCCCTGGAGGAAGGGTGTGGTACCAGCAAGGAACAGCACTTACTGGTTTGCTCTTGTTTAAGAGATGTAACAAAGACAAAAAATAAGCTGAACCATTTGATAGTCCTGACCTAAGAGTAGTTAGTTCCAGCTACATGAAGACCTGACTCCCTTGTGTGGTAGGTCCATTATGGAAGATAAATTACCAACTAGCAAACATGCATGTTTACTATTTTATGTTTATTACAATAAAATGTATATATATAATGATTTTAAACAAACAACATATAGTTTATAAAAGCTAGCTGGCAACTAATTGCAAAGAGCCTGCAGTCTAGGAGCTGCATCTAGACTGTTTGAAGAAAAGGAGGGGTGCCCACAAGAAGGCTGTTGTGGAATGTAGCCAGCCCTGGTGCTGTGGTGTGTTTTTGAACCCAATGGTCATGAGCAGGAAGAAGAGGCAGCGTTCTGGAGGAAATACAGGAGATCACCCATCCAACCTATGCTTTTCTTTCTCTCTCTGAACCATACTCACACTAAGTTTTGAATGTCTGGCTTGAAGCTCTCTTTCCCTTACTCTGTGAGGTGAGGTCAAACACAACCACCTCAAGGGTCACAGTGAGCAAGAGGGAGGTGCAGAAATGGATTCTGAGGTTCTGTGCGGTGAGCCCTGCTCAGCTCCCAACTTCAGCTCCTGCCAGAGCCATGGCGGCAGCCTGCCTGCCTACCCAGAGCACTGCCTGCTGAAGGATCAGCCAGGCTCTGGGTCACTCCATGGTTTCAGTAAGTTGATAGGATTTTCCCTAGGAAAATAGGAAATGGAAGGGTGCCCATGGCTCCTCAGGTACTTTCTTAACAACTTTTTAATGTTTTCAATTAAAAGGTTTATGCCCAGGCCGAATTTCTTCTTCTAGCCCTTGTCCTTTCTCCAGCAAACAGCACTGTTTTAAAACCCATTAGATCTGTGATCCAGTTCATGCAGTGGCCCCTGTAACAGCTGTACCAGCACAGTGAGTTAATACTAGGATGGAAACAAGTGGCTGTGAGGGAAGAAAGCTTCAAAAACTACTTGAGCTGCCAAAAAAATCAGCCACAGAACAATGGCCTCAGGTAAAAATGCAATTTCACTGGATATATACAGAACTTGTAAGCCTGAAGAAGTTCTTCCCACCAAGCAAGCAAAATTTTTGAAAAGACAAAGAGGTCCTCCAAGAAGAGAAAGTCACAACACTCATTTTAAAGAAAGGTATTTCAAGTAATATGAATAGAGATATCAGTATGAACTGTCTTTTAAGTTTCTTTCAATTCTGCTGCTGGATTTACATAAGTAGGTTATCAATGGCTTTTTGGGAGTCCGACTTTCAGAAAATTGTGGAATTGGGACCTATCATCACTTTAGAAAAGCATTATATAAATGGCAGATCTACTGCAATATATAAATATGTATCAACTACTGTACTGTTGAAGAAGGGGGAAAAGAAAGTTGAAATCACATTTCACAGTGACAGTGGTGGGAGGGATGAACATTTTCCTGTATTTTATCACATGTTCTACAGCACAGCAACAATCCTTCCCACTCCTCAGAACTAGTAACTGCTGCAGTGAACTGCTTTCCATTCATCTGCTGATCTTGGGACTACTGTTAGCTACTTACTCTTGCAACATTACTTGCCGAGGAGACAATGAGGTCATCATTGAAGGTGACATTTGTTCAGGATAGAAGTCAGTCTTTGATGGTTCGCTTCCTGGCTCTACTTTGATTGTTTTCTTCAGTGCGGGCTTTTCATAAGACTCAATGACAGGCACTGTATGCCAGAGGGTAGGAGAGGGAAAGCAACACATAAAAATTATGAAGATTATGGAAATAAATAATATACATAAAAATCTATAGTTAAAACAATTCCATCAGTTCTACATTTACTTTGACAATTTAAATACAAAATCTTTCTGTTTTAGTTATCTCCTGATGAACTATGATTCAAAGCATTTCTGTCCATTTTCATCAGTCCAATGTTATTATCAGTCCAATGCTCAGTCGGTCAATAGTTTATGTAGATACAAAAAAGAGCAATGGAGCTGGTAAAGGGCCTGGAGCAGCTCTGAGGAGCCGCTGAGGGAGCTGGGGTTGTTTAGCCTGGAAAAAAGGAGGCTCAGAGGAGACCTTATCACTCTCTACAACTGCCTGAAATGAGGCCGTAGCCAGGGGGCGGTCAGTCTCTTCTTCCAGACAACCAGAGACAGGACAAGAGGAAATGGCTTCAAGGTGCAGTGGGGGAGGTTTAGTTTGGACAGCAGGAAGAATTTCTTCNCCTGGAGCAGCTCTGAGGAGCCGCTGAGGGAGCTGGGGTTGTTTAGCCTGGAAAAAAGGAGGCTCAGAGGAGACCTTATCACTCTCTACAACTGCCTGAAATGAGGCCGTAGCCAGGGGGCGGTCAGTCTCTTCTTCCAGACAACCAGAGACAGGACAAGAGGAAATGGCTTCAAGGTGCAGTGGGGGAGGTTTAGTTTGGACAGCAGGAAGAATTTCTTCCCAGAAAGGGTGGTTAGACATTGGAATGGACTGCCCAGAGAGGTGGTGGAGTCACCGTCCCTGGAGGTGTTTAAGGAAAGACTGCATATGGCGCTCAGTGCCATGGTCTGGCTGACCAGGTGCTGTTCGGTCACAGGTTGGACTCAATGACCTCAGAGGTCTTTTCAACCTAATTGATTCTGTGATCCTATGACCTTGGTAAGTCTGGTAAAATATTTACACAATAAATTCTGTGCCTATTTATTTTGGAGGAATAGGAATTGTGCTTGGATATTTGTGTTATTTTGTTGGGATGAGATAGCATAAAAAGGAATTCTGACATCACCAACCTTGCATGCTACTTGGAGTTTCCATCTCATCTGCAAGAACTGTGGACACCATGATTGGCTGCTGGAGATGGGGAGCATACATGAAAGGAACTGGCTGGACCACAACAGGCTGTATAACTGGGAGTATCCCAGGGCTTCTCAGTCCGTGGCGTGAAAGAGCAGCAGCCATCACAGGTGGGATTGTTATGGGCATAGAAAGAGGCTGTACTCCTGGGGGTGATGGTGTGAATTTACTGAGAGGTGAGCTGGGTGAGGACAGAGTCAATCCAGGTGAACTTCTCCTACGCACAGTCTGAAATTTTAGTGGGGAAGGAGAACTTCCAGTTGAAGGTGGTGAGCTCCGTTTATTTACCGTAAGGTCTACTGGCTCCATCTGGATTCCATTTGATAGTCCTTCAGGGTTTGCGTAGAATTTATTGTGCAACATACTTGGTGCCGAATAAACGACACCGTATTTTTCTGGCTTCATTTGGTCCATGTAATTGGATGGGTATGACTGTCAGAAGGAGTGGAAAAGAAATACAGAAAATCAAATAATAAACCAACACATACACACAGCTACTGCTGAAAAAGAAAGGCAGTCAATAAAACAGGCAAAATAAAAATGTTTCAAGAAAGCATGTTAATGTACTTTCTAAATAAAAGTGAATTAAATAAAGCCTCTGATTCCACACGGAATTAATTCCACAGGAAGTTAATCAAGTTCTGATTCACTAACTGTTTCAGAAGCAATGTAAAACATTATGAAAACAAATCTTCAAGGCTTATTCAACTACTTTTCTCCCTTTAAAATTGCCTGTCATATACTGAACTATACATTTCTTAGCTGACCTGGCAGATACATCTGCTATGCCAAGCATGTAACTACATACTGAGGATGATCAATTCTGGCAAAAGGAGAGTTCAGTTGGGCTTAGAATTCCAAGTAATGGGTCCTAATCAACTGCTAAAGTAACTGAAAAACAATCATCACTAAAGAAAGAAATTATGAATCTGAACCCTACAATCAATACAAAATACACAGCTGAACTATGTAATTAATGGGTGAGAAACTCAAAGAGTGCAAAAGGTAAAATCTAAACCTTTCTAAACGATTTTTTGAGATATAAAGCAGCTAACTAGCCACTCTAATGTTGGAAAATGAGTACAAGGATAAACATTTGGTGTGTTGGAAGAATATTCCTGTTAGTAGTAGCTAGAAGTTCCCATTACAATATAAACCTCAAAGCTAATCTTAACCTGTGTGATGATCTCCATAATTTAGCAATAATTTACATATATGTATGTATTAATTATATAAGTAACACACACATATCCAGTGATTTTTGTAAACCAAGAAGTATTAACATTATTACCTTCAGAGTGCAGTATTATTAGACAAATATTCAGACCAATACTGCATTTAAAAACTGTTGAAAACTGAGGTTGTTTACCAACAGCTAACTCATAATGGAAACTGATGTGATGCTCTAACACAGCAGTGAGACATAGAAAATGCAATGCATACAAATTTTTAGTCATGTTGTCAACTTTTTGAATGCTATCTCTGGATTTTAGGTAAGCAAACTAATAATAAGAAAGTAATTACTTCTTTGGCACCAAAAATATTTTGATGAGTGGGATTAAAAAATGTCCAAAATGGTATGAAGTCAAACAGATCAGAAGTATAAAACTACTGTATATTCATAAAATTATTTCTATAACATTTCAATTATTTTTCTTCCTGGGGTAAACACTTCTGTCAATACATCTTCCTGGTTTCTTACCTCTGTCTTCCCTGTGAGTGAACACTTGGTTCATTTTAAATGTCAGTGTTAACTGGAGGTACTTTTGCAAAATGACACAAATGTAATTTTCTTCTTTTCAGTTACTGTTTGAAACACTGAGTTTAGAAAATATTAAATTTTCCTCCTGCATTCATAGCACTGTGATAAAACAACAAAGCTGAGTCACTCAGTCCACAAAACATTCAACTGAAGCAGCACACAACAGTGATTAAATCTTCAAATAAAGTAAGTATTACATTAAAAGCTCTGAAAGTTATATATTCTCTTTATGACTATTCTTACAAATTCCCCCTACAGAAACATTCATCTTTGATGGTAATTGGTTCATCAGAATTTTACTAAATGCCATTATTGCCAGCAGTGCTGTCTGTAGACTTGCCAGCACTGCTGGCAATAATGAAATTATTAGCATTCTAAGTGATGGAGACTACTAAATAGTGATATAACTTAATATTTAACAGCATTTAGTATCTATTAAATCTGATCAAATTATGGTCATAGCCAAAAAAAAAAATCAAAATTTTAACAGGTAAGTAACATTAAATACTTCTGTTAAAACTCCTGTTATTGGTTTGCAGTACAGACTTCACCCAGCTTTAACAAACTGTAATTAAGCATCGGTGCATTTACAGTGAAGCAGGTTTGTCAGGGATGATCAAGGTCACTGCCTGTGAACTTTTCTTCCATTGTAAGAATGCTAAAAAGGAAAAAGCCTGTGAAATTTAAATCTCCAGGAATGCTTTTGGCCAATGAGTCTATTAAAGAATAAGCAGCCCTAGGTGTAACCTTATCCTAAGAACATCTGGCGAGAATTCGAGGAATAACTGTCTGGATGCTCACATAGCTTATGCGTTCTTTGATGGGGGAGCGATGATTGTGATTGATTTTGGTGCACAGCCTGCAAAAGGGTAGAAATGCTGCTGGAGACTGGGAAAACTGGTCTCCTGAGTCTGTGGGCATCTTCCAGGTAGATTCCCCCCTTCCTGGTAGGGAGGCCAGCAGAATACGCCCACAGCAAAGAGTGGAACAGTCACTTCTGGATGGGTGAAATAAAATGCCAAGGTTCGGTCACATACAAAGATAAAACTCTGAAGTGCTTTGTTCCTTTGTATCTGTGCATTCTGCAAGGTCAAAGACTGTAAACATTTCTAGCTGAACCTGCTTATATATACATTATAACCCTTTAGACCGCATTATATTATATACTGCATTGACAATATTTAGATACTGTATTATCAACAAATCTAATCATCATGACCCACATAATAGTGTCATACTTCTTGTGCCTGACCAAGTCTTCTCTCTACTACTCTGCTACACAGAGAAAAAGTGTTTATTCCAATTCAAACAAAAAAGCAACTTGTTTCACCAAATGGTAACTGGTATTTGACCAAATGTTTAAAAAGTCCTCGCAGCAAATAGGTAGTTCTTTAGGCAGGACTCAGACGACTTTGTCAGTAGTTCATTAATAACCATCATTATATATGTTCAATAATTCAATTCAATAAATGGTATGAACTGTTGGTAGAGTGATGAAATAGTGTGGGTGCAAGCTTCAGTCACCTGAAAAGTATAGTTAATCCTTTCAGCCACACACCCTGAAATACACTGGTGTCAAAACCATTACTAGTTTCCTCCTTCCAGTCCAACTACTGCGACGTTTTGAAGACAGACAGATTTTACACCTACAGTGTACCTTCAGATAGAAGAGTGAGTTATTCCTAGGGGGCTTAATTTAATTTGGTCGCTAATGATTCTATCAGAATGAAAGATGCAATACAAATAATCCTGATTTTAGATTTCTGGATTATGTTAGCCCATACTGCTCTGCCTAGCACCTTTGAACATCACACTAACAGTTTCTCTCTCATTCCACCTCCCCAAAAGGTGGTCAAGAAAACTAACTCACTCAGTGGCTGCTATCCTTTCCTATGTTCTCTCCATACCACAATAACTCCCTTTAGAAGTGTTTCCAGAGCAGTTTCTGCTGTGGCACCAGGGCTCCAAGGAAGCCACAAGTACGAAGAAGAGCTGGGGAACTCAAGGGTTTGGGGTTAAGCAGCCTATGTGAGTACAGAAGCTGAAACACACATGGTCCTCAGCCTGAGGGAAAATAAAGTATTGTCCAGTGATGGAAACTTCACTCAGAAACCACACTTTCCTCTGGACTTTCAGCTTTATCTTTTCCCTTACGCAATGGCTAAAAGAAAAACATAAAACGCTCTGAGTACTCTTTAATAGCTGATCAGAATGATTACACTGACTTATGAGAAGACTCCAGAGGTCCAATGCATGGAAGGCACCACATCACTAGGAGAAGGTTATGGTATAGAATAACCAATATTTGGAACTCAAATCTTGAAATGCACTTGGCTCAGAAATGCTCCCTTGCTCTTCCCACTGAAGTTTTTTCTTCATCTGCTGGTCTGAGAAAGACTGCTTGCTCCTCTCCTGGTGAGTCTTTTGAGAGACTGACCTTGCCCCTCTGGCAGAAGCACACAACTGTTTGGGGCACTTGTGTGTCTTGTGCAGAACCCCAAACCATTGCAGAATCTTTTTTGGGAGATAAAGGCAGATGTGCACAAAAGGTGGCCCAAAAGACAGCAACGACCCTTCTTTTGTAAAACCAGCCTCTTTTCTGATTTCAATGGACACCATTAGATAATCTTAGATTATAGTAGATAATCACCATTAATCTTAATATAGTTACACAATAACTGTGATTAAAGTGACAGACAGGCTGGCCAATGCTGAAGTTCTTTCTTGACCCAAATACTGGAATTCATCATACTCATACTTTCATTGACTTATTTTTCTATCATTACTCTCCAGCAAATAAACCCCATGAAAGTCAAACTGTAATTTTAAAATGCATATAAACTTAACTCCCAGCAGTGTTATTAACAATGCTGAAGAAATCAGACTACTTACAGATGCATTTAAATTTATGAAAATTATTCTTTATTCTAAATTCAATAGGAAACACACCTTCCACTGAAAGATGCATTCAGAGCACAATTTTAATGCACTCTGAGTTATGTACACTGACTTCACCCTCTTAATGGATCGGCCTTTCTAGGGGTGTGGTTTCATGTTACACTTACTCTGTTATTGCAGGCTACTGATGAAAAGGGGAGGTCCTGTTCTCTCATCCTCCCCCCTCCCCTTGCTCTAATATTGAGCAGCTGCACAGAAGGAGTCAGATCAGCTTCCTGATCTGACCAAAAAATGAATATTTTTGGTGGGTTAACAATTCTGACCATTCAGTGAGCTGATCCAAAGGTTCCAAATCATTCTAGGACCACACAATTCTTCAGTCACACAAAAGAGACACAAAGCTAGTATGGAGGGAGCAAAGTCAAAACCTTTCCTTTCAGCAGCAGCTTGAATCATCACAATTCTCATTGTACTGCTCTCATCTACATGTCCCTGCTGCTGTTGCTTATCTCTGAGATGACCCTATACTCTTAAGGTCATGGAAGATCAACCCAATTTTAAAGAACTGTCTCCTCTTCCCCTTTTCCCCCCACATTCCTTCTCCACTGCCCTAGTTCTCATTTGTTCACTTGGTAAAGTAGTGCAACCAGTTTACCCACCAAAAAGCCATTGCTGGTTTGGGTTTTTGCAGAATTAATTTTTTGCTGTTTAGAGCAGAGTTAGCCACGGGCACCTAGTAACCACAACCAAGACAAAAACAGAAAGGCACAGCAAGAAGCTGTTCACTTAGTTCAAAAGTGTAACATAGAAACCACAGGCTATTGCCACTTCACCATGAAGGGTGGCAACTTAATTTCAACCCACCTCCATCAGCAGCATGAGCCACAGAGATGATATTTCCAGAGCAGTGGCTCAGGAATACATGGATGCTCTCTCCTCTGACAGCTAACTGGTCAGGTCATTTAAGGCAATAAATCATTAAACTGCAGAAAGTTTTCCTAGAACGTGAATCTGACTGCACTAAGAGCAAAATATAGCTTTGCATGCTTTCCTAAGCTAGTCCAAAGCTTAATTATATCTCATTATGAATTTAAAGATGGAAAAACTAAAAAGTCATCTTTAGGGCCAATATATTCGAAAAGTCTTACCACTGAAACAGGCTCCATGGCTTCTTGCTTGATAGGAACTGGGTCAAACATTAGCATCTTTTTTATTCACCCGTTCTGATGCCTCTGAGGCTCTATCCTGCTGGGGAAAGACAAGGTGTTAGAAAGGCACAGGAAATACCCAAATCAACTTTCTGAATTGTAGAGAATTTACTCTTTTGTCAGATTAATATGAATATTTATTCATCTCTAACACAAATTTTTAAATCTTTGATTGAATTTATCGCAAGTGTTTTATTTCCAAATTGCTATTGAAACAAAGGGACATCTGCTCACTTTAATGAAAGTCAAATTGCATTTTTGTTGTGCATGTCAGCACACCAAGACCACAGAATTTTCACTTTCACTAGCTGCCAAGTGTTTTAACAAATCACAGTTTAGACCAGGCATTCCTCATCAGCATTGCAACCTCAGAATAATCTTGTTTATACAAGTGAACTGATTCTGGAGAGGATATCTCCTAAGAGTCCTAATAAAAACACTCAATAGATCCCATACAGTGACACTAATATCAATGCAAAAAAAAATAGATTAAAATTCAATACTGACTTGGACTACATTCAACATGCTACAATGACTTAACAGAAAAAATGCATCAGTTATTATAACATAACAGATTTACTGACAATTCTATAACTATTTGCACTAATTGTGCAAAATAAAAAAATCTTCTTGCATTCTGTGCAGCTTCAGGGGTTTTTTTTCTGATAGTGTTTGACCTTGTCCAATCTCTAAATGCCTGAAATAAAAGCATTTAGCTATGTAGCATGCCATAAATGTCATACTACACACTTGCCATGGTCATCTTGGAAAGATTCTGGGAAGGAAAGGAGATACCTCTTCTAGGTAAAGCCATAAAGGAACACAGAACAACTAAGGAGAAGCAAAGGGAAATTGTTCACAGTGACATTTAGATGTTGCCAAGCTGTTTACAAACCACTCGAGGATATACATTATATCACTGATGTGAAAGGAGCAAGTTCTGACCCTACACCGCAGACTTCACAGCCCAGACCTCTTTTAAGATGCTAGGACAAAAGTAAATGCCCAAATTCAATCTGGCCAGTAGATGGCAATGGAAAGAAGCGAATACAGCCAGACTCCCCTATCTGCAATCCACCCCACAGGACAGGCTGAAGGCTCACAAACAGATTTGTAGCTGTGGCTGGGAAAATCTCCCAGGAATGTAAATGAATATTTAAATATGTACCTGCTCAAATTAAAACAACTCTAATAAGCCTACACTAATGAACAATTTTGCAGTTAACATGTGTTTATAGATAAAAATTTGTTAGGAGCTTCAAGAGAAAGATGGCATGAGTTGTTACAAGCCTGCCATTAGTTATTCAGGTACATAAATAAAGTTTAAAGACTTCTGGAAATATATTACAACAGTGTGCACTTTGAATAATGGAAACTAACAAGCAGCCAAGTAAATTATAGTATCTTCATAATTCACTATATAAAAGTTGAAGGCCTGACAAAAACAAATCGCAAAACTAAAGTGAAACAAATAACGCAGCTTAATGCAATTTCCAGTTTAAACATAGTATGTAGTTTTAGTTTGGGAGCAGTCGTGTAAGATGGCACTATTTGCTAGAAGTTGTGATAATTCTGTAAATACCTTAAGTATGTTTGGGAGAAGGTTATTAATTATACTATTTTCTTTGAATGGTTATCATTTAAATAACTGTTATCTAGTTACCTTTTCAGGTTTCAACATATCACATAGCTAGAACTAGCGTTTCAGAATACTGACTTCCCAGAAATATCCAAATAGCTATGCATCATTCATATTCTCACACGTTCATCCACATTGTTAAAACAGAAAAGTTGTACTTTTAGACATGAAAAAAATTTACAGTAAAATGTAGCCACTATAAAGCTCCTATATAGAAATTTAGAACTAATTCCTTTCAGGTTTCCTGAAACTTTTGATTTTTAGCTTGTATCTGCATAGATAAAGTAACACACCAATTTGTACTTCAGCGAAGAAAGAAAGGAAAGAGAGAAGAGAAATAGAGGAAAGAAAGAGAAGTAAAGAGAGAGAGGGAAGGGAAAGGAAGGGAAAGGAAGAGAAAGAAAGGAAGAAAGGAAGAGTGAGTTTGTTATAAATAAATGCAATGATGCTCATCCTTTCCGTAATTTTTGTTATTCTAAAACCGTATTTTCTTCAGTTTAAGAATTACTCATTTCCACCTTTTACTCCAAGAAAGTGTGTGAAAAGAACACTTGATACACATTTCACATATCATGCTACACATTTCAGTGTTTCCTGAGATAGCTCTAAATCAATGTGCAGGAATTAAACTGACACAGTCAACAGGAAGTGTACTATGAACAAAAGTGAAAAGCAATTCTCAATCTTTCCCAAGTGCAGTCATCTAAGAACAGCAGAGGAAAACTTCACTTTAATCTAAGTTTACTATGCTGCATCAGAGTATAGGAATAAAGTACTTCTTTATCATGTTACTCTTAAGCAGATGTCTTTTCCTCATTTGATAGTGACTGGAAACCAATTTTCAAGAGTGGAAATTAATTAAGATGCAACACTTGGTCCTGTAGGACTGCTACAGAGTCAGTATAAGTCAGCTTTGGATCTGGCCTTTAAAATTCAGCTCAAAATGATGTTTTTCTAAGGCTGTAAATACACTCACAAAAGATTCCTCTTTGTATTTAAAAATAATTCTCCAAATTGATAGCTTGGACCACACTCATGAGCAAATATGTGCATGTACACTCACACACAAATAAAGCATGGTACTTCTACTAAGAAGTAGGTAGTTTTTCCCTGTATATTTGTAAAATCATGCCTATTAACTCAAGTCTTCTCAGTCTTTCTCTCCTAAACATTTGAGAAGGGGGCAACACGGAAGGTAAACAGTCTTATCTGTTTCTATTACAGAGGAATGAAAAAACAGTTGGGTTCTACTTTACAGAGTGATTTCAGAATGTACTTGTTTGAAAGCCCGTAAATTGTTTGGTATATACAAATAATTTTTGGAAAATCAGAATACCAACTCTCATTCCTGAGGTGCTCTGGAAAAACTGGTGAGGTGACAACAATATATTTGTGTTAAATGTATTAAAAAATAAGAACTTTTGTCTTTGACTTTATGAGGTAAACTATTTTGCATTAAAAGGTTTTCTCATGGGAGGTAAAAGAATTTAAAATTAATGTAATCTGAAATGAAATAATTAAATGCAATCTTGTACGCAAACATTCCACCCTCTTTTTTTCTGCTCTCCCTCTTTTTTTCTGCTAACAAGCCATCCAGTTTTACTTTCTTGCCTCCTCCCATTCACTCCACCCTGTGGATCTCTGCCAAGTCAGTCCAACTAGTCCAAACAGGACACGGCTTTTGATAAGATTTTGCTCACACCCTGTACTTCAGAAAGACGAATTAAGCAACTGAGTTTTGTATGCAAATAAGGACAGGTGCAAGGTAAAGTCCAGGCAAAGTCCCTCAGCATTTTCCTATCCGAAGTCGAGTGAAGACAGCAAGCCAGAAACAACACAAACTCTACCTTCACGATCCAATACACAGCACAGTATCCATTCCAGAAGGGAAGTTCACTATTGTTAGAGCTTATCACCTTGTCAGGATTGAACACTTCTCAACATTAACTTCCTGACAGGTATATGGTTTATTGTTTCAGAGACATAATTAAGATTAAATGAAATCTTAAAGGTACTTCAACATGTATTCTGACAATAAGGGCTTGTATGGATTATCTACCCTGGATGAAATGTGCAAAGTGGTTAAAGAATGCACTCAGACTACACATCTGCACTGCAGAACAGCTGGAAAAGGGCAACTGCAGTGCAGCTACTGCCAGCAGCCCTGCACATCTACCTTCAAGGTCCACCAACTCTGCAGACCTGTTATGAAAGGAAAGGGTGGGATAGAGGGCCAGTTTTAACTGTGCACATCCAACAACAAAAGTTTATTCTAATATAAAGCCTGTGCTCTTATTAAATACCTGCAAGAGCAGTCAGTGACTGACTTCTGTTGCAGACAGTGGGGTGGTGACCATACATTCTGCCCCTCTTCATGCTGCCTGAGAACACGTACAGGGTTTATTTCCTCAGTCTTTGTGCCTGGGGGAAGTAAAAGAATGCTGCCTCATGTACAGCAAGTCTTTGTCAAGAAGCTTCAAGGTATGATTGTTATTGTCAGTATAATTACAGAATAATGTAGTGATATCTGCTAAATTAGCACTGCACGAGTGCCTTCTGCAAGGAACTGCAGCTCTTGCAGCACTGTTTGAATACAGCAGCAAACATTGCCACATTGCAAAAGCTCTTCAGTTCAAGCACTTTGGGACTCAGACCTGTTGCTCTGAACTGATGACTTCTGTGAACCTCAAGTCAAACTTCCTCTGATACAAGGGAGAAGCAATAATATCAGAAGATTCTCCACTCACAAAATCCAAAAGGGAAGGGAGGTTTTGTGAACCCAGGTGAGAGGTTGTCTTCAGTGGAAACTCCAGAGTTTGACAGAGAGGAACCAGTTTCTGAGACAAACCTTCCCTGCAGAAGGTACAAAAGCTATTTTCCAGAGCTCGTAACATGTTTGCCCTTTACTGAACCAGTTGCTCATCAAGACCTGAGTCAGCAAAAAAGTGTTTCTAAAGTTTCATTAACTTTAATGGGAAGTAAGCAAGTGCTTAACTGCACGCGACCCCAAAATAACAGCAGGCAAAGAAGCTCTCCAGCTCAGCACAGCAGTCAGACTCAGCCAGAGCAACAAAGGTCCAGACATGGTGCTCTGGGAGGAGACCAGACCAGACCAGACCAGACCATAAGAACAGAGCAGAAGGAGAATCAGGAAGAACTAGCACACCAAGAAAATGTTCCACTGATCAATAGCTTTCTGTGTTTATTTGCTGGATTTCCACTGGGCAACAATAATAATTGTTGAAAAAGTTGGAGTATTTTGTAAAAAAAAATGGTACCTAGGCAAAAATTTTCTCCTTGAAGTTTTATTGACAGGCATTAAGAAAAAGAGCATTTCTACAGAATTCTGATATTTAGTATTTCAAACTATATTTGTTTTTTAGCAAAGACTTGAAAATCTTTTATCTTCCTCCTTTCAGGACTGCAAGCAGGCTGAAAAACTTGTGTTTTTGCAGACCTTGTGCATCATAACTTTGTTGATGTCACCTTGTTTGACTTAGAATTGCTTTGACATGCAGCAGACTAATCGGTATTTCAATTAAATTTCTGATAATACTCTTTGAAGTATTATCAGGCTCTTTGAAGCCACATGCCTGGAAATGGCTTTCTCCTATGTAAAAATCTTGAGAAAAAATGTTCTTTAAATGCTTGTTAAGAAAATATCTTCCTTATCACGGAAAAATTGAGCCCACATAAACCCTGTTAAACTTCAGTTCTATACTTACTGAACCTAAGAGGAGAAAGAAAAGCTCTTGAGGCACTTCCATTAGACAGTATTCTCCCTTATCAGGGCAGACTGCTGTCTGGTTTCCTGTCTCAAGCTACTTCTTAGAAGGAGAAACAGTCTAGTAAGGATAAAAGATCAGACTTTTGAAAACAAATTAAGTATGTGGAATGGTAGGATAATCTTTCCATTTCCAAACTGAACTTCACTTTTCTTGCGGCGTTTTTCTTAGGAGGTTATTTTTTAAGGTAATTTAAAAGGCGAAATATTAAACCTTTTAATTGTGAGGGGAAAATGACAGAAAATACTGTTCTCTTATGTGAAGGGTTCTGCTATTTCAGGTAATGTGAAAAAAATTCAATATTTTTATAGTATGGGAAAGAAGAAAAAGCTAATCCTAGAGAAAGGAAGTACACATTTGTGAATAACAGCCTAAATGATTGATTTGAAGAATCTGAATACAGGGCAAATGCTAATGAACTTCTATGAAGCTATGGAAACGAAAAAAAGAAAACCAACCAGGGAAAAGAGGTAGACATTGTAGTGGGTACAAATGCAACAGTGATCAAAGCAGCTTAGACTCTTTAAAAGTGGAAACTCTATCATGTCTTCATGGATCAAGGTGGTTGGTAACACACACTGACTGCATGATAGGCAGACCCTGCGTTTGGCTGGAGGTTTTCTCCCTTTTGCAGTTAGTTTACTATTTAAAACCTGTTGGAGCTTTGTCCTTCCATTTGGCTAATCTACACTTACCCTTCCTTCCCCTGGGAGATATCACCTACAACTACAAAACCCTCAAAGGAAGCTTTGACATCAAGTGAATGCTTCACAGGCAAGAGTTAAATCTCTCCTAAAACCAGCTCTGCCAAACTTTATATTCTGGATTGGAAGCAACTAGCCTTGGAATGAAAACACAAAGACTGAATGCTGACAGCACAAAAGAACTCTGAAGACCTCCTGATAGCAATGTTAATTAATATTTAAAAGTTTGTTTACAAAAATTATTATAATTTTAACCTCAGTTCCTATTTTATAGAACTTCTGGCTACAAAAAGGTGTGAACCACAAAATTTACTGCATTTATTATACAGCGGGTTCCAATATTAAACACAGTTAAATGCAACTCTTTTCCTCTGTCATTGGAAAAAAAATATCAACCATTTGAAATCTTGGGCAAATTAACAGTACAAGAATTAAAATATGTAATTGTGTTCTAATGGTAAACTCATCCATGGTGTTCTAAAATGAACAGAAAAAAAGACAAAATAAAAACAACTGAGATCAACACATTAAAATAATCAATAAACAACTTACCAAAATTGTGTAGCCAAATACTTCTTTTTATCTGGATTTGTGAACAGACAAAAAACAGTTTGATGTAAGTATGTGCACATAATCCAATAAATTTTTTTTCACATACAATTAAGCTCTGAAAGAAGTTTAAAGTGTGTACTTCAGATATTTCTTAAAGATACCTTCCGTTATCTCAAACAGCTAACATGTAGCATCCAGAAGAGCAAGAGCAGGAACTGAAAGATTACTTTAAAAATGACTGGAGGGTGAAAAAGAAAGAGTAAAATGAAAGGGTGGAAGTATTTCTGTGTGTACAGAAACCATGCCTATTTCAGCTCATAAGAGACAGAGAAGAATAAATACTCCATCTTGCATTATCTTCCAGGGCACACTGAAGTTAATGCAAGTTTTTCTCTCGATTTCAATGAGCTTTAGCTTGAGTCATTTAGCTCTTCTTCCGTCAGATTCAAAGCAACAGAAAGATTTATGTTTTTCTATTTCCTCTCAATTTTTCACTATGTCTGCCTGCAACAGTGAGGGGGAAAGAAAAAAATAAAAACAGGAGTAAAACAATTACTTTTATGCCTTCAAAAATGCAGAACGTGGGACAGCAGTACTTATTAATGCCAGAGAAAAGTTAGACAGTAGTGCCTCATTTTCTGTATTATACCTGGAAGACAATGAATCTTCTAGCCTGCATAAGGAGAAAATATCTACTTCTTTTGAGATTTGGAAATACAAAATGCTTATAGTGAGCCATTCAGGTTGAGTAAGGGCTGAAGTAAAAACCCTCTTATAGCTGTAAGTCTACAGACGTGGACTTTCTTCTCACTTACACTCTTTAACATCAGTGCAACTCTGTGACTTTAATGGAGCTATTCCAGATCAGCTGATGAGCAAGTGAGAGCAGAAATCTGGCTCACAACTTTCTAGAGACTTGAGTTCAAGTTTTCAGTGAACAGAGCTAAAAACTCCAGTTCACCCCTGCAACAATATTAGAGTCAAAGGTGCGCGTTAAAGGTTAACTTGGAAACCTCGTTATGACATAACACAGGCATCTTAAGCAATCCTGAGTGTGCAGAGACATGATAACTCATCGGGTGGAGATTGGGAGTTGAGGGGCAGTGACAAGGGGCCTGGGCGAGGCTACCGAACTGCCAGAAAACAGCCTGAAACAGGAAAGAGCACCACATATGCCACTTGGAATGTGTGACGCAAACTCCAGCCTTGAAACAAAGAACAGGAAACAGCTCTGCTGGCTGCTCTGGGGAGAAAGCACAGAGAAACATTTAGGCGGCCCTCCCTGACCCTATATTCATGAGCAGCTGGAGTCTTAAAACAACAACAGTGGGTGGAGGTGTTTGTTCATTGGGTGTGAATAAAAACACTGTCCGTATGCAGGAGACCTGCCCTATTTACAAACAGGCTCCCTTGACATGAGGGAGCAGGAGATTTTTAAGACACCACAGATCAGGAGGATACACTGAAACCTTCCCTTAGACCAGTTCGTTTATTACTGTATTTATAGAATGCCAGTAACTAAACAGAGCTCTGGCTTCATGACATCAAAGAGGCAGTGCCCAGCCTGGCAGTAAGCACCTTCCTCATAGACAGAGCTGGGTGATGAGACCATTGCAGGAAGTATTTGTAAAGCTTGGGGCTGCTCCTGGACAGTGGCTCACTCATGCTCAATACTTCTCCATAGCTGAGGACCAACATCACTCAGTGCACCCAAGAATATTTTTCTAAACCATCACATGCTTTGCCCTCCACATCCCTGTTTTCATGTGCACTCAGACTTCACTTCAGAATCTGATTTCCCATGAATTTACTACTTGTATTTTTTTAAGTACCCACATATATTATTACTGAACAAATGAAGTAAGCTGAAGCAGAGGAATAGCACAACTTGTCTAGATTTCATGCAGTAGAATAACTTCAACATTTGTTTTCCTTCAAACCCATGGTTTCAAATACTCTCTCTTCTCTTAGATACCTTGCATCGGTTATTTATGTACCATGAGTGGGACATGTAATATTATCAAATGTGAGAATGTTATAGCAAATTACGTGGATGAGTACCACAGCAACACCAATGAATGCTGTGGGGTTCCAAGGCTGGAGTTTAATAATGAACATGGGGTAAAAATGGGCAAGTACAGCATCTACATAGCAAGGTGTGGGTGTAGGTTTTATGCCAATAAGTATCAGTTCCTTACTTCTCCATACTGAATAACTGCAAATATAGCTAATTGGGTGATTGTCTAACATCTCTATTACCACTGAGTCTTCAGCTCCTCTCACTCACACTTATATCTTTATTTATCTGAAGGCTTTTGCTTTTGGCTAAACAAGTGTTGATTAGGTCAAATGTTCACAGTACCTAGGGGCTCCCCTTGCAGCTCTGCAACTTGGAGGAAATTTTTGCTTGGATTCTCGGGTAAGAGAGAGACCATTTAGCATTCTTTCCTGCTCCCACCCCTCACTCTTACCCCCAGTCTCTCTTGTGATCAGTACCATAGCTAGAACAGCATGCACAGGGAAAAAAAAAACCCAGAAATATTTGCCTGCTTGTGAAAAGAAGGCTACTCAAGTCAGCTTCGGGTTCTTTATATTTTGATACTGGGCAATAACAATGTATTCTTAAAAATACAAGGTGAAAGCTAATTTGAAATAAGTGTCTTCTGGGTCAAGTGCGATTATCAAATCCAGATGTAATTCCTCTGACATAAGTACCAGCTGCTCATGTGATTATCATGCCAATATCTTAAAAGTATTTGATGGAGAAGTCACTAGACAGCAGCCATGTAATTCTTTCTTTTCAATACAGACAATGTACATTTATGAATATTAGTTTAAATGAAGTCAAGTCTTCAGAGCTCTCCCATCGGCCAATCAAACTCAGCTTTTCCCAACAATTAAACCTTCAGAGTTCAGTTCCACAAACAGTGAATTTTCAAAGGTGAGGAAGTGAATAAAACACAGTGGACCATGCAGATACAGTACCTGAATCAAATAGGAAGTGCACAAAAAAACTGTAATGTATTTTTTTATGTAACTCCTGAATGACCACATAAATTATTCTGAAATAGGTCTTTCTCCCAAGCTCCAGTTAGGTGCTGTGATCTCCCAGCGCAGGCTCATGTTGCTGAGCCTTCCTTTGCCAGACATTCACCTAACAATAGTCCAAGGCAGGTAACTCCTATTCCCATTTCAGTTAAAAAAAATAAATAAAGAGAAAAAAAAAAGAAGAAAAATCCAA
>VXBQ01016967.1:308883-345650 GCA_013400175.1 Phainopepla nitens
TCCCAGCTGCCCCCCTCCCCCCTTCCCCCTGGGCCTGGCCAAACTCTCTTGTTTCCTAAAGTACCCATAAGTGTCAGCCACCAGGTTCCCCTGCAACAAATGGGAGGAAATTCTATAGGAAAAAAGAACAAAAGGAATAACACTCAGCCCCTGACACTTCCCAACAAAAAGCAATGGAAAACACATGGATAAGAAGTGAGTTCCTCTATTGACTTTCACTATATAAAATTTGTTCTGTGTTCCAATATATGCTCTGGAAGTCTCGAAATGATGGTGTATTGCGTGTGCATGGCCTGGTTTTGATAGTGTGGGGCTACAGGGGTGGCTTCTGTGAGAAATTGCCAGAAGCTTCCCCAATGTCCAGCAGAGCCAATGCCAAATAGCTCCAGGACAGCTGTGCTGCTTGCCAAGCCTGGGCCAATTAGAAATGGTGGTAACGACTTTGTGATAACATATCTAAAAAGGAAGAAAGTTATTGTGCAGGTGTAATTGCAGCCAGGGAAGAGTGGGGCGAAAATATGTGAGAGGAACAACTCTGTAGGCACCCAGGTCAGTGGAGAAGGAGGGGCAGGAGGTGCTCCAGCCACTGGAGCTGAAATTCCTCTGCAGCTGTGAGCTGAGGCAGCTGTGTCCCTACAGCCCATGGAGGACCACGAGGATGCTGAGATCCACCTGCACCATGTGGAAGAGTCCCACACTGGAGCAGGTGGATGCCTGAGATGAAGCTGTGACCCCTTGAGAGACCTGTCCTGGAGCAAGGTCCTGGGAGGGATCTGCAAACCTATGGAGAAAGGAGCCCATACTGGATTAGGTTTGCTAGTAGGATTTGTGAACCCTTGGGGACCCACACTGGAACAGCCTGTCCTTGAAGGACTGCAGCCCATGGAAGAGTGACCCGTGTTGGAGCAGTTTGTGGAGAACTGTTACCCACGGGATGGACTTAACATTGGAGAACTGTCTTCTGTGGGAAGGAGCAGGGGAGGGACTGCTCTCCCTGAGCAGTGACAGAAACAACATGTGATGAACTGACCGTAATCCCTCTTCCCTGTGCTGCTGGGGAGGTAGAGCTGGGAAGGAGGGAGGGACGAGGGGAAGGTGTTTCTAAGGTCTTATTTTACTTCTCATTATCCTGCTCTGATTTTGTTAGCAATAAAGTCAGTTAGCGTCTCTAATTCAAGTCTATTTTGCCCGTGACCGTATTTGGTGAGTGATCTCTTTTTGTCCTTAACTCATGAGCCCTTCATGGTATTTTCTCTCCCTCGTCCAGCTATGGGGGGGGTGTGATAGAACAGCTTTGGTGGGTGCCTGGCATCCAGCCAGGATCAACCCATAGTAGATAGGAAATCAAGAGAAGTAATTCTGCTCTTTGCTATTCTCAGGAAATCTTGTAATGTACCAGTTTGATGGAAAGTGGAATTATTAACAGATGGAAGTTGACTTTGCTGTGCAAAAAGTAATTTAGATTTGTCAGTTTATGTCTATTGAGGGTCTATATCATATATAAAAATCATTTGACTTTGCTCAGTTAAGCAGCTCAGTGGAGGAATGCCAGGTTACTCCTAGGGGAAAACCAGGTCTTGGATCTTCCAGGAGATAGTTAAGGCTATCTAACTATAGTAGCCCATAGTTAAAGCTGCTGGACCTTCTGTTATTCATTTGCTTGACTGATGGGAAAATAGATACATTTTAAGAACTTTGTTGGGGTTTTTTTGTTTAATTTAAGAATTTATTTCCCCATTTTGTTGTGTTTTATTATGTATGGCTTTATATAACTTGAGTAGGAGACAGATTGATCTTTGGAGTTTTCATATATCCAGAGATCACAGGTTTTTGTGTCCTGCAAGAATGGAGGTTTTGGGTTTAATTTGGGTTATTGAGAGCTGTCTTAAGATATGGAGGATGTTAACAGTCTATTCACATTTGGGGACATTGTTTGCCTGTGTAGTTTAGGATGTACTGTCAGGAATTAGAGTCCAATTCAGGTCTGACGTAACTCCATTGACTTACTGGAATTTCCACAGTCACAAATGACTCATAATGCTCAATATTCAAAAACAAACTCCAAAAGCATGCAATTTTGGGAAACAATTTTTAGTTTGGTTTGTTGTTTTGGGTTTTCTTCCCTTGCAAAGCTGGTATTGTATGAAAAAGATGTACTATAAGAATTTGAAAAGTTAATATAGAACTAAAAAATGTTGTATCTCTTTTACTCTAATGTTATTGAATACTTATTGAAAAGTTAGCACATTTCTTTCCTGAATTGTGAGGCCCTGAATGACTTATTGGACAAAATGTAGAATTTAATACTTTTGACTGAAGAATGTACTGAAATTGGTAAGATATTAGTTCCTTCTCTTGCTGCTTCAAAAATCGTTGCAGACTCTGACCAGTTTGAACTAGCTACCATCTTTAGCTGATTGTCATAAATTAAAAATATCACTATATAAAAAAAGTATTTCAGTAAAGGCTGAGAAGAAATGGTGTCAGGATATCTAAGAGCAGGTGTCTGAGCACTGGAAGTTACTGAGGAGGTAAAACTGAAGCTGAGGAGCACAGTGTGGAAATGGAAGACAGTGGCTTCATAAAAATAAGGGAATAGGGGAGGGGAATGCTAGCCAGAACAAGAATAAACATTGTTTTGTTGTGAAGTTTTGGAACAAGCTGCCCAGAGAGGCTCTGGAATGTTTTCAAAAGGTTTTCAGGATCTGACTGGACAAAGTCTAGACAAATCCATTTTAAACTCAGAACCTGTTCTGAACAGGAGTTTGGACTAAATGACCTCCTGAGGTCCTTTCCAGCCTGACCAACTCTGTGATTTCTTTGCTTCTGCTTTGAGTACCACTGTTGGGGGAAGATAGGGATCATTATATACTTTAAAATCAGGCTGTTCATGGCAACTTCTAGCTATAAAATGATCTACCTGTTAAAAAGAAAACCTGAATGAGAACAAATGTAAAGTTTAAATTATCATAATGCAGGCATTAACAACAAAGTATAGGAATAGCCAGTGGCTACCATCTTACATACCTGTATGTAGTACTATATGCCCAGCAAGAATGGCACCTATTGGTTAAAAACAGAGAACAAGTGCTGTTCCCTGTTTTAACCAGCAATAATATTTTTTAAAATTTACTGCCTAATGTAAGTATTAAAAACAAAACAAAACAAAAAAACCAAAAAAAAACCAAACAAAAAAATGTGAGAAAAAGACATAATTTCAAAACTTCAAAAAAATTATATCAGCATATCTATAGGGTTTTTTATAGATCTATTTTTTATATGCTATTTTCATGACACCTCCAAACTACTTTTGTAAAACAATGATATGTAGAATTTCAGTTTATACAAAAAAAAGATTAATGGGGTGATATCAGCTATAGTGTGAAATATAGACCTCTTCTATGAAATTTAATTTCTTTGCCTTCTGCACAGATATCTAATAATGTCATTATTGATCCACCTATTTTAATGACAAGTGATTTGACAGAAAAATTTAATTGCATACTTAGAAATACAGTTTCTGCAGTAAAAAAATATATCTCTGCAGAGCAAAATTCTGTACTCACAAATTAATGGGAGAAAATGCCTGTTCAATGACTATGGCTTTGACCACCTGTGCCTCATATGTCCAGCTACAGTATGAAGGCTAGATGATATTTCACTTGTTCAATATAGGCATATTCTTTGTGCAGCCAGCAGAAACTTGATGTGAGGATTATCTTGTAGGTCTGGTTTTTCGTCCTAGCTAGGGTGTGTTACCTTAATAAGTAAGCCAAATAATTACTTATTTACAGAGTCAGCAAATAGTAAGGTCACACTGGCATTTCTGAGCAAAGAATGACACTGAACTGATCAGTTAAAGTGGTCTGAATTTATTTGAAATACTCCAGCAGTAGTTATAATTCAATCAAAGCCCTATGGAATTGTAAAAGAAAAGGTACTGAGATAGAAGGGGATGTGGCATTCAGAACATCCAAAATCATGGGGGTTTACTGCGTAAGTATCCTGCCTACAGCTCAGTTTATGGTTCAGGATTTCATCAAGAAAGTGAGTGACATTAAAATGATGTGAAAGTAAAGAAACTATTTCACAATATGTGCAAGTCTTTCAGTTGTGCTCATAGCTTCTTCAATGAAATAGGAAAAGCATTTGTACAGTATGTTTTGCCAAACACCTTCGAAAGTTTTCATGAATCAGATAAAACCATCACCAGAAAAACATCTTCCAGTCTAAACATTGAGGGAAAACCTACCATTTCTGTTCCTTAATCTACCTCACTTCATACTAGTACATTTTCAAAAAAGACCAGGTTCTTTCTAAGTCCTCAGGTTTTCAGAATGCATCTTGAAACAGTTTTGAAGAATGCTAAAAAGTGGGAGTCATGGTTTAACCCCAGCTGGTAACTAAGTATGACACAGCTGCTTGCTGCACCCTGGACCCCAGTGTGATCAGAGAAGAATTGCGGGAAAAAAGGTAAAACCTGTGAGTTGAGATAAGAACAGCTTAATCATAGGAATAAAATATAATAATAATATTATAATAATAATTTAAATAAAAAGGGAGGCAATGAATAGAAGAGAAAGCAAAATAAACCCCAAGAAACACAAGTGATGAACACTGTAATTGTTCATCACCTGCTGACAAATGCCAGGCCTATCCCTGAGCAGTGATTGACCCCTCCCCCACCCCGTTTCTATGCTGAGTGTGGAACATTTCTTTGGGCCAACTATCCTGGCCATGCTTCCTCCACGCTTCTTGTGGACCAGCTCACTGGCAGATGGACAGCTGAAAAGTCCTCGACTTAGAGTAAGCACTGCTCAGCAACAACTAAAACATCAGTGTGTTACCAACATTACTATCATACTAAATCCAAACTCCAGCCCTGTACCAGCTACTAGGAAAAAAAAAATCAACTCTATCCCAGCGAAAACCTGGGTGGTGGGGAGTCAGTACATCATAGAAATTGTTCTCTATTGGCATTTCTCAAGGCAAACTGGGCTTTTTAAAATGTTTGTTTGTTTGTAGGTTTTTTTAGTGAAGGATTTAATTTTATTTCATGTCCTTTTATTGTTGGTGACGGAAGGTGGAAATAGAATTTAAATATATATATATATATATATATGTATGTATA
Source organism: Phainopepla nitens (assembly GCA_013400175.1). Classification (NCBI taxonomy): domain Eukaryota; kingdom Metazoa; phylum Chordata; class Aves; order Passeriformes; family Bombycillidae; genus Phainopepla; species Phainopepla nitens. The sequence continues at coordinate 314,015 of VXBQ01016967.1, forward strand.
CTACAAGCACTGGAGTCAGGACCTCCTACTTGCGTTCTCAGTGCTGGATTATTTACTATCCCTCTCTGTGTTTGCATAAACCCTGTTTTTTAAATGTACGAATGCAGTGGACCTNTCAACTCTATCCCAGCGAAAACCTGGGTGGTGGGGAGTCAGTACATCATAGAAATTGTTCTCTATTGGCATTTCTCAAGGCAAACTGGGCTTTTTAAAATGTTTGTTTGTTTGTAGGTTTTTTTAGTGAAGGATTTAATTTTATTTCATGTCCTTTTATTGTTGGTGACGGAAGGTGGAAATAGAATTTAAATATATATATATATATATATATGTATGTATACTACAAGCACTGGAGTCAGGACCTCCTACTTGCGTTCTCAGTGCTGGATTATTTACTATCCCTCTCTGTGTTTGCATAAACCCTGTTTTTTAAATGTACGAATGCAGTGGACCTGTGTCTGACTTGTTTTACATACTTTGTGAAAAATCTACTAACTTAAGAGTGTACTTATTTCAAATGGTGTTGGAGACTTTCAAGTACAGCACTATACTTGTAGCTTGTGAAGAGTACCTAAATGGCCTTTATTTAATGAAAAGCTACATATGGGTTAAAAGCTCTGGTATCAGTATAATTGGCAGTGAGATAGAGCTGTGAGATATTAAACTGTGGTAGCAGGTGTAAGCAGGGAAGGTGAAACGAGGCTTCTGTTCACAAAATCTGCTTGCCTATATTCTTGCCATGTGATGTTGATTAATTCTTACTTCTGATCCTAAATGGCTGTGCCTGATGTCTTTGTCTTGTTGAGCTCTCTCCTTGTTTCACTAAAGAAGCAGCAGCATCTGCACTGGTTGTAAAGGGAGCATTTGTAGCAGTTGCCAAAAAAGGCAAGATTACAGTGGACACTAATTTAAATTAAAAGTATTTGGGCATTTTATATGCCTGGGATGCAGGGAATTTCCATTTCAGCTCTTCTTCAGTCCTTTTCTTTAGACTTTGATGACAAGCATCACATACTTGCTAAGGGAATTTCTTTGCTGCAGCTCTGTGAAATAGGGAAACATGATCACCATTTTCAGGAAACTGGTAGTGTAAGCAGGGAAGCATGAAAATTACAGTGTCTGAATTAGAAGAAGAAGATGTTCAGAAGTATCTGAATAGAAGTACTCTGTTAAATGTTCAAAATGTCTATCTTAGTTCAGAATTGTGGATTTAGGCTTCAGTGTTTCAAAAGGTCAAGAGTTGAACCTGGCTTTGTAAAAAAACATTGGGAAAGCAGTGCACCATCCTTCCCCTATAACATGGAGGTGTCCACTTGGAGTTCAGTTTGGTGGAGCAATAGAGAATTTCTGGGCTTTGAGAATAGTGGACTTTTCCTAAGCAATTTCCTAAATTATGAACATGACAGTGAAAAAGACAAATTAATGTATAAATTGGTTGGTTTAGAAAATTCTTTTTCCCTACCATATGATAAAGAAATATTCATCAGTAACAGAAAAATGCCTGAGGCTATAAGCATACTATCGTGGTTAGGTAACATTGCTCAGAGTTTGTCCTGAGGAAACTGGTGATTTTTGAACTGTGCTTATCCAGCCATCACCACAGATCTTGGGCACAGAGACAGCAGTGACACAACAACTGACTAGCTCTGCTTTTTGGGCTAGTTAGCTGGTGTGCTTGGCTACTCTGACACCCTGGGCTTAGACTTTGCTTCTTCCAAGGTGGCTGGTTTCTGTACACATCACTATCCTGAATAGTCCAGACAAATGCAATGTACCTTCGTTCCTATTTCCAAGCTGTGGAGTGTCTGCTAGTATGTGTTGCTGTCTGTCATTGTCCGAACAATATCTGCAGTTGCCCTTTCAATATTTTTTATGACTGTCCTATGACTAGTTTCACCCAGTTGTTCCCAGAGGCTTCAGCCATGTTCTGTCCCTTATGGGCCTCAGAGCAGGCACACAGCCTCCCAGACCTGGAGAGAGGTGTGAAGGGTACCTTTCCCACCCAGCATTTCTGCACCAAATGTTCTCTGCGTCAGATTTGCACAGGAGGATGTTATGTCCCTCCAGACACCCTTGCCCTCGCCTCTGCAGAGGCTGGTTGTGTAACTTTGTAAGGCTAAGTTCCAGTATCTATAGTAACATTTAAACAGAAATGAAACAGTTCCCAAAACAGGAAAAAGTTACTGAAAACTATCCAGAAATTAGATTTTACCTCTCCTGGGTCACATCAAAACATGGGTTGTTTGATCTGTACAAACTCTAGATGAAATTTTTACTGTGTCCTTTCACAGTATTCAAGAGAGACGGAAGAGAGGAAGGGAGGAGAAGAGAGGAAGAAGATGGAAGAGAGGATACACTTGACCTGGACCAGGAACAGGCATAGCCAAATGGCACTTTCCAAAGATCCACAGGTGCTTTCAGAAACTCGGTAAGAGGGATTTAGTAGGGATGAGTGTGGTCATGGGAATGTTAATGATGGCTGCCTTTTAAAGTGTATTGGTGCTGGGAGAGCACTGCTGCTCATGTGCACATTGAAGCATTTGTCTGGGATGTTTGAATTACATGGGGCTAAGACGAACAAGATTAGGAGAACATGAAGATGGCTTTTCAGTTTACTCTCCTCTGTCTACATTGAAGGCATGCTCTCCTCAGACTCCTTTATATCCCTTTTGAACAGCAAAGTTTTTCCTGCAGTGAGCACGTCTCAAAGGAACTGCTTCAGCAAAATCTCACCAGTGAGGCATGGCAAAAGCACACTCACATCAGTGAAGAAATTCAGCCTTTGGTGATCAGTTATTTAGAAATGCCATCATAAAAATCTGCTGTAGAAATCCTGAAGCTTATTTTTTAAAACAAATAAAATTGTATTTACAAATAAAATACTTTATAAATAAATACGCTGTATTTATTTCTGCAGGCATCAAATTTGTTCTGTCATCTCTTCAGGGCAAACAATGTCCAAAGTCTTCCTTTGGCCTCTTCCATTGTGCCTGTTGCCATTTCTCCTCCTTATGAAACAGTTGCAGAGTACATCTGGAGAGGACAATATATTGTGCATATTTCTAATAAAAGGCCTAGACAATCTGCTACAGGTGTGTACTCAATGAATAGCTGAAAATTTAGAGTCTGGGGTTTGTGGAATCTCCAGTTTTGTACAGAATATATGTATTTTTCTCGGATAATACTAATGTCTCTTTTAATGCAATTTTCAACTTTTTGGTTTTTTGTTCTTCTATACTTGAATACTTGAATAGTGTTATATTCTGGCACAAAGTTTCATCTCTTTTTGTAGTGTGCTTGTGGTAGCCAAGAACTATAAATTCATAATACAGGAGTCTCAAATCAGAGCTTTACTTATTGGGTTCCAGAGGGGTTCATAAAATGCATCAGTTATTTAAGATGCAATGTGAAAATAGAAAAGGTACTTTAATTTAAGAATCAAGCTATCAAGCTTAAGGAAATACTATTTTAAAAATAAGAGAGGTAAAATAACATTCATTTTCAAAAGCAGCATTTTATTACCTTAGGGAAATAATTATATAACTCAAAATACAAATTAATGTTTCTCTCAAAAAAGTCTATTAACTTGTTTTAAAATTGGCCACTAAGTCTGAAGCATTTAAACTCCCAAATCTTCCTAAGAAAATTGTTGCAAACACCAGTCCTTTGGAGGTGGAAGTTCTCAGAAATAAGCACTTGAGAAAGTTAGAACCTCTTATATGGACACCATCAGCTTAGAGAAGTCCTCAATGACATGCTTTTCCCCCAGTACTCCAGAAACCAAGACCCTACTCAGTTAATAAACCAGCTTTTAATTACATGAATAATTAGTAAAAACATCATCAAGCCATTTAGACTTTTTAAAGTAGCTATGATCAGGGCTGGGGAAGAGAGTTAAAGGCAAATAGAAAAAGGATCACATATGGAATACTTTGACCATAAAGGTTATAAATCTTTCTTCAGGTGTACAAAAACCCCCGAACCTAAAAATAGCAATCTTGGCAGGTAGTAATGAAGAATTGGGAGGATAAGAAATTCTAGAGTGCAAAATCAACATATACACCCACTGGACCAAATTCACTTATGTGCTAATAGCCAGCAACAGCCCAGTTCATGCAGAAATCCTATTTACATCCTTAAGTTGGAATAAAAATTTTGGGGTAATTTCAAAGCCACTTGAGGAGAGAGAATTTCAGTCTTTGTGAAGTCTCCTACATTCTACAAAGACTTGTATATGTGTCTAACCTAATATTCTGCATATATTTCTGATATAATAATTGATAATGTGTAAACTTAAAATGCTGGATATAAAGGTTAGGAAGAATTGGAGCCTAAGCAAAGGTATGTAAGACATGAAGAATGAATCATAAAGTCTATCTTTTAAGTATGTGTCAACAGTAATGGAGTAGTTATTGTAGGCACAGAACTTTATATATCAAAACCACTGTATGAACAATGGCCCAGATTCTAAATGCCAGTATGTCAATGGTTCCAAGGAAATGTAAGGGGTTACTTTGATAGGGTAAGCTTTATGTGCAACAGAGTCACCTCTGTTATTACTTCTTATAGTTTACAGATGAAATAGCATGATGGGGTAAGACCAGCAAAATATTCAGTTCTTAATCCTGAAATAATTAGACACAGATCTTGAAAAAACATTGATTCTGTGAGTACAGGCACTTCAGCTGTGTTGCACCAAGAAGTTGTTTGCCCCTGCATATTTAGCAGGAGATATCTTTGGGTGTGCATAGTGATAATTGTACTTGAGAGAGAGCAAAGCAACGCAGGTCGCTTTTTGTGCCATTGGCTTGCACACTGAGGAACCTTGAAAACTCTCTTGTTTCACATAGACTATCTATGGAATTCCTGCCATCTATGTGCAATGAATTCAGACTGAGATCTTAATACTGGCTTCTTTCAGTCGAGTTTTGTTATGCACTTGGCATGCTTTCACCCGAACCTCCCATCTGCAGCCTGCACCTGCATTGCTCAATATTTAACTCAAAGATCTCTGAACTTCCTGGACCATTAAGGTGTCTCTTGGTTTGTGGCTTGCTGGTGTGGCTGTTGCTTACCACAAGAAGGGTGTTTAAATGCAGTAAAACAGTGTAGTTTTCCAGTTTCCTCAGTTTTGTTTCCGCTCACTGAAAAGAGCTCCTGTCTGGTGTGCTGCAGCTTTTCCTCGGCATGAAGCATGCGACATGAAGAGCGGAGTGTAATAAACCTGAAATAAAAAATGCTATTGCTTTGCATTCTCTACATTTTCTCTTTCTGTGCAGAAGCAGAGTGAATGCAGGGTGTAGTGCTGCCTTTACCTCAAACAAACCCATTATTTTCTGCTCTCAGCTACTGAACTGTTTGAAAAAGAGCAATTCCTTTGTCTTATGACTCTTTCTGATAAGCTGGCAACAAGAATTCAGGACTCCATGCAGCCTCTCGTATCACACAGCTGAGCTTCTCCACAACATGCACTCCACATCCAGCAGATCAATGGATTAGAGATACAGTAGGTATTTTCCCAGTGACTTTACAGCTACATTGCACCACAGATTATTCACCCTGGCTTCCTTCCTGATCTGGTCAGTCTTTTCAGAAGGCTAAGTCCAGCATGATAAAGTGAAAAATATCTCTTTGGAGTTCCTCTATAGGTGCATGCAAATTCCTGGTGAGCTGTAGACTTCATTAATTAAGAGTTACTCCTAAAAATGATAAAATTGTGTGTGTGCTCATGCAAACACTTCTGGATACACTCAAATATGTATAAATGTATGTATTATTACAGATACACACATAGTGGCTTGGATAACCTAAGAACTTGAAGGTTCACTGGCCTGACTTTTATGTATGGAAGGTGACACAGTATTTGTGAAGGCTTGGGGTCTGCTCTACTCTAGAAAACATGTTTGGAGCTGGCAAACCATCCACAGTTACAGTCAGAGGAAAGATTGCTTTTGATCATATCCCTTCTTTCCTGGGGAAAAAAAAAGAAAACCAAACAGAAATCAACCAACAATTTCTGGTATAACTGTGTCTCCACTGGAATGTTACTGAATCTGGAGCAGTGAAGTATCACTTGGAATAGCTCTGGATGTGGAACCTGACTGCTCTCTTCAAGCTGGCTTGAAGGGGTTTAGGGGCATGGACTGGCCACCCAGTTACAGAAAAGCCTTTGTGTGCGACCACACTGTTCTAGGCAAGGCGCTACAGGCAATTAATAACCCATATAAAACTGCTGTTGATATGTTTGCAGGCAACAAGTAGAAAGGTCTTTGTTGGAAGAGCATGGTTTAATGGTCTTAGCACAGGATTGTGATTGAGGATCTCCTGTCTTTGTCTAGTGACTTTGACAGTGATTGCCAGTCTGCCTTTTTGACATAGGTGTTCTCTATGTGCTTCTATTTACCTTCTCTGAAATGGGCTACAAAGTTTTACTTAGCTTTTAGGAGCCAGAAATAATTAGTTTCTGTTACAAAATACTGTCAAGACATAAACCAGACTCATCTACCTTTTGTTTCTGAGTGTTAGATGTCCTAATGCATTTAGCGGAGAGAGACTTTTCCAAAGGGTAAGACCTCCCCATGTGTCAGAGTAGGAGACGTTTTCCTTCTAAAAGATATTTCTCCTTTCCAACCATTACAGAGATAATCTAAATTATTGACTTAGGCTGACTTTTTGATGGCTAAGGTGAAGTGCTTTGAACTCCATCCTAGACAGTTAAGGTTGTTTACAGACTGTGCGAAGAAGGCAGAGTTTGTGCTTCACATCTCTGGCCTCTGAAATCAAAAAACCTACATGAGTGAGAGTGATTAGTGTTTCACAGGGGAACTGAAAAAGAAGCATTCTAACCCAGATTTGAAACAATTTAAGTAAAATCTTCCAGCAAAGCTGTTTCCATGAATTAGGGGGAATGATCTGCAGGACTGCTTGGAGTTTTTGAGTGTGGGAACACAGAATCATGAAGTATTTCAACAACTCTGGTGGCTGGCTAGGGAAGATACAAGGCAAGAAAAATAGCAGTTATAGATACTACCACTGCTAGGGAGCAAGGCCAGTGCAATAGTCCAAGTGCAAGCCTGCTACATCATTGGGAAGCTGAACAGAGGGAGAGAGCTTTAGGCCATCCATCCGAGTGGACCAGCAGAGACTCAGAAGTCCTCAGGAGTGACCTCAGCTGCAGAAGGCAGAATGCCAGCCACATTACTAACACAGCCTCATTCACCAGCTGAGCTTTTTGGCAGTGCTGCTGTCAGCAAAGCAAAGCACAGCTTAATGAGATTGCAGGAGGAATGGCAGGCGATGGCTGTAGGTGGGCAAAACTTCTTTTCAATAGTTAAACAATAGCTGTAGTTTCACCTTGTGGTGACAAGGTTGCAGATAGACCAGAAAGTGACCCCTGGGTGGGACCACTCCATTCAACAGAAAGATGGTCTTTTGATGGAAACAGGCTGAAGTCAAAAAGCCAGGCTTGGAATGCTCCTGGATCCACAGTTCATGTTAACAAACTGTCCTCTTCCTGAAAGCCAAAATTTCCAAATCCTGGCTGCTTCAACACTGCTAGTTCCTCCCACAGTCCTAGGTTTACTGCATGTTCCATGCAGGGTTTCCAGCTCCCTGAGTGCTCATGCTTAATGCAAGGCAGTTTGCAGCAGGGCTGTGTCACTGGGCAGCACTCGGCAGAGGAGCCTGGGCAGAGAAGAGATCCCACACAGCACAGTCTGGGTAACCTATGTATTGGAAGCTGCTTTTAGCAGGGACAGCCACTGGCAGCACATTTGTAGCCGTAGCAAACCAGAGTGATTTCAGGAAAATGGTAAACACAAGCAAACGTTGCCTGAGAGCTCTTGATTTAAATTTAGAAGTGATTTTGAGGGGGTAGTACCTGTCAGCTGCTGCAATCCTTGAAATGTCAGTGATGCCCAGTCTTCTATGGATGGCTGAACCCCATTAAACCTGTGGGTTATACCACACCTGTAGGATTAATACCTATTAGGTAGGATGATACAATTCAAAAGGACATTTTGGATCATCAAGTCTGTGTCTCTGCTGTTGTAGACAACTGTATCATACAATCCCTCTCACGAGTTAATTGTGTTTCTCTGTAAAGCAATAAGGTTTCTATTTTCACTTAGTGTCTGTTTCAGAAAAGTATTTCTCTGCTGGTTAAGAATCTACATCATTGTAAAAATGTCAGAATTCCAATTTCCATCAAGTGTCAGCATTATCCAAGAGCTGAAAAAGTTATTTTAGCTTTCTGGTGTTATGCTTGATTCCATTTTCACTTATGATCTTCACTAGTTTAAACAAATGAGCCTATTGTATTTTCATGTAGCCTATCCATTCTGTGGCTCATGCCAGTCATCTGCACCGCTTTTGCATCCTGAATTCATCCCTTCTGAACAATGAGTGACCAGAATGATATACAAAATACTTCAGATTTAGGTAAAGAAATGCATATTTCCATGAATATTGTTCCATTTCTAGTGGATACATTTTGCCTGAAATATCCCAAGACCACATTGCTTAGTTCATAATTACATTTGTGTATAATGGGTTTCCTGTGGTCTTGCTATTCTCTGTGCTCTCTTCCCTGGTTTCAGTTGATAACCTCCACCATGCCACAGGAATCCTTGATTCTAATCCCTAAACACAGGAATTAATATTACATTTCATTTATTTTTAACCTACAGGAACACTTCATTCAGAGATGCATTTGTACTTAATTAACTATCCCTGATTGATCTCAATGCTAGTTAATGATATCAATGATAGTTAATGAATTCATTATTATTTTTATTTCACATTAACAAAAACAAACAAATGAAAGGATGTACTCAGAGTGTGTGTTGCCTAATTTATGCGACTATTAACATTTGGGTGGGTTAAAAAAGAATAGTAGTAGTAATATTGAGTACTAAAGGGAAATATTTAGTTGTCTAGATGTCTTATTGTTTAGATGTCTAAATCCTTATACCAAAGGTGTACAATTTTACTAAATTTAATTGAGTTTCATAGTTTGTCCCTTTGCAGCAAGGAGAATGTATCTACCGCATTTTTCATTCCAAATACATTCAATAACTTTTCCCCAGATAAAACCACACCTTCATTGTGCAAGGATAACTGAGCAATAAGACAATTTAACCAAAGTTAACTTATTTAATACACTTTTGTAATTCAAATAGGACAGGTTTGCAGAAAACTAGCTGAGGTGAAGTTCTCCAGCCTATAGATGTGCAAGGGCCAAACATTACTTTTGGTGAAGGATAAAATGCTGAGTTGTACAAAAAATGCTTCTATGATTTTTGTGCTTTTGGAATCACCAATATTTCTCTTTATTTCTATAACAAATACAATATTTTAGAATAAATATAGAAGGGTAAAGTTCAGGGATAACTTTTTTTTTGAGACTATGTTTCCCTGCCTTTGAATGCTTGTTTTCTCAACTCTGTGGTTCTACTGATGGTGTTATTTTTCTTGACATCTCTGTGTATGCTTTGTGTACATAACATTCATGAAGATGCAAAAATATTACATACAGTGCAAGAAAGGCTTATCCATTGTCTTTTTATTACTGGCAATTCTTGAGAAATGGAAAACAGTGCTTGCTTTCTTTCTCATACTTTTTTATTTTTTGCTCCATTTCAAGCCTACAGAGATGAGGCCTTTGGGAACTATGACATTGTTTTTCCTGCTGTGGAGAAAATGTAACTGTCATCCAGCAGTGCCTTATCTGCCACATTTCTCTGCCTGAAGCAATGTTGCATAGAACTACTTGTTTATAAGTGTAGAGGATCTTTGGCTACCACATGCCCTCTGGCTTAAATAGTTATTCCTAGGAATCTGACCAGTCCTACTTTTTTAAAAATAAAAGCTGGCAGGTCATTTTGGTGCTAGCACTGTTTGAAAAACAAGATAAAAAGCTTTACAAAAAGAAATATTAACCAGACCAAAACAATGCCATTGTCTCCAGAAACATTTCATGCTCCAGGTGAGTTTGATGTTCACAAGAGAAGGACAAGCCTATGGGTAAATAAAGAACTTTATGTTTTCTTTCCCAGCTTTTAGTGTAGCAGATGACCAAAACGATCCTGAGGTCCCTAGAGTTGCACCATGTCTTTGCCCTGCCTCCAGTGGGTTTTGTCTTTTGGTTTTCTTTATCTTCTTGGGTCTTTGGGATCTATTGCATGAAAATAGTAATTGTCTTCTTTTGGATATTAAAAGGCTTGCTATAAAAACTGTTCTATATTAATATTGGTTTGGATTTTCAAAGGCAGGAAAAGGAGGTAGGTCCCCATAGATAGCTAAGTCCACTAAATGCCATGGGAAATTTAACTATTAAAACCAGCAATCCTTGCCACTGCATGCAGACTGCATATGTAAGTTAAGATGTATCACATACAGTATGCTAATAGTAAAATCCATAAATGTCAGCTGGTTCAGCTCTCAGGAGAATAGGGAAATTGTGAATAAAATATAGCTACAACATTTGATAATAATTAAAATCTTTCTTTGGTTGGTAAATGTTTGATATGCCTTGCTGAAGAGGATCACAAATAAGTCTTTTAAAAGAGGGATTACAATCAGAGACAGGGAAAAAGCAGGAACTGAGTTGCCAGCTAACCCTCTGCTGCTCTAAAAATATGCATTTTTAAGTTAAAAATCAGAAAGAGATTCCTTATAGTTGAAATCTATATTGTAGGTTGAAAACAAAGAATGAAGAATGGAACACATCCAGTTTCTCAAACTTTGAGGTAACTTGTACTGTTTTTGCAGACATGGTGTCCATATCTGAAAATATCACTCCACACTTTCAGATAAGCTATAAGCAACCCACAATCCTGGAGGCCAGTCTGTGGGAATGAACTCTGGTGCCCCTGTGAAACCTTAAGCTCAGAGGCTAAGAAAAAGAGTAATGACAGAAGTGCCTACAGGATAAGAACATAATTTTGCCAAGAGTAGTAAAAGAAACTGTAATGTTTAAACCAAAAATTAAATTTGAACAGGAGACATTTTTATTGAGCAACTGCACAGAGTTCAAAACAAAGTAATTTCTGTGTTTGCCCTCCCCTTCCTATGATTCTCTTTGAAGTTTATTTTCTGTTTAAATGAACTTGCTTACTTCCCAGAAATTCATTCCACTTTCTAAAAGTAGATTCATGAAGCAGAAATTTTGTCTTCATGTTACACAAACTCCATACCCTTTGTGTTTTATTGTACTACCAGTAGTTTGGTCTTGTTCAGATGTTTGCTTGCAAAGGAGATACGGAGCTCTGGTTGTGATAGTAATTTATTACCTGTTTTATTGTTGCTGTTTGGCCTGTAATTTTAAAGGTAACCTGAAATGTTTTCTTAAGAAAAGTTTAGCCTTGGACTTGTGTCCCCAGCCCTCTGGGATGCTCAACAGCCTCAAACTCCTGTGTGAGCACCAAGTATGCTTAAATAACGTTGTGGCTGACACAAATGTTGAATGTCTCACAAAAAAGAAGAGAAAACCAAGAAAGCTTCACCTTAATTTAACTTTTTCCACATCTGTCAAAAATTATTAATGTTTTAACGTAGAAGATACTTCCCAGCAATTGCTGTGTGGGTAACTGTGCAGTTCACTATGTGAGCAGTCATCAAAAAATTGCTGTGTATGAGGCATGGAATTAAAAATGCCCTGTGGGTCCCAGTGCAATGCTCCAGAGACAAGATTTCATTTCCTGGACTATGCCATCAATCTGGGGAAAACATACTTAAAAAAGTTGAGTGTACTTTGAGCCCTAGGCCATGCCCAAAGTCTGTATGTGTCTACACTCACAGGTGCAAGAGCCCAGGTCAGATTTGTCATTATTGCTCCTCAGCCCACTGCAATGATCAGCCAAAAGGTCCTAAAAACCCATTCCAGAATGGTTAAAGAGGAATATGATCAGTTAAGCAGCTGTCTAGAGAAAATAGTGATGCTGTTCAAGCTAAAGGCACCTTATGACTGGAGATTGACCTTGGGCTGCACCCTTTCATCTCTACTCTCTTCTGCTTAACACATTCATTTATTTTTGTTCTGTGATTTTTTCTTCATAATGCAAACAAGTTTTTGACTTTTCCGCCTTCAAAAAGTCTCCATCTTTGGTCTCAATTTCTTTTGTAGCTACTGCTTCTGCTAACTCCTTTTCACAAAATTTTTAAACAATTAGGATTTCCTCTCTTTTTTATGAGAACCCCTTCAGTCTGCTGTTCACTGCAGTCCCATGCAAGTATTAGCTGAGTTTTAGAACCATCCTACAGTTTCAAACTTCTTTATCCTATCAGGCTTCTCTGGCACATAGTCTGACTCCCTTTCGGTGCATGGCCCTGCTTTTACCTCTGAGTGTTTCTGCAGCACAACCATCACTGCCCTGTGTGGGTCTTATGGAATCTGCACTCGGTCCATGTGTGCCAAAGCTTTGCACAGACTGTGCAAAACAATATAACAACAACTGCACCCAAGGCTGGATGCACAGTTTTGCCCATGCACATGATAAACTGGCAAACAGAAATGTAGATAATGAAAATGACAAAACCCACAATATCATGTTGAGTTTCACGTGATAGTTCGTTGGGTTTCGGCAATGTCACTGCCCTTCTAAAGGCAATGACAAGATACATTTTGCGTGTCATGCTGAGTGTTCCTTCCTTGTCTGAATAATGACGTTTTCGGTTCTGTGCAGCACCTAGGGGAGTTACTTTCAGTGGTGAGCACATGAGAGCACATGAGAGAGAGAGAGAAAGAGAGAGAGAGAGCAAGAGCGAGAGAGCATGAGCACTAACACAGAGAAGTTTCTGCCAAGTTAACAGCCTGTGCAGGTCACAGCCTGTGCAGGTCTTGCTGACCAAGGAGACACCGTGTGTGAGGAGGTTTATACCTTTGGTCTCACTGAGAATGAAAAAGGGTTTTACACTTTACCAGCTTTTACATACATCTCAGGCTGTGCTTGCACAGCAAGCAGACACTTAGTGTTTTTCCTTCTGTTTTTCTGAGTACAGGGCAAGCAAGGATTTGTGGTTTCCTTCTCTATTGAGAATACCAAAACTGAAACAGTAATATTCCACATGTGTCTCCATTTATGGAAATGACCTTCTCAGGGCCGGAGAAAAAAATTTACCATTTCAGTTTAAAAGAAACCATATTTAAAATAAGAGCATAATTTTAATATAAGAGTCTTTCAAGATCGAAGAGATGTCATTGATACTAAGTTACTTCTGCTTGGTTCTGTTAACCCAGATGTCGTTTCTACACCATCATGCCAGTGTGTCAGCTATCTAAAATACTAAATACCTTTTCATAGGGTGAAAGCAGTCAGGTGCCATCATTTCCAAGAGAGATACAAATCAGTTCCAGTCACAGATCTGCATTACTGGTTAGAATGGGAATGTTCTCATTCCAGTAAGTCTACCTGAAAACCAAGATTTATTATAATATAGACATTTCATGCTATCTTGACAGCTTCCACACTACAACTTCCTACCTGACAGAAGTGTGAACAGAGCCATGCAATAGTGTCCCCTTCTTCCCCCTCTCTTGTCAGTCAGCTGGTCTTCTCAATATTTTCCTTCTGATTTTCACCCTTGTGTTTTCCTCTTACTCTAGGTATCCTAATTTCTCCAAATGTTTCCAGTATATGAACCTGAACCTCACCAAAGAATTTCAGAATCTGTTTAACTGAGGTTGAACTTCCTAGAAATTAGGACAAATTTGGATTTAAATGGGATAAATTGGGTAACTCATTTTCAGTAGAGTCTGAATTGAGATTATGGGTCTGGGCCTGAATTTGTGTTAGATCAAATCTGAATGTAGTTTTGAAAAACCTACAAAGATGGAAAAATTAGATTCAAGTCCAAACTCCTAAGCCCTGGATTTAAGTGCTCTTGTATCCAAGGTTCTATTTTCCCATAACAGATAGATACAAAACTCAGAGCTATAGTTTTGGCAGTGTCTTATCTCATAGTTCTGTTTCACAGCTCAAAGTTACATCCTTATAATGCACATTAATAGTGCTCTCTGTCCTTCTGCAAAGACATCAGATTTCAGCTCTTTGAACATCGATCCTGGGTGTGCCACCTTGTTCTGTAAGTCCTTGTGCTTGTCATGCTCGCTGCACTCTCACTGGATCATGTGCTCAGTGCTGAGCTCCTGGCTACAGCAGCTGCAGGTCTGTTTTTTCATATGCCACACTCCCAAACAGCCAGCAGTAAATACAAGCTCACCTGTAGGCATCACCCATGAGATTTGGGGGATGATTTGATTCCCACCAAAATCATGGCAAGAAGCTCCTCTGATTGATGTAGGATCAGAACTATCAGTCTGGAGCTCTTCTAGAAATTATGCTCTTTCATTCAATGTTTGTCCAATTATAATATGGCAGAAAATGCCTTTTTTTTTTTTCTATAAATAAAAAAACATCAGGCCTTTGGGAAAACTTGGTGTCTAGGACAGGAAACCACAGTAGAAGAATAAGGGTTGTGCATGTCACTACAGTCTTAGGACACAATGTTTAACAGGCAAATTCCTGTCATGGACTACACCCCTGGGTCTGCAGTGGTTAGAAATGCCAGATTGCAGTCTGGCAGTCACTGCAGTCACTGCAGTGACTGCTGTCACTGCAGTCACACTGTCTCTGGTGTGGAACTGACAGCAGAGATCTCTGAAGGAAAAAGAGATCAGGTGCTGGAGAGATGGTAAAGAGGAGAAATGAGTAGTTAAAACTAGAAGGATGTCCTGACATTTTTGTAAGCCTGGCTCAGCCATTCAGCCTAAGCTTTGTTATGTGAATAAAAGTCAAATCCTGAATTTTGGGACTCATATAGAAAAATCTCTGTGGAGCACCAGACGCTGATGAAGAACATCACAGTCTTGCTGTAAATGCATAGCAGCCTCTGCTGAAATCTAAACCCTAGAGCTCTTTAAACATTTTTATTTGTTCATGATTGAAATTACACTGAAGATTAATTAACCATTTTGCTTTCCAGCAAGATATCTGGAATTTTGCCACATTGTCCTCATTTAACATTTATCTACAGAAATGCAAGAATTATGAGACTGTATTCTGTTTAAAAGTGACAATTTGTCATGAGATAGTTTGGTTTAACAACTAAGAAACTCCTTGGAGTTACTAGAGACATATTTTGTAAGGATTTTCCAATGTAAAAACTGACTGGCTTGACTTTGTTTGAGGGTTAGGGAAACAAGTTGCTCCTTAGCTGAGACTGAGCAAGCTAGATTTTACCCTTGATTGAGTTGGGAAAGCCCAAGGATCAACAGCTCTAGATGGTAGTTATAATGAAAGAACTTGGGCAGCCAGCACAGCTTACTCAAAGGCTACATGAAAATTCATGGCTACTACTGTGAAAACAGGACTAAGAAAAACAGTAGAGAATCCTGTTTGATAATTGGAATTATGATTAGCAAAATGAGAGACTGCTTTCCATTCCCTCGGCCCATGAAGGTCTCTCCCATCAGGAGTAATTGGCACAGTCATCAGGAATCAGCCAGCTAAGGCATGGTACAGAGGGCACTTTGGGCAGTCAGGCACTGACAGAGGTCACTGATTCTGAGAGAGGTGCTGATTAGGGAAGGTTAGAATTAGGAAGGGAGTGAAAGTGGAGTTCAAAATATAGGCAGGCAGTAGGAATAGATAGTGAATTAGTAACTTTGGTGTGCCATATAGTTAGAAAGTATGTGATAATATCAGAAAAGGATTTCACAATTTTTCTCTTGGAAAGTATTTATCTTTTCCTGAATGTAGGTGTCTTCTGCAGGCTCTTCTCACAGAAGTGGGGCTTTCTGTTACAAGTGCCTTAGTTGCTCTAAGACCAAAGTTGGCCCTGGGCCCTGACACTGTAAGTACAACTTTTAGGAGAGGTTCCCCTGTTTAGCTGAGCTCTGAAGCACACATAGGCTCTCTCTCCCAAGTTACTCATCAGCTGAACAAGTACAATGTAGAGCTAAACCAGTGTTTGTGTGTGTACCCACTGCATAGTTCATGTAATACAGCTGCCAATAGAAAGAGACTGGAAGAGGAGCCCCTGTGAGTGTTATGCATGGGAATTACAGGCAGAATATATGCTTGAAAGTGGTATATCCAATGGCTAGCACAGCACTGAAATAAGGTGTCTTGAAATAGGTGTCTGTCTGCTATGCCTCCCTTGCAAGAGCTGGAGGGATCCTTCTGCATAAATAATTTGGCTGGGGATTTTCTTTCTCAGCTGGGGAATTTTCTTCTCCAGTTCTGCTGTAGTTTTTCTATGTGTTCAAAAAAAAATTATATGAGGTTTCACTCCTTGACAATGATGAAAACATTGCCAGCCATGCCACTAGCATTGCCTCTGCCACACCAGTGTGCAGCTCCAGTTTTTGCTGTCAGATTCGTGTGTGTAGGCACAAGCTAAATGAACATCTACATGCACATACAGCCAAGACCTACAGAAAGACTGAGATTTAAAAATTCCATGTAAATTCCTAAAAAGTGTGGCACTCTCACATGAATGTGTTTTTCCACATTTCCACATTATCATTCAAGTTATGGTATCCAAAATTTTGTTCTCCTGCTGTCTTGTTCACCTAATAAAGGCCATTTATGTTATTGAGCAGATTTTAATATAAATCCTTAGAATATAACCCCCCTTATTTGTATAACTGTGTGAGAGTATGAAACTGACTGGAAGTGCAGTAATGTGTAGGTTATAGATGCTCCTGAGCCATAGACTATGAACAGAACTACAACACCTCCTGGAGAAATGAGTCTGCTACTGAGAAAGTTTTATGTTCATAGAAATGGCAAATTTGTACATCCACATTCTCACAGATGAGTGTTCAGGCATTCACAAAAGGATACTTGACTTCATTAAGACATTTCATTCTGATGGTTGTGCTTCTACTAGTTGTGATCTACAGATGATTCTTCTTAACATGATAAAAAACAAAAGGGAGAATGTGAGAGAAGATTTTTAAGCCCTGGAGGAAGGCTGAAGGGAAAAAAAACCTACCACTGCAGCTCTTGAAGTCTGCTGAGTTTAAAGATCTTAGTGAAGCAAATGAAGATTGTCACAGGAAAACTGGAGATTTGTAAAAAAACTGGTGACGCAAAGATTTGAAACTGAATTATCAGAAAAAGGGGCTTAGCTTGATGCTGTTGAGATGAATAAACCCCTGAGGCAATTAACTTTTTTAGTTCAGTAGTGTGAATAAGTCAGATTTTTTAGGGAGAGGTAGTGTCTTTGCTCAAACAGCATATGATATTGCAAATTGGGGATGGAACTACAAAGGTAAGAGAAAAAAAGTAGGAATGAGAGCAAGGAGAAGAGGAATGTAATGTTCACTGTAAGAGTCAGTTAACCAGGGCTGGGAATCAACAGCAAGCAGCAAACATGACCTTTTCTGAGAACCACTGAGAGTGAGGGCTAAGTGAACTGGCAGTGAAACAACAGCTGAGGAAATGGTGGAAGCAAGAAGGGTTGAATTCGTGGAAAATTAGTTTTCTTTCTCTGGGAAAGAGGTTGTTTTGGTTTTGACAGTCTTATTTGAACAGAAAGAGGAATTTGCCATCTGTGGAGGCATCACTTCGAAAAAATCTTAACCTTTTCCTGATCGACTGTGGAGCAGCAGCTGTTTCAGGCACTAACTGTGCAGTAGCCCCAGTCACTCTCATTTTTTACTACCATGAGTTTGAAACATCAGGGGTCTTTATGACCATGTGACACAGAGACTTTCAGTTCTTCTGACATGACCTTTAGTGTCATTATACCACTGGAAGCACAAATCTCCTTTTTGGGCCATAACTCACATCCATAAATGTTATATGCTTACACCCAGGGAGATAATGCATAGTGTCACAGTTTTTAATGTAGTGAGGACTGATTGCTAGGATCTCTGGGAAGCTAATTTCATTACCTCTCCTCCATACTTTGAAGTAAAAAAGTTACATTATTTATGTCCTTTTTGTTCGTCAATGCTTGGGGTACTCAAATAGCCTGAGTGATGAGGGAGGGAAATCGGTGAGTATTATTTGTGCCACAGAGTCAGGTGTGCAGTGCAGCAAACTAATAGTTAAATTTGAATTACAGTAAATCATGCTAGGGTGGCACAGGAAAATAAAAGCCAGCAGGAAGGGCTAATTCTAAAAATAAAGTAGAAGTTGTTTGTTAGGGTGGTCCGGAAAGAACAGAGCAGTAAAATTTGTAGATGCTGTTTTGTGAAACATTACAGGAATGTGTAATAAGCGTGAAGAATTCACTGCCTTATTGTGAAGAAAGGAAAACTGTGGCTTAGTAAAATAGGAATTGTATTCCTCATATTCCTCAAAGATACTGGCTCTTGGAGGAATAGCTGAAGAAAACTGATGTAAAGTTTTGAAACTGAACTTTCCCTTTGGAAAATGCTGCTCCACCAGATACAAGATATATTTTGCAAAGAAGATAAGAATGTTGAAAACAAATGGCTTTTTTAATGGAAAAACTTCAAATAAATTAAAAATTGAATTGTGATATTCTGTTTGGATATTCTCTCCCCGTTTCATTTTGATTTCCCTGCATCACTTTTCCTGAATTTTTAGTTTTGGTATTCTTGTTGTATTTCCATATGTATTTATATATTTTTAATGTTCATGCATGTATGTGCATGTCTGTATTGTGTGATAATCTTTTAACACTATTAACATTTTCTGCTAATTGAAATATTTTGCATTATTCCTGTAAAATATATGATCTGCATTTTTCATCTCAGCTCTGGTTAAAAACACACTCTAGCATGATGGAAATTCCTCACGTCTTAGTGAACTCCATTTCCTGAGAAGCTGTGCTGCCAGCTGATAATTTGGTTGGAAAGCATCTCTCCAACATCTACATTTCTGTTCTTCTTTTTTTTAATAGGTAATGGTTATTTTCTTGTCCTTGAATTTTCTTGAACCTTTATTGCTGCTTCCCCTGGATAGTTACAGTGATGTGAAAAATCTTCAAAACCTGTTAACTAGTGCTCCTTCAACTGCAATATAGTAACTGGCCATAAATGCACAGCATCACAGAGAAATTGAGGAGAGACCTCTGGATATTGGGTAGTCCACCTCCCACTGCCCTGGTCAGAGCAGGTCAGAGCTGGTTGCTCATGTTTAAATACCTCCAAGGATGGAGACTCTATAGCCTCTATGGGCAACCTGTGCTAGTGCTTGGCTCCCTTCATAGTGCAAGCAATTTCCTTGTATCTAGTTGGAATTTCCCATGCTGGAGCATGTGTCTCTCATCCTGCCCCTGTACCCTGCACCTCCAAGGAGAGCCTGACTCTGTTCTCTCTCACACTCCCATGCAACAGGTGCTGTTTTCACTGGGCATCTCAACCCGTTAGCTTCACCCTGAGTGTACTCTGCTGCCTTGCAGCCTGCACAGCAGCTCTGGCTCAGGGGTGTGCTGACAGGTGTGGAGTGGCAGCTTATGAAATACAATAATATGATTGTAAACACTTGTTGGATCATATCATCAGCTCTGCTGTTATCTCTTGCAAGATACTAAAAGATAAATGTTTATCCATTGTTTGAATCAATTGATTTTTACCCAGTATGGATGAAGGATTTCAGATGGTGCAGTGTGTTTTGCAAACACAGTAGGTCTGCCTCTGCTCAGAGTACTATGGTTTACTATCTGGATGAAGTCATGGGGTTTCTGGTGGAAAAACTCAAGCAAAAAATATTTTTAACCAGTCAATAGTTATCTGGGATTCCCCATATTTTTAATCGAGGGAGGTTGATCTGGTCATTCAAGAAAAGTGCACTTGACCCCAGCGTAAATATCTGTATGGTAAGGATTCTTGCCACTTATCACACTCAACTAATCTTCTATCAGTTTATGGAAATATTTGGATTAGAAAAGGGGTAGACCCATTTTGTTCTGGCTGGAAAAAGGCTTTGCTGGGCTCTCTGAGGATTATGTGGAGCCCCGAAGAAGACGAATGGTGCGATGGCAGCAGAGATAGGTACAGGCTGAACAACAGGAGGGGTGGTTGGCAGGAAGGGCTGTCCCCAGAGAGCTGATTCAGCAGTCAGGAGCTAATTGTGCAAGAGGAATGGCACTTTTAAGGTGCTTACATTCTCTTATCAGACCTGTCAGTGTAAATAATACCTTTGTCAGCAGTATGGCTGTGACCAAAAAGCTTTGCAAATGCAGTGTAAGGACTGTCTGGACCTCCTATACCAAGGTAAATCATGCTGTTTGAGCCTTTGGACGTCCTTTGGAAAGGGACAGGAGAGATATGATTCTATCATGGTCAGAAAGTTGCTTCATCCTATTTCATCTAATTTCAACCTTCATGGCTCCATTACCTTCAGAGAACCTATGCTGATTTAAGATATTGTTCAAAGTATCCAAATACTCTGTGATACCAAGTGCTGTAGTTATGCATTATACCCTTGTATGTAGGCTATAACCAGTTTCATAATGTGAAAAGTTTTCTTACTGTGTGACCATTAAAATTATATATGTATGTATATTTGCATTATAGAGTTCTCTAAGAGCCTTTTTTAGGCCAGTTACAGCAACAGGTTGTATCTTCAACTTCTGGGAGCAAACAGAGAAAATACCAGTTAAAAAAAAAGAGTCGGAGAGAAGATTTGAGATTTTAAATGCTTTAACTTATAAGATAAAGAGTTTTCATTCCTGCTCCAGACTCACACAGGAATCTGGAGAGAGAAGGAAACAAAAATACTACACTTCTCTTTCAACCAGAGATGAGTTTTCAAACAGAATCCAAGCACCTGAGTCTCTTCTTAAAGTCTCAAAAATACTTAGCATTATATGCTCCAGGAGGACAATTAGATTCCCCAAATCAGTAATTAGTCTTTAGAAATTTAAGCTTGAAATCAGTTCCAGAATCAGTGTAAGGTGACTGAAGTTATAAAGATTTATGTTTCCTTTTTAGTCTTTGTGCATCTTTAAAAAATGTAATAAAACTAGCAGCTGAAGATACTAATTTGCAGCAATAAAACTACCCCACTGTATAAGCCTGTGATACAGCCCTACTCTGAGTACTGTGTACTCTTCTCAGAAAGGGTACAATCACATTGTAAAAGGTATAGAGAAGGTGAAGAAATATCACTTAAGATATGGAATAGCTTTCATATCAGAAACACTTCAGTAGACCAAGACCCCTGAGCCCAAGGAGAGGTAATGAGAAAGGATAAACTAGCAATTGATAAACGGAGTGGAAGGGAGAAAATGCATATGGGTTGAACTGCTTACTGTTTCTTGGGGTACAAGATTTAAGTGGGATGAAATGAAATCATCAGGTGGGACATTTAAACAAATGAATAAAAGGAGATGAAACCATGTAACATGTTGTTAAAATAGAATTAATTTGCATCAGGTATTGTGGATACTGGGGGCATCCGGAGTTTCAAAAATTAATTAGAAAGTTAAGCATCAAGTACACTGAGAACTCTGAAAGGATGTTGCAAGCCAAAGCAATACCTAAGCAATTAAATTTATTCAGTACAGAACTTTTAAACATAATTTTCTGTAACACATTTATTCTGTTTTCTCTTTTTGTCATTAACCCTACTACATCCTGTTTTTAAACTGAGCTGCTCAGAACAGGGACTATCCTACATGTTTGTTCAATATTTGTGAATTGATGTTCTGTAGAGTGACAAGTATTTTTGTGGTGCCTTCTAAATAATAAGCAATACTGATTAGTCTCCCCACTAGTGTCTGATTGGTGTGTACCCGGCTGCTTTTCAGGAGCAAAATAGCTTAAGTAAAAATACCTTGAGTTGAATCAATAGCAGATCCAAGAAACAGTGGTGTTGCTGCTATGCTTGTCTTCTTTGCATGTCCTGCTGACATCTTGATGTGCAGGGAGGTGACCAAACATAAGAGATGTCACTGTGGCTTTTATACAGAAAAGGTGAACCACTATGCCAAATGCAAATAAGTATCTTTGCAAATTTTGCTATAATGACAGCAAGAGAGTGGAGCTATAAACCTCGTCACACAGATGTAAAAACTTTCCAGAGAAAAGGATCTATTTTAGAGAAGCTGAATTTCCACCCATGCCATGGAATCTTTCTCAAGGCTAGGTGCAGATTATTACTGCTGAGGTGCCTGCGACAGCTTGGCAGTTTGGGTGGGAGACACAGAGAGCATCTCCTGGATGACACTGACACAAATAAGCAGCCTGAGAAGCTATGCAGTCCCTCTGCTGTGGCAGCTGCCTGCCTGTCACAGACATCTTCAGGCTCTGTCCTTTAAAACACTGTCAATGAGTGAGGGATGAGCTACATCTCTTCAAAAAGCCTTCTTGAAACAAACAAAACACATATAACTTGCACACTACCATGTGGGTAAGCCTGGGGAAACAAGTTATGTAAGACAAAATGTTCTAAACGAACCCAACAGTTTAACCTCATTTTTGGTAGCTGTTTATAAAGAGCCTTGTGGCTGTACTATTGAAGATGATAAAGGATATTTTTTCAGCCCCAAATGAGGTGATTCTTTGATTTAAAAGGCTAAGGAAATAGTTTTAGAGCTAAGGACCTTCAGCTCCCACAACTGCGGGCAAGCCCCAGTGCAGAGATCTGGCTGACTGTTCTGTGGCAGACAAGGTCTCCAGCGACTGTATTGAGCCATGGCAACCATAATAATAGAGTTCAGACACTAAAACCTGCTTATGTTGGTGCCACCTGAACAGTCTAATGCTGTGCCTGGCCCCTGGAGGGGCCTGATCATTTTTAAGTCCTTCCCCTGAGCAGACAAATCCCCTTCCCCTTCCCCTAAATTTTACTTTTAAGTGCCAGCAAATAACTTCTAATTGTCAATGAATAGAAGCATCACCGAAAGACAGTGTGTTGCTTCCTTGAAGGTAAATAATTTACTGAAATCTTGGCTTTAGGCAGATGACTTTATAAACTGCTCTTGCTATTTCTTCAGCACAGTATATGCAGATTAGCTGTGGTTTGTAATCTGCAAAGGTGTTATTGTTTGCGTTATCCACATAAATCTTCCAGCATCTCTGTATTTCGTAAGGGTAAAAACATTGCTGCCTATTACAAGAACACGACTATTGTAATAAGTTCATGTTATGACAGACTGTAATTACTGCAAGCAATCTCCCCAAAGCCTACAGCCAGGGTGTTGCACTGAGACAAGAATATTTCCAGCAGCCTAGAGAGGATCACCAGACCATGAAAAAGCTGCTCAACAACGCGCATTTGCCGTCGGTCCCGCCTTGCCGCAGGGACTAGTGACAGACAGCCCAATTCCCCACGGCTAAGTTTGCTGTCTTTTGCCCACTGCCTCCGAGAGGGTCAGGGCGAAGCCTCTGGCCGCGGGGCCGTGCGAAGGGAGGGAGGGGATGTGCAACGCCCTGGGGCACGCCCGCCCGCAGAGGCACGCACGCACCCGGCCGCACCGGCTCTGCCTGCAGCGGGCAAAAATAAGCTCCCACCAACCAACTGGGACGCGAAGCACTAAGTGTTGGAGTTAAAACATTTCCAAAATCTCTCCCCACAGCATTATGAAGTTGTCGGAGTGATTCTCTGAACTGCCAGCGTAGGAGCTCGGCACACACAGGCGTCTTGAAGAGATCTGCAAAGATCTGTGCTAGTGCTTGAAAATTGTATTAGATCGAACCAGGAAACTGCTCTGATCTCAGTTAAAATCTTAGAGGGGCTGTTGTGGCATGCAAATAGTGAGCAGAAAGGTTAGTATGCTCAGCCATGAAGCTGTATAGTAGTTAGATTTCAATTTGATAGCATTATCTCTCCCCTACACTTCCAAATTAGAAATTGGGCTAAGAATTGGCTCCTCCAGCCAACTGTTAGACTTATGAAAAGCATTTTTCTCCATGACATGGATTAAAAAAAGTTCCTGACAGAAAAACAGTACAACATGACTGCTTTTAAATGAATTAAAAATCTCTTAATAGATAGCTCTCAAAGAGCTTTATTTTGTAGGCTTTATTATATGAAGAAGGCATTTGCAATAATGATTGGCTTCCCCTTCAATTTCCATGAATCTGTGACTGTTTCCTGAACCTGTAGTCTTTTCTGTGGAAACTTCTCAAGCTTTAAATCCATGACTACTAACACTGGATCCGTGTTTGACTGGATCTCCCAGAAATACATGTTTGATTCAGTTCAGGTATGGCGCAGGATCACATTTCTGTGTAATCACCTCAAGCACATTTCTGTTGCCTCTCTGTGCTGGCCTGCCTGGTGAAAATCTAGAGGGGGTCAGGCATTGTAATAGGTCAGGCATAGAGCCTGCAGGTACCAGTCAAAGTGAACCCATCAGGGATTTTTTCATACTATCTGAATTTTACACTACATCAGTGCTTTGCAGATGGGTTTCTGGAGTTTGTGATCCCAATCAATATGCTTCAAATCATATCCTATGCCATGGCAAGGTTGCACAGGAAAAAGGCTCCCGCTGGTCTAACCCTGCATTGCTCCTTGATATTGTGAGTGAAGTACTACAAAGAATGTAGAAATAAGGATATTTCCTTTTTGCTTATTTTTGTTTTATTCAATTTTTATTAAGTGGGACTGTATCTTTGAAATACCATTGAGGCAGCTCTTTTCTCTTAGTCCTCCCAGAACAACAAAGAAGAAAAATAAAACAACCTCCCCCATGAGGGGGTTGATTCTCCAGCAGAGGAAATGTTTTATATATGTTTCATGTATACTGCATTCCACTGATGTTCAGCTAAGTGACACACAAAAGACATCTCATTGACACGTGAATGGGAGTGGACTAAGCAGGAAAGAGGCAGAAGAGGAAAGGAGTGGTGAATAAAAGTTAATTTGTTCCTAATGAAAGCTGGGGACTGGGTTTTGTGCAATGGTTTGAGCAGAAGCTGTTTTTGCCCGCTGGACTTCATTGCAAGTTGTGCCTCTCTGTGGTGAAGCGGTATATGTGACTCCAGACTGGTTCTGGAGGGTGGCTGAAGAGGTTGAGAGAGGACCAGGAACCCCAGGGTGTGCTAAATCAGAAGCTGGCACAGGTGCTGACCTGCTTTGTGCAAGGGGGCTGGGAGCACGCAGCTGCTCACAGTCATCCACACCTGCCATAGGTGAGGCACCGCTGCAGCCAGGACCTGAGCTGAGTTTATCCACCCTCTTTCTGATAGCTACATGTCCCTCTTCATTACTGTAATGTGCCTGCCACTTGTTCCATTGCTACATACAATGTGAGCTTCTCATTGCCTCTCCAAGGTGTTTTTAAAGGCCTATCACCAACTTGTGATAAAAAAATCAATCCCACACAAAGAGAAAATTTTATTGAAGCAGTGAGTGGTGCTGCTTTTGAACTAAGCAAAAAAACCACCTCTCATGTAGTTCTAGGGAGATAGAGCAGAGGACCTAAGCCAAGGTGGCAGTGGTATTGCACAGATAAGAATCCTTAAGCAATAGCTTCTAGGAAATATGTATGAGGTATAATGAATATTATTATGTTTTTTAAAAAATGAAGACTATCAGAGTCAGTTTTCTTTGGAGAGACTTGTCTCTGTCTCATAAGTTAGGAGATTTCAGCCTTCATAAATGTATTTTCTTTCTTTTTATGTTTTCATGGTTGTACTGACTAAGAATTACTGAGAAGTTTTACTGTTGATGTATGTATATGAAAGACATTTTGAATAATGACATATATTTATGTACCAACACATTCATTATGCAGTCTCATTATGAAACTCAAATATTAATTATACAATTCATGATGCAATTATACAATATTTATTCAATATACGTGCATATATATGCACACACATATATATATTTGTGTCAAAGAGATATTTTTTAACTGCCAAAATGAACATTTTGGACAACAAGTAGTAATTTCTTTTATGAGGACCTAAGTCAGACCCAACCACAATCAATGATATTAAAGAATACTTTGCCTATTTAAAATTGGCTTTCTGAGAAGAAACATAAAGAGATAAAAAAACAAAACTGAGATTCTCTTGCAGCTGAAGTATAATTAAATCCACAGCTGCCACTGGTGTCACATCTTCTAAACAAAGTGAAAGACAGATCTATATTCTGTCATACCACACCACAATGGAACTGCAAAGAGAACCAAATTTCTTGTTTCAAAGTAAAAGCTGAGTCATGTTTGTGTTCATTCAGGAAAGGCTCTAGCTGGGAAAGAGCCGAGGCAATGCAAGCTAGAGTGGTTTCCCACAGATGAAAGACTTCTTACAGGCAAAGAGGACACGTGGGTGTAGGGAAGTGAACTTGAGCTGGTGTGAATATAGATGAGCTTTTAGATATTTCCCCTGCTGGCCTGACTGATGCAACCACCAGCATGTCACTGCCTAGCAAAAGAGACTGTCTCCCAGGTGAGGATGCTGCAAGAAACTTGCACTACAGATGCTTAACAATTTCAGGTGTTGAAGTCCCTCATGGGTAAAACAGCCATGAAGGACAAGGGGCGCTGTGTGCACTGGTGGATCACTGAGGTGAGTGGCTATTGGTATCAGCCTTATGCTCCCCAGCAGGCAGGTGTGCATGAGCTCTGCCCTGCCCCAGGCTGAGCGAGGCTGAGGGAGCTACTCGTGGGGGACATGGGCACAAAGGTGGTAGCAGTCCCTGATTCCCTGATGGGAGGTGTCCTGCTGGTGTGTGGCTCCTTGCTGACTCCCCATACAAGCATCTCCATTTCCCTGCAAATGCACATAGGCATGCAAAGCCATGCTGCCAGCAACATGCCCTCAGCTTTACTGCAGTGCATAAAGGTTTTATGTCCTTTAGCCATAAATCTCTGTTAGTTCTCTCTTTTTTCAGTTCTCTATGGGGGAAGACTGCCTAACAGTCATGCTGCAGAAGACTTGTTGCAATACAATAAAGTAAAATTTCTGCCTCTTTGAGAAGCCGGTTATTTCAGTATTTTTAAGGGACCAAAATGTTTGCCCACACAATCCTTTAGTTTAGGAAGTCAAAAGATTTCACCGGTAGATAGAGCAGAGACTTTTATGTTTCCTTGGGAATACTGTAATATGTCTGTATTGGATACCACACAAAAAGAAGGAGGGGTTTGGATCTGAATCTTGGTTGAAATGGCAGGAATTTGAGCTGACATTTCAGTAACTAATTATTAAAACCCTATCCTTTTTGAGTTTTTAAACTGGATTAAATTTCTGATGGTATTATACTGTGAAACTTCACTGCCAAATTGATAAAGTAAGTAGACAAATATGAGGTTTCATAATAGGAACAAAGACTCCATGTTAAAGAAGAAGTTAGAGAATGAGTTAGAAAAAAGGCTGTTTCCCGCTCAGTAAGACTTTGATTTATTTTGGTGTGATTTATTACCTGGATAAATTTGACGCCTGATACTAAACTCACTTGTTCACCACACTGTAAATACAGACACAAAACTCTCTTTCTTTTGCTTCCTGTAAGCTGTCAATTACATTTGGATTGCCACATTCATAAAAATTCTCAGATCTGTGCTTCAGCTATGTGATTTGTGAGGCCTTCTCCCAAACAGGAGCACAGCACCTTAACATGTAAGGACATGAAAACAGCACGGATGTAGCAGATGTTGCTGAAGAAGACAAGATGAATGTCAATTGCATTTTCCCACAACACCCTCATTTGTGTGCCCTACACATTGACAAAAAACTTGGCGAATTTGTTTCAAATATATTTCTCTTACCAGCGCCCTGATCGATAAAAAAAGTAATACAATGTTTGCAAATAGTGAAATGTTTATTTTTCCATTCCTTACAGATTTGCAGTTCACAGAAATGCGGATTACCTTATGTTTCACAGGAGGAGAACAGATTGTGGAAGGCACCAATTAGCCATATCACTGATTATCCATTCTATACATTTGAATTTTAATTTTCTTAGCTAAAATTCAGCATTTCAGTTGGCATCCTTATTCTGTTTGGTGCGTTTGTTTACAATGACATTTTCTGGAGATAAGTGACAAAGGCAAAATTTTATCCTGATTCTTCTAATAAGGGTAAAGATTGCATATGAATACTAGGGACTCAAAAAATCAGATGGAAAATACAAAAAGCAAAAATGTCATTTTGCTTTGTAATCTTATGATTCTTTGGGACCTGACTCACGGCTGTGCTGTGCTAGGATTTGGCAATGATGTGATTGTTCATGTCTTCCTCACTATTCTCCATTCTGTGCTTCTCAGAAATGTTTCCAGGAAAGATCTTCTACTTTTCCATGTTTGCTTTGTCAGATCAGCTTTCCTGCCTATACCCTGCTTTTGTGGCCACAGTGGCCCCACATTACTGTGTTCATCTCACAGTGCTGCTGGTAGGAGGATGCTCTCAGCTACTGCAAGTGGAGCAGAGGCAGCGAGGCTGTGACTACTCCACCCCTAGGCCACGGGCTCCAGGGTGGGCTGGAGCAGCGGTCCTCTGACAGCAAAGCATCTGAGTTCTCCTCTTGCTTGTAGCTAGCCTGAGCTCAGATAGCTCACGAGTCCCATCTGCACCTGTGGCAAGAGTCATTTCTGTCTCACTCCAGGTGTTCTTGTCCACCTGATAAAGGTCACAGGATATGTTTGCACAGGCAAACAGACCAGGCAGAGGCTTCACAGAGACACAGGGCCATGCACTGCATGGGAATAAGCATGCCCTTCAGTGCACTTCAATGCCTTTGGGTGCACATAAAGTTCATCCCTGTAAGTACCAGCTGGGCTGCCCTAAAACATGCCCTGAAGGTACTTCTGCAGGCAAGTCAGATGATAGGAGGTGGATATGGCCTGGAACCTTGTCTTTGTCATACTGCTGTACCACAGTGGAATTGAACTCCAGAGACTAATGGCTAGACTGATATTTAGGCTGGTATCTGGCTAACCTGACACTATCATCTTCCTGAGATCATCAAAACCCCCTGCACAAGGTCTGCTTAGCTTGAGAGGCATTTGATCCCCTTTGGCATTGATGATGACAAAGGTAAAGGCTATACTGCACCTACATTTTTGCTGTCAGCATACATAAAATCCTTCCTCCTAAATGTCTCTGAGCTGCTAATACCTGCTTACTGAGGACATTCACAGCTCCAAGTGTCTCCACCTTGCCATGCAATCTGAGACCACATCTTCTGCATTGCACCGAAACATGAGAATGCATGTCCCGAAACATGAGAAAACTAAAACACCCTCAAACCCCCCAAACCTCACAGAGAGATGCTAGAAATTTAAATCCTGATCCCTCTGGGTCTAAACCCAGTTCTCTTGTAAGAAGGGCTCAATTCAATAGAGTAGAGGATATCCTGCAGTGGGATTCAGCTCTCTCAGTTTCTATAAAGTACGTAGATGTTCACCGGATGAGGGCTGGAGTGTTCATCCCAGATTGGTGCTTTCTGGGCATGATCTCACACCAGGGTGAGAGTATGGTTTTTTCCTCTCTGGCCAAAGGAGCATTTAAAAATCCTATGCAAAGCAGTGCCATTGATACTGAGAGCCTGGGTGGCTTTCTTGTTTAGGAGACAGAAGATCCGAAGTTAAATCCCATCTCTAAGTCAGGCAAAGGAGAAGATATCCAAACCTGAATCTTCCACCTCCAGGGTGAGTTCTCTTGCTACTAGGCTACTGGGTGTCATCTCTGCCACTACATCCTCCTCCTCCTCTTTCCATGTACTTTCACTGACCTGGTTTAGCTTGCCTCTGATTGGAAGAAAGAATCTGTTTGCAGCCTGGACTCAGGCATTGGTGCTTTAGGAGAAGTCTTACTACTTGTTCCTCTCCTGGCATTTCCTAGGTCATGTTCAGCATCTTTGCACCCATGCTGCACAAGCATCTCAATCTCCTTACAGGGCAAATCAGGAACTTGTAAAAGACACTGGGTGCCTTCATGCCAAAGGGTGAGAATGAAACCTAGATATTACATATTTATCCCTTAACATTTTGCCTAAACCACAAAGCATGTGTCTGAAAGTGGAGGGAACTGCAAGAAGTTCCCACAGATCCCATCTGAAACAGGACCATCTGGTTCTCTTGTCTCACTGGAGATCCACCTCTATCTTTGATGCTTTCCTGTGCTCATGTAAGCAGATCCCCATGCCTGGATTGTGCCTTTGTAAGCCTTCGGGCAGGGCTTGTGTCTTCCTTTATTTGTTCCATATTTATATCACCATTATTACTATTGATGTAACCTGATTTCAATAGGACCTGATGGACTCTTCTGGATATGCTGAAGTTCTTGCAGGATAGGCCTGTAGATAATAAGTGTATATGGCCACTTACTCACTTGAAGTTGGCTGATTACCATGTCCATCCTGTAATCTCTTGGTCGTCCCACATACCTTTATTTGGCAGAAGCAGAGCTATTGTTAGCCTGTCAATTTTGCTCCACACAATATCATAAATATTAGATTTCTCATTAAACTTCAGCATTTCTGTTTCTGAAGACAATCCTGAATCAACTCTCACAAATGAAAGGGCTAAATTCAGCCCGAAGATTTCTGGTGTGGCAAAGAAACCTAATGAGATGGGAGGCTGTATAGGATAGGGCATCTCACTGTCTTTTAGGGAGGGGAGGATTGATGTCCCAGCACCAAAAGCAATGATTTATTGAGTGAGCCATGGGGCTGTGAATGATGCATATCCTCCATGGATTCATCATATGTCTTTAAGTACTGTTTGTGGAAGACATCTCAGGCAAAAGGAACTTGGTATTAAGGACACCTAACTTCTGGTGGTATGTAGAGCAGGGGAGAGACGAAACTCCCCATGGCTTCCTCCTTAACATCTGTCATGACCAGGAGAGCCTAAGAGCAGTGTTCTGGAGGGTTGCCTTGTACTCCAAATACCAACTAAAGCCAAAGTGGAAAGATTGATTTGGGTAGGTCTTCTCTTCCAGGGAGTGACAGATGATGAGTACAGAATTTTTTCTGTGATAACTGGGATTCAAAACACACTGGCTGGCTGGAGACCAAAAGACAGAACTGTTTGCCACAGGAAAGCCCATAGGATTGATAGTGAAAAATTTAAAGCAGATTTTGCAACTGGTAGTGAGACATAGTTACAAGTTTTCTCACAAGTTTGAAATTGATATGATGATTTTAATTTTTAAGGTCAGTTACCAAAATGTAGTGTGTGCTACTAAGCTTTCTTTCAAAGCTAACTGGCATTTGGCAGGGAAAAAATACTAAAAATATTTATTTTCTCTTTTACTGCAATGTTAAACGCATAAATATCAGTTGTCTTTTTTCAGTGTGTCAGTTTGTGATGTTTTGGGAATGTCAGTCTGGTGCCTATACTGGCAGACGGTCTAAGTGGAAAGAGGGGCATTGGTGTTTGGCTCTGGATGTGCCATAGGTACTGACAAATACAAAGTGTGCGAAAGTGTGTGCAGACAGCGAACAAAAGCCAGTGGCTCGTTGACTCAAAAAGAGAGTAGGCAAGAAAAAAAAGTCACAATTCCTGGAATTTATTTGCATTGTATCGGCCAGCAAAACAGATAAGATTTGGGCTATGCATGACAAATGGGACTTTTTGATATGCATGTTAACACCAAGTCATGTTAAGTCGTTCTGAATCGCACGCTATTCATTGACAAGGGTTTTAGCTACAGAAAGAGCAGGAAGTCTCCCAGTTACGCTGTTTTCTCCGCACAGTCCCCTCAGGAGACGAAGCTACGCTGCGCCCGACCTCGGGTGGGGGAGCCCGGGCCGAG